>JAJMGB010000018.1:0-310813 GCA_030568535.1 Suhomyces anneliseae | reverse complement strand
GAAATTCTTGCAAAACTAATGATATTTGAACATTTCCCACGTTATTTGTTGCTCTGATTGCCACCACCACACCCTTATCAGTAAACACCATGAGCTCAGAGGATCAATTCACTTCGATTCAATGGGACCGTGATGAGGTCATACAGCCTCCGGCCGATGCCGCCAGTCGCGTAGACCATGCCATTCAAGAAGAAACAGAAGACACTACCAGCCAAGACCACGAACATGACGAACCAAAACAAGAAGAACCACAAGAACAACCTTTGGTTCACGACACACAACCAGAAGAACCAATTGCAGAACCAGAGCTGCCTCAATTAGAACCTGAAACCATCCCAGAACCAGAGCCAGTAGCTCCTCAGCATGAAGAACACACAGAAACAACTCTTGTGGAGAGCCCTAGGAACTCCGTTTCCGAAGAGGGTTCAGGCGCTGTACCAGCTCCAGCTGTTAATGCTGCTGCTACAAGTACTCCTGTTGTTGAATCAGACAATTCATCAGAACAAGAAGCCAGAATCACCGAACTCTTTGAGAAATATCCTATAAAGTCTAAGGTTACTGAACCAATTCGTGATGTAGACTCCAATTCCAAACCCTTCATATCATATTTAATTACGACGAGCACCGAGCATCCAGCAGTGTTGAAATTATGTGCCAAAAAAGATAAGTCAGAATCTCCTATCAAAGTGCGTCGTAGATATGGTGATTTCCGCATCCTTCATGATAGTTTAACGAATGATTACCCCACATTATTAATCCCACCAATGCCTTCGAAGCTGAGCTTCAAGTACCTTACTGGTGATACTTTCAGTACAGAATTTGTTCACAAACGTTTACATTCGCTTGATAGATTCATCAAGTTCATATTACAGCACAAATATCTTTCTCAGCTGTCAATTTTCCATTTGTTCATCAGTGATTCCAACGATTGGACTACTTTCACTAAGAACTTAAAGATTAACTACAAGGATGATGACAGTAGTGGTGGCTTTGTTAATAAGGTTGTCAATGAAGACCTTATAACAGAAACCGTAATGAACTTTTTAACTCCATCTAAGCATAAACGTGAAACAAATAAGGATATTTTGGAAATAAATGATAAATTAAAGAAGCTTTACGAAAATTTAATCAAACTTGATAAGATTTTTGTGAAGTTAAACAAGAAGAATCATGATCTCAGCATTGACTATGAACAATTTCTGGCCCAAATACAAAAATTGTCTTTAATCCAACAATCTGAACAAACAGAACCTGGAACCCCATCCAAGGACGACTCCAATATTTTGACTAATTTCAAGATCTTTTCCTCTTCCCTTGATTATTTCCTGAAGAACTGGTCTAATTTGCATCGCTTTATTGATGAATCATTTTTGGTTGCAATCAAAGATTGCTCCAAATATATTGCCAGCTTGACCAATTTAATCGAGCTTCAACATAACAAGAAGATCGATTTACAAGTATTACAGGATTATCTTCAAAAAGCAAGAAATGAATTAGCCAGTTTAGGGGGTGGCTCTACAGAGTCCAGACAGCATCATTCTAACCATCCACCTCCAAACCCAGTAATGAGCCATAGTAGTGGTGGAATTGTTAACAATACCACCCAGTTAATCAAGGATACTTTATCAACATCAGCTACTCCACACATTGGATCTTCTATGAATGACCAAAAGGTACAAAAATTACAACAAAGAACTATTCAATTGGAAAATGAAATTGAAGCCCAAACTAAATTGGTTAATGATTTGACTCATAAAATTATCACAGAAGAATATCCAAACTGGGACCGCTTCAACAGAAATGAATTGAAAGAAAGCATGTTGGGATTATGTGACCAAGAAATTAATTTCTACAAGGGTTTGGTTAATAATTGGACTGACGTTGAGCTGAAGTTGACTCAAAGGTTAGATGAGTTGAATTAAAAGTATGACTAATGAAATATATGATGATAAAATTAATAAAGATATAAGCTTTACATTAGTATTATTTTTGGTTCACAAATTGAATAAATATGGGTCCTATTTATTAGGTAATGCAGAAGTGAATTCTAATTATCAGATTATACATAATTATAATTGAAGTGGATTTGGAAAGATCCAGATATCAACACTTGGTACCAACTCAAGCTAGTTGGTTGCTTGGTGTTATATCATTTGACTCTATATATATTACTCTCCAGATCGTCTTTTTCAATTCTTAAATCATTTTCCTTTCTATAATTTTTGTTAGGAATTTGCCAATTTTCACCTAGTGCCTTTGAAATATAAGAAGCAATATCATCACTATTTCCTAGTAATTTTAAATCGAATTCCTTATCAGGTATATCATCCCTATTAATTAATACTTTTGGAATTCTCTTTGGAATTTCATCTATAATCCCAGCGACTGGATATACCTTAAGAGAAGTACCAATGACAAGAACCAAATCACAATTTTTCATATCACGTTGAATTGATTTGTGGAAACTTTTAGGAAGATCTTCTCCAAAAAATGTGATATCAGGTTTTATAACACCATAGCTTATTGGAACTTCATCATTTAAATCTACCTTACTATAGCAATCCAAACATCTAGGAACTTGTTTGTGTCTAATATGATCAAAGATTTTGGAACCTGTATATTTATTTTGACAGGTGGTACAAGTAGCAGTACCAAAAGATCCATGACATTGAATTAATTTTTCTTTGGAAATACCCACACCCGACTCTAAATTGTCGATGTTTTGAGTATAGTTTCTTAATAATTTATTTTTATCGTGTAATAATTTGATAAAGGAATGCAAGATTGTGAATTTATCTTCGGGAGGTAAAATCATATGGGCAATTGAGTAGAAAATATTAGGATTTCTTTGGAAAGTGGCAATATTAAAAACTTCTTGAGGATCATTCAATTCTAAATGCTTTAATTGAGTATATAAACCCTTGAATGATCTAAAATCAGGTATACCCAACAGGGTCAGGATTCCAGCTCCTGTAATAACCATAATTTTTTTCGCGGTTGGTAAATGATTTAAAAACTTATCAAAGGTATATTGATTTGATTTGGTATTTGTATTTGACTTGGATTTAGTATTGGTACTGATTTTGGCATTAATTTTGACATTTTCAGGTGATGCATTGGTTTTATTTGGAGATTTTTGAACTGTGGTTGGATCATTGACCAACAAATTCATTAAAATCTTTACAACTTCTTTGGTCGTGGATGGTGCCAGGTCTTGGATAACCTTTTTAGGGTAGCCTAAATCTAAAATTAATTTGTATATGTCCCATTTTGATACCAGAGATGGAATGTATCGCGTTAAAAATTTCATGATGCCATTATGTCTCAAGTATTTCCTGTATCTTTTGTTTAATCTTTTGTCAGGGATATAAGCGTCTACATCTTTCATTGAAGTTAGCTGCAGGACTTGTGGTGATGATAAAGGTGATGATGAAGATGGTGAGCGCGCTGGTGGTGGGGGTGTATCAAACCGTGATGGATGCGCACTGATAGACGCTGTGGTATCGTCAAGGAGTAATGGATTGGAATCGTCAGTTTCGCTCGAGTTGACGGTCGTTTCTTCAAGTGGTGGTGTAGGTAAGCTGGGAGGAGTCTGGGCCCATACTGGATATTGGTTTCGTAACTTTAATAGCGTGTTTTCGGAAACATTCGATGTAGATGATACCCTTGGTCTTGGCGGATGAGGTTGTTTACTGGTGATCATGATAATCAAAAAGGATTATGTGTATACCCAGAAGCGGAACGTATAGGTTCGGATCTGTTAGGTCGGTAAGTTAGTGCAAGTGAGCCTTGAAAGTGGACCTAGGAACGTGTGTAGGTTAGTTGTTTTGTGATGTTAGAGTATTAGTGAGATGTTTGCAATGAATGGTGGTGGGTTTTTCTCGCGATGGTCGTGCGGCGATCCCGGCCCGAAATTCACGAATGGAACTGAGTCACAGAATACCCCCCAATGCAAGAAGAAAATGGCGATATATGGTAGATATGTTGGAAACCCACTCTATAATTTCGACCGAAGGTTTTAGAGAACACAATGGTTTGGGCTATACGGGTCAAAATATTACGAAAAATGGTACAACTGTAAATTTGACCAGCTTGTTGTTGCAAACTTCAGGAGTCAGGAGAGTTGCGCACTACCGTCTCAAGGAGCGACGGTGGAACAACGGATTGGCACGGTAGTCTACGGATTTACTTCGGAAGGATATGGCTAAATGTGGAGATGTAGCAAGACATGATCCTTTGCGATTCGGAAGCCCGAGGACTTGTGAATACTGTTATAAGAGGCAATGTGCACCAATTAGACGGCTTCTTGGCTATAATGTTACCTCAGTAGCGACTGGTTGCCTGGGGCGTCACTATTTCCTATTATTCCTGAAACGTACACGACCATTGATGATACATTAATATAGTTGAATCAACTCCATTGAAATGGTTTCAAAACGGAAATTGAGTTGTTGAAGAGAAGGCGCAACACTAGAAGGCTCCTTAAGTCGAAAGAGAATCACTTTATCTTTTCTGGTGCTGATTTAGTGGGACTTCCGTTGAACAAACGGCGGTTGCAAAAACGCACGCGTTACCAGATTCACAAATAGAAATTGCAAAACGCGTTGCCTAAGTTCCCTGTGACAGTGCCTGCTCTCCTACCTTCGAGCGCTGATTTTATTAACAAAAGCGCAAGCTAAACTATAGCTTACTGCGCTGCTTCTGATCACTATTTTGTATGTTCGCAGTAGCAAAAATATAATATACATTGGCAGTATTCGTCTATAGCCATTAGTGGTGACTCACAGATCACACCCCAGGCTAAATTAAGACTACTATTAATAGCGGGCTCTTTAATTAAGCAACTAATGAATGATTTTCCACTTCGTTGCCTTTATCCTCGGAAACGAATGACTCGTTGCCTCTTAAAAATCCCAAATACTCTGACTCCGTTGATGTAACCCAATCACTCTACGACATTTCGTTCATGTCGCGTTTTTTGCAATCATTCTTAAGTCTCTACTAACATCAATCAAGGCGAACAGTCACATCTACATGTAAACTCTGTTGATACACTTTGTATATCAGGTAAATTCTCTTCAATGCTTATTGTTCTTATTACGCACTACTTTCCCATCTAATAATACTGGTATTTTATTTCATTTGATATATATATATAAACTTTGTTGATGTCACAGGAGGAACAAATACAGCGATCTTTTTGGTTCAGATCTGTTCCAACCAATCATTATCATACCAACCAGCTGGATGATCTTTTTTAGGAATTATGCAAATACCAACAAATTCAATTATTTTTTTTTATTGTTTTGTTTGTCTATTTTGCTAATTCAATCTATCATCTCTATCATGATCACTATCCTCACCAACATCGAACAAAGTGTTATCTTCTGGAACATTCTTCTTCTTGTTGTTACTGCTCTTGGTATCTAATTCATCGTAAACTGGAGGAGCTTCAGAAGGAGCAGGACGAGAATCTCTCAATTCGAAACTGTCATTATCACGACGTTGTTGTTCATCATCATCATGACTCAATAATGACAAGTCATCTAATTCGAATTCATGTCCTTGATGGTATCCAGCAGCTCCTTCTTCACCATCTTCTCCAAGATCATCACCTCCAGATAATTGTTGAGAAACAGCCAACATATAACTGGTTTCAGTTGGTCTCCATAACCAAGCAACACCAATGAAAACAAAGAAGAAGACAACACTAGGCCAGAATTCAAGAATAAAGAATCCGGATTTCCAGTATTCTTCAACCATTTCAGTGTTGGTCATACCGAAAAAGATGAAAGATGACAAGGTGAAACCACCAATGGTCAAAACGACAGCGAAAAAGATGATTCTGAAAAGCTTTTCATATAATTGCAACTTAATGATTTGACGTTGTTGGTGTAAACTGGCAGTGGTACCTCTAATAGACATTAAAATGACAATGTAGTAGATACACAAGGTGATGGTGACAGGAACCATTGGAATTAATTCGATCAAACCACCAAAGTTGTCATCAGAAAGATCACTGGTAGCAGAAGTAGAACTGGTTTGTCCATGATAGTAAGAAGAAATAAGATAGAGAAGAGTAGCAACAAGGTGAACACCGGCCAAAATCTTGGTTCTGTTCATCACCTTCTTCTTCAACTTAAGGGTAACAACACCATAACCTAAAGCAATCAATAATAATAAAAATAAGGAAAAGGTGATTTTAATGGCGTTCAAAAGAGACAAAAATGCCATGTAGACCACCACAAATTTGGAGTTAGGATTCTTGGTTCTGTTGACCAAATCATAGTAAGACCACACCACAATGGTATCGAAAGTCAAGAAACCAATCATGGCTAATAAGTATCTTTGTAAAGGAAGAATTTGGTTTTCCTTTCTCTTTTTGAAGAATTGGAAACCGAATAATGAAGCAGCGATGGCATAACATAAGGTCAAGATACCGTAAGCAGGTAATTTAGGAATTTCACTGGCATTCAATTCACCAAAGGCATTTTGGAAGTTAACTTGACCCTTATATTTCTTATCAGACATACTAACAGTAGAAACACAGTAGTAACCAGTCTTGTTGATTGGATAATCAATATGAGCAGGACCCACGGAACGGAGAACACTGGTCAAAATGGTGGAATTGGACTTCTTACCTTCGTATAAGAACTCACCTTTTTGTTTGGCCTCACATAACTTGTCATTAATGGCTTGATTGTCACATATATAGGACAAAGCACCATCTTTATTTGGTATACCGATCATACTCAAGTCCTTGTATTCGAATATGATATAACTGACATCGATATCTCCTTCAATGACATCCTTACCCTTTGGATGGTAAGTATTCTTATCGAACTTGTTTAAAGAAAGTTGAATATGAGGAACTAATGATCCACCCCAATCATGTTTCGAGTATATACCAGCGCAAACTTGCGAATTGACATCCTCATCGAAGTCCACACGGTTGGCACTCGCCAATGTGACGAGAGGCACTAAAGTGAGTAATGATGATAGGAGTTTCATGAGTTGGTTGACTCTCTTTATAGGTTTGTTAAATATTGATGATTTGTTATATAGAAAAGTTCGGACCGCGCACCACCACCAATTCCAGCGGTAGCCGCTACTGCCATCCGTGCTACTGTTACCACTAGATCCGAAAAAATATAGCGAGAGTCACAGGGCTTAGGAGGAGTGAGAGCAGATTAAGGGAACTGTATACGGAGATAAACACCGAGATATACACATATGGGTGAGCCCACTTAACCTAGTTGTTCATTCACCGACAATTGCCCCTTTGATCTGGTCGATTTCGGGCTGTGTCAGGGACTAGAAGCTGTAGATCCCTCCCTATTGTCTCTGGGCTATGTGATCTATTTTTCAGCCAAGATCATCGGTACTACCGCGACAGTTCCCCCGAGACACTGACACACTGAGCAATTTTCCAGTGGAACTACTATACACCCCCGCGAGGATGCCAAGAGATTCGCTATCCACCTAGCCATACTGATCCTGGAGAAACTCGGTAGGCCAAATTGATTGGACTACACAAAGAGGTTCCATTTTATAGTAGTAGTGACTAGTCAGAAAACAGTACTGATGGATCTGATAAAATTGGACAATTGAGTAATTACCAAACCATTTCTATGCTACATCTATATTAACCTAATTGAACCATATTGAGTGGTTCTTATAACCAACATTATCAATTCTGTCTCTACAATCACTCCTTTTCGCATTGTCGATATCTATTGTTAGCTATACTATATACTGAATAGCTTGTTGGTTGAGTGTCTCGCAGCAGCTCTTTTATTCACTGCTATAGACTGACTCGTTTGACACTGAACTAACAACTTCATTTAATTTTTATTGTAGTTGTAGGTTTAATTATATTCCAGCCCATACAGAACCACCATTTTCATAAACAGTATTGGCCAAGTCTTCGACTTGTTTATCCCAATTCATCAAATGCTTGTACAAAACATTAACTTGATCTAAGTTCAAGATTCTTGGTTGCAACCAGGTAACCACCAAAATTTCATCAATTTGGTTGATATGACCCTTAATCAAGTTCAAGGAGAAACACTTGATAATCAAATGTTCAACATCATTAATAGAAGTACCAGTGAAAGAAGAAATTTCCTTGAAAGTTAATTGTTTGTTGGTGGTAGATTTGGTAGATATTAATTCTAATAAACTCATGATAATGATCTTTTGTTTCAAGAAAACGTCGAATTTAGCCAAAAATGGAGACTTCTTGTAGGCGATTTCTAACCAATGGTTGAATTGAGTCAAGTTACCAGAGTTCAAGTTTTGAATCAAGTTGTATAACCAGTTGTATTGACTGGATTCATCTTTAATAACATTTAAAATATCATGTAAAATCAATTCACCAAAGTTATAAATCTTATCACCCAATAAAGCAGCAATGCATAATTCATAACATAACTTGAGCTTTTGTGATTCAGATAAGTTGTTTTCAACTGATGATAAGTATAATAATCCATTGGTGTAGTATAAGTTATAGTTTTCATTGATCTTGTATAATTCAGTCTTGGCTAAGTAATAAGCAGAATTGATCTTTGGGTTTTCAAAATTATGACCTTCTTCATCAGTTCCAAATGAATCCTTTAATTCATCCAAAATCTCTTCAGCATCAGAGATCTTATTCAATTTAAGATAATATCTTGCTATTTGTAAACGAACATAAGTTATAGATTCATCGGCTTGAACCAAAGCCTTAAGTTCCTTTTCATCATCTTTAAACTTGATGTTATGACTCTTCTTCAATTCCTTAACATATTCAGATTTTAATTCCAATAAGTTATCTAAAGTATCTTGTGGTTGATTGTTATGACTTTCCAAAAGGAAATCAACAACCTTTATAGAGTTCAATTTGGAAGAGAATTGACTAATGAATGATCCATAAATCTTAAACTTCAAGTCTGCTGATGCTTCTTCTGATTGATAAAGTTCATCCAAAGTCAATGTGAGTTGATGCCATAACTTTCTTTCATAGTAATCTTCAAGTTGATAGATCAAGTTTATTAAGTCGGGCGACTCGGTTTCCAGTCTGAGTGTGGCCAAAACGGTGGAGGAGTCGTAATCTAAATCCATTGCTGACATGGTGATGTAATTGATGGAGGTTAGTTAGTTTTGTGGGTGGAGTATTGATAGAGGTGAATTGTTGCCACCAGATTGTGCGTGCGCGACCAAAGGCAGTAGGGCAGTTGGGGACGGGAGGCCAAATGGGACAGTAGTGATTTTTACGAGGGTATGGAGGAGATACATGTGGCACAATGCTAACGCGATTAGCTCCATATACAGGCTCTTTAGTTCTGTCTTGTTGTCGGTGACTATCATAAGTTTAAGGTGAAATTATTGGGTTCTACTGAAAGTGTGGATTACGTAATGTGTTACATAATATTTATCTCGATATATGGAAATGCTATGTATATTATTGGGCTGGTTTCCGGACCGCCAATAAATGATATAGAGCTAGGGATCCTGTGGTGACCTCTAGAATAAAATTAGGTAAGGTGTGTAATTATAAATAAGTTTCCAAACTGAAGCTGAACCTCTGCAATCCATCATTAAAAGTCATATTAAGCCGAAAAAAACTCGCCAATCAAATTGTGACAATAGGTGATCATTAAATTGGTTGATCAGTGGTCAAAAACTCTCTGAACTCGTTCCAATTGCCAAGGTTTTGTTCAAACAATTGCTTACCGTTTTGAATATACTTGATCATCAACTGGAGCCATTTCTTCTCCAATTTCTTCAAAAACTCTTCGTAGGTTGAGTTGAGTTCTTGAGTTAATTTAATCATATCTTCATTGGTAAGTTGGATCAATTGATTCAATTTATTCAATTCTTTCTTGATCAAAACAGTCTTAAGTTTACCTTGGTTTGGTGCAACCCCATTGGCAGTATTCGGTTCTTCTTCTCCGCTAAGCAATTGATTAGAGTATTGCTTGTTATACCCATTGTTTCCTCCAAATAATCCATACCATGACTTTTTGGTAGAAAGTGATCCACCCTTCTTCTTTCTAGCTTCTATTCTTTGTAATGCATTGTTCAAACTTGGACTATTCAAATCCTTCAAATGGTCTAAATCGCCATTGGCAGAAGAGTTGTCTGAAGAAGCAAAAGCTGCAGAATTAGATGATAAATTCAAAAGGTCTTGGAACTTGGCAAACTTGAGTTTGTATAACAACTTATACTGTATAATCTTGTACTTGTAGAATTTGATAAGATGTAAACTTGAAATGTAATATTGAACAAGTTGAAGAATTGGTTCTTGCCATTCAGGAATCAAATTAGTTATGACAAAGCTTTCAAAGTTTAAGAAAGTACTATCAATAGTTGAACCAAACTTCTCTATGGCCAAACTCAAACTATTAGGATCACTGGAGTCCGGGGTACCTTTGGATTGTTGATAATTGGAAGATTCATAGATTTGCAAAGAAAAATTGTTTAAATTACCTCCTAATTCAATTAATGTATTTATCACTGATTTATAGTCTTTAACTGTTCTTGAGTTTACCTTGTTTAAGTCATTTAATATTTTTATTATGTGATGGAACTTGACTTCAAATTGTATCAAATTCTTTGGGATTTCTTCGAATTGTGTGTAATCATGAGATAAGAAATCTGGTTCAAATTCATCTTCTGGTTTGTGAAGAGTCAAATAGTCTTTACCCTTAGAGTCAAATAATTTGACTTGATCCTTTAAGTTCATTAAATCTGCATTCAATCTTTTTAAGGAGCTTAAATTATCAATATTGGATTCAAAGTCGAACCCATTCACTGTTGGAAGCAATGAATACAAACCGTTTTGATCACTTGGGTTGATTGGGTTGGCCAACAATAAATTATTAGGGATCAAATTAACTGGAGGTTCGTTGATTGCATTATACCAACCCAATTCATAGTTTGGATCTAAGAACTTGTGTAATAAAGGAGAGTTTCTCAATTGTGGGGAGGATTCAAATATAAGGTCGTTTAAGAAGTTCTTAAAGTATCTTTTTCTCATTTCAATTACTCCAGAATCATTGGAGTTGTTGATAGAGTTGACAATTAGACTAAAGATTGAATGTTTCTCAGGAATTGGAGGAATTATAAGGGTAGGGTACAACTTGGAAAGATGGTCTCGTAAGGATTTGAACTCACTATAACGTCTCTTGACTATGATTGATGAGCTGGCTCTTTCTTCGTCTTTATCACTATCTATATATATCTGAATTGAGTATACAATAACCGATGAATTGACCAAACGCTCACTGGAGACGATATCAACTTTGAGGTTTGGGTTATTGACGTATTCTTGGATCTGGTTGGACAATCCAATGGAGCTATTGATCAAGTCGTTGGTAGGAGGTATTCCAGAAGAAAATGATTCTGTTCTATGAGGTGAACTGGAGCCGCCAGTAGTAGGAGCATATGATGATTCATTAGACCCGCTAGTTCCTCCTCTGTGTTGATGACCATAAGGATCGGTTAAAATGGATGGATTGCCATAGAACGAAGGGTTGTTGTCCTGTTCTATGTCCTCAAACACGCTATCATTCATGATGGGCTATAAAAGGATGATATGATGATATGAGTAATAGATAGAGTAGATTGGTGTGTATAGATAGTGTGGATGTTAGGGAAACACAGAGTGAGGTGTGCATGTAGTCGCGTGGCGGTTGCTAGTGAAAGCTACCGTGACCAGAGGTAATAAGTCCAGGTAGAGAGTTGGTTAAAGTGGTAGTATTGTAATTAGTTGGGTATATGGTTATCAGGGGAGCTGAAGGGTCCATTGGATCGTGAATGGTATCGTTTAGCGGTGGTTGTGGGTATGAACAGTGTGGTGGTTGGGGTGGAGTTTTTAGTGTAGTTCTCACTAAAACCGTTTAGTAGCGCTGGCGCACCAGCACGGAGAAACAAGCGACTCTAGCGAGAAGTACGATTTACGAGTAGCAAGAGGAGGTTAGATATAGACAGACTAATAGGGCAGTTTTAACTATAAGACGAGATTAATATGCTGTTATACTAGGTATTAGAGATCTCGGGTTGTCATGTGAGGGATGGGTAGTGGCATCTGGGCTTTCTGGTCAGTCGGGTGCTGGGGTAAGGGTCCTCTTCCTATAGTACAGTGCAGTACAATACCGTAACATCAAATATATAGTATAAACACCAATTCAAGCCCTTTATCATCATGACTCTGAAGAGCTCGGTATAAGCCGGAGCGGGGCGAGGATTCCGCTACAATGACTTCGTGGATCCAAAACAAATAGCTCTAATGGTTTTGGAGGGGTTTGGTGAAGTTACCCTAAACTCCAGTGAGTGTCACTCGTGTGACAGGATAATAATATGGAAAATGGCCGGCCCCGAATCACCATCCAAATCAGTAACCAAAACCGACTCCACTAAAAACGTGTACCCCTAAAAAATATTCACTTATTCATAGCCTAGTGACAGTTCTACCCTCAAGTGACCTACCACCGGTGTGGGGAACCTCACTCAGTCATTCTATTTGCACCCACACACTATGGACAGGAATTGACTCTACCTTGTTGCACGACATACCAACAATACATGGGTAAGTCCGGGGCCAGAACCAACGGTCCCCTCCGTAAAAACAAAAACAAGACTTCTCTGAATCAGAGTCGTTGTAAGGGGTTTGCAATGGAACATAACGAATGAAACACGATTAAACAAAGACTTCAACAAACCATTCTAAAGACTAGATAAGTAATAAAACAGCTTACCACATGGTCTAATCATTTGGCTAAAGTTGGGGTAAACTCAATTGTTGCTCTGGAGCGTAACTCCTTGGCTGTTACATTTTGCAACCACTCGCGGCACTCCGAATGCCACTAGTGGATATGGGTGGTTTGGGGGTATAGCGAATCGCCCTAACGTTTTTTCACCATAGTAGATCCAATGGTTTAATTATTCAATGATTACCAGTTATGATTAACTTCGCAATTGAACCGGTGGTGTTCTCTTAGTGTAGACCGCAACCTTAGAATCTTAGATACAGAACGACCGGATGATACGAATTGAAGCAAATGTCGCCAGTAGACAACCAACCCTACTCTACTATCACCAACAGTACAGAATCTACAATCATTAAAACAATACGGATTATCTATTAGTTATATTACAAATGTATCATTAACAAAAGAATCTATTCACGGAAAAAAGAGCACAATTCATAAAGCTACTAATATTCGAGAAACAAAGCTCTGGCACTTGAAGATTGACTTTTGATGGGGGTGGTGGATGAAGTGAGTTGAGTTTCGGAAACAAGATAAATTCCAATCACAACTTGTTGTCGTTTCTCTTCAATAATGCCTTGAATCCTTCGATATCGGCCTTGGTAGTACAAGAACCACCACATGCAACAATAACAACGATATCATCTTCCTTAAGGTGACCGAAATCCTTGTAGAGTAAATCGATCTTACCGTAAAGGATAGATAATGCAGCACCACAAGCTGGTTCAACAGTCTTGGAGAAGTCACGGTCAAAGTCAACACATGCTCTGATAGCATCCATGTCGTCTATTAATTCCAATTTACTGGTAACCTTGGTAGTATCTTTAAAGTTGGTTAAAGATTGTGCGGTGGTGTATGAACATGCTAATGAAGTGGCTAAAGAATTAACCGAGTTAAGAGTGATGATTTTGTCTGCCTTAATGGATTCAGACATGGTTGGAGCTTGGTTGGTTTCAATCAATAAGATTTCGGAGTCCACAATGTTGTTGTTAACCATACCTTCGTAAATACCGTTGTAGAGACCACCTCCACCAAAGGAACAAACCATACCGCGAACTTTTGCAACTTCTTCAGGAGAGAGTTGGTCAACGACTTCATCAACCAAAGTAGAGTGGCCCTGCCACACTAATGGATGACTGAATGGATGACAGTAGATAGGAGTGGTCTTGTCGGTATCTAAGGAAGTCATGAGGTTACGTAAATGTTTATCAGCTTCATTGATGGAGTTACCGAAGAGAACGATTTTAGCATTCCATTTTGCAAGCATTTCACGCACCACTGGTTTGGCATGAACTGGCATAACCACAGTACACTTGACCTTGTAGAACCAAGCAGAGTAAGCAGCAGCTAAACCAGCATTACCACCACTAGATGCAAAAACTTGAATTTCTTTAGAAGGGTTGGCAGAAGCTTCTAAGATAGACTTGTAGATAAGGTTACCAATACCTCTTAATTTGAAACTACCAGAAGGTTGTTCCATTTCATTCTTTAAGAGAATACGGCATGGTGGCTTCATTGGAAGTTGATCGGTGACATCAGTAAGGGTGGTCTTGACGTGAGGTGGAGCCAAGGATGAAGATAATTCCACTGACATTGTATGAATAAATTATATGTATGTGTATGTGTATGAGTTTGGGTGGGTGAAGTAAATGCTATTTGAATTGAGTTTTAGATATAGCACTTGATATGATAAAAATTGTAATTTGATCTGAGTGTTAATCTAGGTAAACTTTTCTTTGTATGGTATTATAATTTAACTATCTAGGTGAGTAAAAACTAGATGGTTGCAAGAAATAAAATATAAAATATGATTAAGTTAATTCTGAATTGGAGATTTCTAACTAAACTAAAAAATCAAAAAAAAACTGAATCCAATGGTTACCAATGGGGGTATTTAAATCGGTAAAGGTAAAGTTTTTATGGTTAAGTTTTTTGCTTTTAAAAATCCTTACAGAAGCCACTAGCCCTTCTCTTGGATGGCATTTTGTGCATCCACAAAGGCAAAACAGGAAAGTGTGACTTCGCAGCCACCAAACACCGGTGACTCTGAGACTTGGGTGCGACTCTGTCCATACAGACAGAGACTCTCGGGGGTAAAACTCCGCACCAGAGTCAGCTGTCACCCCGGGTACTGACGGGCACTGACGGGTGGGTTTCTGCGATGTGCGATGCGCCACGCCCTATAGAGATGAGGAACAAGGAAATTTAGTGTGGAGTTTTGCCCGTTGGCAAAGAGGGGTTTTTAGGGTTAGGGTTTTCTAGGCAGGGCATAGCGAGTAAATTGGTGTGAAGGTGTGAAGGTGTGGAGACATAGTCCCGGACTTAATGTTTGACTTGGGGTGTTCTCCGACTCTTACGACTTCTACCACTTCTACGACTTCTCCGACTCCTTTTGTAAGGCGACTCTTCTAAACAACAACGGCAAAACATCCAAACTTCTTTACTCCTTTTTGTGGGGGGCATTTACTCTGTTGATGTTCCATGTTGTTCGTTGCATTGGGGGATCTTTTGGACTTTTACTTTTAGGTTGCCTTAGGTTGCCTTGCCTTTGCATACAGATGAGATGGTGTGTATGTGTGTATATGTGTGTTTCTTTAGGGGCCCACTTTATTCCCTTTTCTGGTCTTTACTCCAAGCTGAATAATGTGGGGGATCCTTTTGTTGATCTATAAACTCGTCTACGATTTTACATAACTCTAGAACTTTCCATCTCTAACCATTTGTAACAATTTGTAACATTGAAAACTTTCTTCATATGATCTGAGTTGAATGGTCTATACTTACAGTTAGACGGACATGGCCATCCGCCACCACAAAACGAGAATCTTCACTTTTATAGGGCAGGCGGCCCAGGCAAGGCCATTCTTCGTGGTGAAGATTTTTTTTTTTTGCTATTGTATGTGTGTTTCAGTGTGTCACTTTCTGGGTGTCACTTTCTGTGTCTATTTCTGGGTGTTTTGTTTGTGTGTCTAGGGTGCGATGAGGCTGTAAGTGAACCTTTTCACCTTCACCTTTGTGGTAACTTGAGATGTCTAAAGATGTCTCAAAGATGTCCTACGATTATTGCTTCTTTTGACACCTGACCTGTATGTGGCCAAAAATGATCTAATACAACGTCTTCCTCCAACGTGTCTGTACCAGTGACACAGAGTGCTAACAATAGCAAGCTTCCCCCACCACTTGCACCCTACACCTACCTGTCAGTAAACACCCTTACCAGCCCCCATCAGCACCACCACTACCTATCTGATCTCCGAGCCGTAACCGTAACTGTGACCGTTATACTTCAACAACACTGACCACCGAGAAACTCACCACCACCGAGACGTCACCACGAATCATCCACCGAGCTCCGACCACCGAGCACCGTTTGCTCCTTTTGCACCCATTAACCCGCGCAATGACTAAGGGAAGTCACGGAACTGTCAATGCTCACTCTCCTCTCGCTAACCTCGCAAGCCTCGCAAAGCCTCTAAAACCTCGCAAACCTCGCAAACCTCACTGTTGCGACCTTTGGCATCTGATAACGGTTTCCTGTACCGTCGTATTCCGCCAAAATAGTGACCTGATTACAATCAGATTTAAAGTAACTGATTCGCCTCGAAAATCCAAAATCATCAAATCCTCGATATCTTGATCCCTCGAACCCCCACGATCCCTTTTCTGATCTCCTCCACACTCATCGACTGAATCGACTTATCTTTTATTTGAAGCACTTGTCTGATAATATATCTCATCAGGTGACATCCCAATACAGACACCCCACGAGTACACACGTTCACGCTAATAACTAACTAACTCGGAACTCATCGCCCATCGCCCCCATCTCCCCCAAACCCATCGCCCTTACGATCCCTATTGGTCCCGATCCACGTTGTTTACTGATAGCGAAATATCCGGGGAAACTGGTAACTGGTTTGCATTATTCCTTACAATTAGCGATATTTGCGCTTGTCTGTTTCTTTACCTTTGAAGCGATATTTCCGGTCATACGTTAGCATTCCAAATATAATCACATCAACATCCTCACCATCTACAAACCATCGACCCACACTTCCCTTTACTATAGACGAACCAGCCCTTTCAACAACAGCACTATATCACCATTTCACCATAACACCATCATAACATCCAGAGCACACTATCAAACATGGCATCTCCGATCTTCATATCAAAGCCATCAAAATCGTTCTCGTTTTGGATCACTCTAAGAGGTATACAGTTCGGAGTTCTTAGCACGTATCGGTCGCTCCAGAACTCCAAGTTCATCTTTGAAACAACATATCTCCCATTCTTGACCAGGGCAATTAAGCTATCGTTGGCGCTCTATGTTCTCTTGAACATCCCACTCTACATCACCAAAACACTCATCTTCTGCTCCAACTACCTCGACCTCAGTGATATCAACAGCAAGGTAGTCGAAAACTCGTTGGACCAGTTCATGCACACCTATGTCAACTTCCATATATTCCTTGTGACATTGATAAGCTATGTTGATCCATCTGCTGATCAGATGTTTTTGACCAATATTGAGTTCACTGATAGCGTCAACTCCACTAACTTCTACAAAAACATTATCAACATCCCCAATAAAAAAGACATAAAAATTGAATCTGGACTGCTTGGATCCAAATTCAAAGAGTTGGGCAGATCGTGTCCTGAATTCAAGGTCTTCCTCAAAAGATATGCCAACTATTATCTTTTTAACCTCGTCATATATGCATTCATTTCTTATCCAAGCAAGATATCTACCATTGCGCTTTGTTTCCTTACTTTCCAAACCATTTTGGATAAATTGGGTTCTATCCCATCTTTAGCTATAGTAACCGTTCTTAACCTTGTTCCTGCTCACTATACTGGAGTATTCTTGACTACTTACTATGGAACTGCCAATTTGTCTCTTGACCTTTTGCTTCCATATTTCCATAGAATCAACTTCTCCAAATTCGAGCAAAATCAATGGACAAAATCAAGAGAAGGTATTTTATTTGGATTTGGCTTAGTTCATTTCTGGTTGATCCAGAAGTTCTCTGCCTTATCCGTTATTATTTATTACATTGCCCTGTTGAACATGGGCTACTTGATCACAAAATTAACTGATGTTCCTCCTTCAGATACAAAACAACTCATCAATTGGTCTTCCACTCAGTTGGTATGGAATAAGCTGTATTCTGTACTCGATGGAGAATTTGTTGATGACCCATTTGTCCCGTTACCTGGCTCATATATATTGGACTATACGGACGTCTCAACTGCTGTTATTTACTAGATTGCATTCAATTGCACTTAAAAACTTCCGTGTAGGAGACTTGTTTTCTTCTTGTTAGATATAGACCTACATAAAAAAAAATTGTGAATATTTAAGTACATTATACGTTTTCATTAACACTCACGTTATATCAGTGAGTTTATTGCACCCCATAAGTCTTATTCCCTGTAACAAAACAGAACAGTACTGTATCAAGTAAGGCAGATACCAAAACCCCATCGTCCATCAATAAAGAATCGTACATGATGTAATCGAATTCTCCAGATTCGTCTTTCTTGTTGTTCAATTGTAATAATGGAAGGTTGGTTAAATTACACTTAGACCATTTGTGATTAGTGGTGGAATTCACGAGCTTACTATCGTCTGCTAAAATATCATCAATAGTCACTCTGAACAGTTCCTCGAAAAATCTAGTGTTTATGGTGATCTCTGCTTCTTGAGGAATACTTGCAGCAAATTCATTACTGGTTTCTGGTTCAGCTTCTTTAAGTTCGAGATAGTATCGTATAATCAAATACTTATCGATCTCTGTAATTGGCATGATTTGATTCACTTTAATATATGTTAAAATTGTTTTAGTAAGGTGAATCTTTAATTTGTTTTTGATTAATTCAATTTCAGTGTTGACCATCTTTCTTATTTCTTCCAACTGTGGAAGATCTGGTCTATCTGGAATTAATCCTAATGAAGCCATGATCGACTTGTTGAAATTAAATAAAACCTGCAATTCCTTAACAATACTATTATGAGCAATATTGTTTATCAACGTTAATTGGAAACTAGGAAATATATCGGTTTCTGGAATGGATAACTCAAGGCTTTCCACATTAACAAAATGAGTTTGTTTAAAGTCTTTGATACTATCAAGATATCCTTGATACTGGTCTAAGGTTATGGAACGACCATTATCATTAGGAAATATTGGCAATATATTTGATCTTTTCATCCAAAGATCATTAAGGAATGCAATTGAAGTGTGGTTCAATGCATTTTGGTATTGCTGTTCAGCGAATCCTTCTAATTTAACAAAGGCAATTTGGATTTCACTTGCTGAAGCAATTTGATAAAATAATACATTTTTTGGAACTACTCTGTACACCACGGTACATATTCCATTTTTCCCCAATTCTATTCCATAATTTACAAATGTTCCTTCTAAGGACAGACTAAGATTTTGAAGGTTTATATCGGAATTATCATCACTAGGTGTGGAAACTTCTTGCTTATTGGCTGACTCATCATCAAAGTCTTCTTCGTTATGTTGTAATTGAAAAGTGTATAAACTTTTAGCAATAAATGAACTCAATTCTTTGGGGGTGGTGGCAGATTCGAAACCTGAATTATACTTATAAGTTTCAAATGAACCATTTTCGTAAGTAACAACGATCTGTAGAGAGTTTTCAACTGGATATGTGATGATCGAAGCAATTGTAGTAAAGCTGTTGAGTTTTTGAACGAAAGATTCGTTGGTAGTGACATTGAACACACGAAGTTTTCCTGTGGAGGAAGTTATAAATAATACATTTTCACCCAAAAATACCCACTCATTCTTTTCATTCAAGAAACGAGAGTTTCCAATAAGTGATACCGGATCAGAAAACTCAAGTTTGCCCTGAACAGCATCGTAAGTCACCTGGTAATATACAATCGAGTTGTCTGCTAAAATCATGGCTGAATAACAGGCATAAACATGGCCATCTCCAATCCATTGAGACCATTTTTGTTTGGAAATACGAGATTCTGTATCAATTCTAGCAGCCAAGACCAAATCCTCATTTCGAGGACCAGATAATTGGTACACAAGTATGTTTCCATTCTGAGTGAACAAACTCAAGAATAATGCTGGCTCTGGACCAGTAGAAACTTCGGTGAATGAGAATCCATTGACTTTAAGAGAAAGTAACTGACTGCTATTGACAGAGATATCTCCATCACTATATTCAACACCAAACTCCTTACACAAGTGCTCAAATAACTGGAGTTTGACTTTATATTGTCCGACTTGGACGTTTTCTCTCTCAAAAATGAGGAATTCACCAGAATTGAAGAGCACTCCAAGGTAACTGTCTCTGGTGGAGTGTTGAGTAGGAGTCCATTGATGGTTGACAACGATTAATTCATTGATGTTTCTGAATAAAAAGGGTTCATCTAAGGATGCAACGGTGACTCGATTGAATTGACGAAGGGGTAAATTTTCCAAGGCTTCTTGCCGTACCACACTAGATACATTGTAGAGTTCTTTAGGATCAAGCACCACCACTGATTCAACAAGAGAAATGGCATTTGTAAGCGAAGGCAATTTAGGTTCAAGAACCGTGATCTGGGTCTCGTTATTTATGGCCAATTGGCAGTTATCGGACCATTGAAGGGGGTCTGTGTATGGAGAAGATGAGATGGCTCTCTTAACAGTGATTGGTTTGTTTAAAGACATGTTAGTGAGTAGAAATGTATTAGATATTAGGGATATTGTTTGGATATGGATATTTTTGGATATTTCTAGATACTTTTGGTCTCTTTCTGGTTGTGATTGTGGTGTAAAGAATGGATCACAGTGGCTGTTGTTTGGCGGTTATTACCCCAGTTGGTTGAGCAGTTTGATAGTAGCAAAGGATCCAGGTCTACTTGGCGGGTCTGTTTGTGACTGATGGTCTCTATCAAAAGTATACCAAGTGTTGATACTGCAGGATGGTCTAGTCGCTCCAATGGGACGGATTCCGTGGATGTGGTGTGGTTATTCTGTTGATAAGTTGTGTTTTAGAGGTCCGATTTGTTTATCGCGCGATGGACCAACAACAATAGAGTGGAGGAGATTAGGCAGTGATGGATTAGTGGTGATAATTGTGATGGTGAGGCAAAGGAAAGGAGATTTGACTTGGTTGGTGGTTGCTGGTTAAGTTGATGTTTTCTGTTGATCAAGATCGCTTACTCGTTGGCTATTTGGTGTAGTGTTGCTTCCCACTAGTTAAGCTAATTACTGCGAAATATAGCACTGGAACCAGTGCACTGTGGAACACACAGAAAGAGCCACCAAATCGAGTATTGGATCGCTACCAAATATAGCTTAGAGTCAAATATCATAGTAATTTTGGTACTAATGAAAGACCAGTATCAGCTCGCTATTACTTACCGCTAATATATGTAGCCATGTTCAGGCTGGTATAGTGTGCCATAGTTTGTGTATTACCTGCGTATCTGGCTATGTGGTTTATCCGAACAGGCTTCAAATTTCACCATCAACGTCAACAATGGTCTAAAACGGGCATTTAACGATTTGACGTATTGCTACATGGATAATATAAATTTCGGGACGGTGCTTGGCCAGAGACCCCCTTTATCCCAACACAATTATCAGCACCTAGCTGTTCTCTGATCCACCTCGGTACTGAGGCGCATGGGCCAAGAGCCAACCCCCTTTCAACCCTGTGATATTCTGTTCATTTAAGGGTCCGTTGTCATTATCATGCTACAGTCAAATCGGGTAGGCGCCGAGATCTGGTTCGGGCTCGATTTTGTTGAATTTTTCACAACGGTTCTGACTAATGAGCTCTAGATAGATTAGATAAACCGTTGGAACAAACGGTACCAAAACCAGCTACACTGGAAAATTACAAAAATCCAAACCTCTTTCACCTACTGATACCATTTACACCCCCAACCAACCTGAACAACCTGGTGGTATCGCGTAAACTGGCTATTTTTCAGCCAGAGTTAATTCTTTATCCATTCCGTTATCTTTCACAACGCACAACGTTTTTCAACCAAAAAGGCATTTTAATGGAACCCGCAGGTAATTAAAAGGCTAAATCACCAAGGTTCACCTACAACGGAACCTAGACCAATGAGCTAATTTGGCGAGTGCTAGCTGGACCTCCTGTCTGGTTGGCCTGGTAAGTTGTGCTTTGTTCTATGATTTGTTAGTGGATAATTGCACATGTCAGAGAACCACTAAAAAATAAATGCTTGACATCATGGTCCTTTCGTATCAAATCGGCAGTGGCTCACATATTTCAAAAAGGAAAGCTCGGATCCCTGCCACGGAATGCCAGCTGCCTATTCGGACTTAAAATACAGATGCACCTATGGGTTGAACCTGGAGCACTGGCCAAACCCATAATTTACCTCGATTCGTCGATTTTCACGATCCCAAGTGTGTGTATCACTAATCTGATCAGTGAAATAGTGAAATAGTGAAATTTGTACAAGATCTATGGAATTCACCCATATAATTAATTAAATCGGATAACCAGATTACCACGGAACAGAAATGAAATTTACGGGGAAAGAATACGGTCTGAACCGGGAATGTCAACTGAATAAATCACCAAAAGTAAAATTAAAATACAAACACAAATTATTCATTAATTCATTATTCATTGTCAACCTTATCGCTAATTGCTACTAATATTAGCACCAGTTATTTTTGGGGTGTTTTTTTGGTTTAGGGTAAATGCTATCTGCTATCTCTTGTTCCGATACTTACATATTATCGAACAATAATTAGGCCTAAATGGGCCGCATTTCATGTCTTCGCTTATTTCACTCGCTTACACGTAGTCGTGTTTTTTTTTCTCTTTTCCTTAATTTAATTTCTGGCGTTTCTCATTGCGAGGGTCTAAAAACCACTTCACACACATTTAGTGAAAAAATATTGGTTGCATCATTGGGTTATCGCCATTTTAATAGTATGGAGGAAAGTCACTGAAACAACCCCACTATCATTAGTTGGTCAGTACAGTACAGTACTGGATACTGGATGGAGGATGGAGGTGGGGCGAGGAGGGCCAAAAGAAAAAAAGCCTTTCAATGACAACACGCCTAACACCACCCTCTACCATCCACTTGGAATTAACCCCATAAATTATTCCAATTCTCCTAAAATACTCACATTATTATTATCACCCTCCTCTTTGATCTAGGCTGGTCCGCCCCCACTCAATCTCCTCTTAAAACCCATACACACATATACAAACACACACACTCTCTCTCTCCCTTACTACCTCTTCCCACTCTACAGTCTCCACACTACACTCTCCATATTGTTCACATTCCCTCCTCACCACTACAATAATATAACATAATATAACTAACAATCAGATTCTATTAGTATATTAGGTGCAGTTTTTATCTCTCGTCAAATACCACCACGCCCAAAGCTGCGCTACTGTGATTGCTAAAAAAACGCATCCTACTGCCTCATGACTTTTTCGCACCTCACTCGCTATCCAGGGACTGAAACTGGCGTCCTTGGCTCCTTGTAAATGTCTGGGTTACCTGGAGTACCTTTTTCTTTTTTTGACCCGCTGCACGGCAGCTGTTGCATACTAAAGCAACATCTTCACACCCCCTTGTGAAATTGCGTCAGTTTCCGACTCTATTTCTGTGCTGTTTCGGTCTATATCACCTTGTGGTGGTGTGCCTTTATAAACCTATTGTAATCGCCTGACTGAGTTCTTTTTTTTTTTTTGCTCGGTGTGTCTACCTCTCTCTATGTTACGTCGGGTAGCTCGTATTGACCGTTAACTCCTGCACACAGTCCTGCTAAAATAACCGTGTAGCTGTTTACAAAACATCATTTATCAACCACAAATTTCCCTCCCTTCATCCCCCCATCCTTTACTCACATAACCTTAAGTTTGAATAAATATCATAACTCCGTCCATTCCCTTCAAAACACAACAACAAACAACAACATCATAAACATCTTTTTGTTCCCTCATTTCTTATGTCTATCGGTGTTGAAGATCATAGATTAAAAATCAATCCAGTACCCGAGTCAGATCTTCGAAATGGCCCTGAAACTACTGGATTTCAAAGACTTTCTTTAGCGATTCCAATAGAAGCTAAAAACTACTCGTTTATTCTGTTGTTCCTTTCTCGGGTATTAAACTTGGATAAACCCGATACTGTTCTTTCATCCCAAGCTCGCATAAATGAACCAAGATTTGTTGAAGTTGGTGAACCTCTTGAAGCTTTACCAAACGTGGGTTTTCCAAAAGATTTATGGTTAAAAGATGATATATCTATAAGAGATATTAAGATTAAAGTGTCCATGTTACAAGAAGTGAATAATATGCTTGAAAAAGAACTTTCTTCTCCTGAACCTAATTTCGATGAGAATATCTTAAGTTATTATGATAAATTATTACAAGCATATAGGGTTTATGATATACCCGTTAGATCTTCTTCAGTAAGTTCAGTATATTCCCCTCCTGAACTTTCTTTAAGAGAAGAAGATGATGAAGATACTTCTCATGATGACTCTTTGGATGACTCAAAACTGATTGTAAGAACCACTTCGGGTCAATCATCAACCACTTCTCAAAAAACTTATAATTCCACCTCCAGTGCCAGCAATACTACCAGTTCTACCACTAATCTCAGTAATAATAATATTAATAATAATAATTCCACCACTTCAGTCAACTCCACTACTAATAAACACGCATCTCAAGGCAGTGCTAAAAGAATATCCGCCCTTTCAAGGGAACTTACCTCTCAAAGAAAGAGGTTTCTGACATTATTAGGACATGAAGGTGAAACTCCATCAAATATAGAAGATGAACATAAAAAACAACAAATGTTAAATGGTTTACTTGCAAAATCCAAGATCTACAATAAAATTAAAAAACATAGAGAGCTGTCTAGTTCTATAAATTCAACCATTTCTACCCCATCCAGTTACAGTAACAGAAACAGTATAAGTACCACCAATACTGCCAACTCGTCAAATGGTTCAAGAAGAAGAGGAAGCTCCAATTATTTCGCATCTCCTCCAGATATCAACGAATCCAGAATCCTTTCTACTCAACAATCACCTCCATCTCCACCATTTTCATTATTAACTCGTGAACAAAAAGCAGATAATAGAAAACAAAAGTATGATTACTATGTCCAATTACACAAGTTGATGGAAATATCCCAGAATTTAGTGGCCATGGCCCTTGATGGTAAGGGAAACAAGGTCAAGATCATCAACTGTATTGAGTTTATCAAAAAGAAGTTGTTGAAGTTTATCATCATTGATGTTCTGCAAATGTTATTGGAGTACGGACAATTGAAAGCATATAAACTTTTGAAATGATTTCTTTATGTTCTGTATTCAATGATTGACTAACTATTGGTTTCCTTCCTCTCTTATAAGGACCCTGACTATTTAAATCTTATTTAAATGATGGCATAACATTATTACCAGTGCTACTGGCTGGCATGGACTGTTGGTTACGACCACCTGTTATGATCATCTGCCTGTTACATTAGTGTATATTATCGGTCTTAAATTACCCTGGCCTCGTTCATCTATATAGGTACTAATATTACCCACGGACAACCTAGTTAAGCAGTTGATAATGCTTTGTAGTGTATAATTGAAATCTATATAGCTTACGGCATATTTCCATGGATATATTTATTTATGGCTATTAAATACGTGTGGTTCTCCTATTACAGAATTATCTAGACCACTATGCTGTTTGTATATGTGAAGGGATAAAGTGCTAAACTATTGATAAGATGAATGGATGAAGTCTGTGGTGGTGGTGGTTTACTTACAAGTGCTCAACATTTGCAGTATAACGCCCAATAACTGGTCATTTTCACAGGCGGCTGCCACTCTTTCCTTATCGTTCAACTGCTTGTTGACCTGGTTTTCTGACTGGTGAGTTCCTTCTTTAATCAAAATTCTGATTCTGAATCTTGGAGGCAAGCATCTTTCCAAACGGACTCTGATACCCAAACCAATCAAGGTGGCTAAGGAGCAGTGAGTGATGGTTGGCGTTATCTTGATGAGGACTTCGGATATGTCAGTTTTCTTATTCTTTCCTTCAGTGATGGTGATATCGGATAAGTTGACCACGGCAAGTTGAGCCAAAGTCAAAGGATGTTCTGGATCGGAAATGGTAGAAATCAAGTCGAATATTTCTTGTGAGTCGATGGCATCTTCTTCTTCTTCGTCATCTTCAAGTTCGTCTTCAGTAGATTCCATTTCTACATCAGAAACGAGATCTGGGACCTTTTCAGTGGATGGATGGACTTGGATGTTCTTTGGCTTTAAAAGTGATAACGAGATGATTTTTTCAACCAACTGTTCGTTCTTGTCGATAGTCTTGCTGTCCATACCTAATCTGGTAGGAAGGTTCGTCACATCGATGATGGTTGGGTTGGCGTTGATAGGATCCGACATTGTTAGTGAGTTAGTGAGGTAATGTAATGATTAGAAATAGATAAGATCAAATTAGTGATGACAGTGAGTCAGGTAGTGCGATAGTAGTGCGAGGTGAAAAGAAATTAGGTAGAAATAGTGAGACGTTAATGGAAGAAAAAAGAAAATAGCGAGACAACTGGGAAATGTCAGAGAGGTTAGGGAGAAACTATGGAGAACTAGCGCGGCAATTGTGACTATTAGTGACAATTAGTGAGACAAAATGAAATAAGAGTACTGAAATAACTAGTGGTAGAGTTAAACACACGAGACACAATTACACCATTTTCACCACTTTTTGACAACTTTAAATGTCAAATATTCTCCTTTCAATTCACACTTTATTCTTTTCCTTTTAAACCTCCTCTTTATATTTTTTTTACTACTTTTTTCACCTCTTTACCTCTCTCCTTAAACTTCTCACGATTTACATAATTTTCAATTTATTGCAAAATACACAATTTACTGAACCAACAACACACAACAAAAACCCCATTTCCAACCTCGAAAAGTGTCATTACTATATAATCAACCAATAATAATCATCACCAGCACCTTTCCTGAATTTTACCTTATTGTATACTTCGCCAAATCACCTAATACCCCAATCCTCTGATCCTGTTTACCCTTAGTCTCACTAATCTCACTAGGGCCAGTCTCACTAGGGCCAGGTCTCACTACCGCTATCATTTTGTGCACTATCGCACATCAAATCTACCACTAGATACCACCACACTATAGCCATGGATAACTACCCCAAGGTTCTACTCCAGCAATTGGCTCCATTCATCAAGCTAGAGGTATCAGAGCCTCTTAGCGAAACCCCTGTTGCCAAGTGCCTCATCAAAAACTTCAACGAATTCAACATAAGCGGCAAATCATGGGATAACTCAATAATCAAGAATAGACTTCTGAACATGAGGTATATTGTGGAGGTGGTATCACAAGACAAACCTCTTCCTGCCAAAGAAAAGGTTCCAGAAGAACATTCTCGACTTTCTCCCTTCAATATCGACTCCGATTTATTCCCCAATGGGATCTTATCACCAGAATGGTTCAACAAGTATAATCATGATCTCCCATTTGCGTTTGTCAAAACGCTTGTTCTTCCTGAGAATCCAGAAGACGATGAAGCATTGATCAAAGAGATCGTCAAGATGAAGGTATCCTACAATTCTCTGAACGTGAAGTTCGTAGTGATCCTTGTATCCCATTTAGAAGACGTGGATGAAAGAGTAGAAAAGTACAGAAACATGACCAATTTACCTAGATTAACAGGTTTACTTCAACTTCACGATAATCCAGAAACCCTTGAAAGAGACACAGAACTTGTGGTCACCACTCTTTTGTCCAATTTAAAGGCTGGTGCGGTCCATTTCTACTCCAATATCGAACACAAGATCAAACAAAGAAACAACAAATACTACACATGTCCCTCCACACAAAGCATCGATTCTCAGATTGAAATCACCCCTAAGGCATTGGAAACAAGAAACTTGGTGAAACAGGCCATGATAAACCAATTTGCATACCCACATAACGTGGAACAAGCCCTTAAACTATTAGAGCTCTCGTACCAGAACTTAATTGAGATCCTCAGTGAGAATTTTAATGATAAGATTCATCTGGACCAAGAGATCTCTCAGCATGACATGAATTTGTTCTTTCAATACAGACAATTATGTGATATCATTGCATTCCACATTGTAAGAGGATACTTCTCGTTAGAAGATTCAATAATGGCAATGAAGAAACACCAAACCCATATTAGCAACGTTTTAAGTGTGGTCTGGGTAGAAGACAGCCCTAGATTAACTGCCTACAATAACCATTGGATCTCCGTGCAGTACGAATGGCTTGGAGAATTGATGCAAATGGTTCCTCCTTCTATTCTTAAGAGTCTCCAGATCCTGGCCAAGAAACCACCTAAGTCACAAATGATCACCTTCTATGGTGGTCTCAAAGTGATGGGTAATTTCCCATTTGAAATATTGTCCAGCCCTAGTTTGATCTACTTGAAGGCTGCCTATTTCTACAAAAGAGGATCTAAAGTGGAGGATGGTCCGTACAACTACCTCTACCAAAAGAGTTCAACAAAGGTGATTGAGTTATTGGAAAGATCAGTGAATACCTCAGTACTGAACTCACTCACCACTATAGATGAGGACTATATTGATTCACTCTCATTTATTCTGTATGTGAACTGGCAAATTGGTGAAGAGTACTATTCAGCAGGGGATGAAACAAAGGCAGCAGAATTCTATGAATCTTCTCTTGCCAGTTCTGCGATTGAAAAATGGACAGGAGTATCAAGTTGTATTGTCCAAAAGTTAATTTTATGTTATTCCAAGTTGAATGACCAGAAGAACGTTTTGATCAACACTGTCAAATTAGCCATGAGCAAACCAGACGTGTTTAGTGAGAAATTCTGTTTCAGAACCAAGAAGGATGATCTTGACGACGTGGAACTTGGTAACATAGCCCGGTTGATCGATATACAAGCCATGATAATGAGTAAAGATAACGAGGAAGCATATATTTTTGATGAAGCACAAATCCAACTTATCATCAAGAGCAACATTGACATGCAATCATTTGAGAAGCTTTTACCTGAAGGATCCAAAGCCAAAATTGTTATTGAAGAACTTGCCTTGACTGTGGCCAGATTGGATGGTAAAGAGAGCAGCAAGAAGGTGATAACATTAAAGCACGATGACTCCAAGAAGGCCGGATTTTACTCCAAATTAAGTGGTACTGAAGATAATTTTGATATCACTGGCAAGGCAGGAGTGGCCAAAGTATTGAACTTTGCACATGTATTTGAAAAGACAGGACTCTACGAGATTCAATCGGTTACCTCCAAGCTCAAATTAATTATCGATAATGGAAAACTGTACAATTTGACAAAGACAGAAAGTATTACCTTTGATGACTCTACTTATAATAACATGTTATACTCCCCAGTGTCTGGTACCACCCCTAAGAGTCTTGGTGAATTATCTGTCAAGTCATACAGAATCCATACTGCCAATTCTCGTACTATTAGAATATCACCATTAAAACCTAATGTTAAAGCAACAGTGGTGAATGTGCCAAAGAATTTGATTATGGGTGAAAAACTCAGTATTCCTATTAAAATAAATTACCAAGCCCCACTGAACCAACATATCAAATATAAAAAGATGGTCATTTCTCCTAGAGCAAAGGTTGTTGGATCAGAAGTGGACATTGTCAGTCAAATCAGCTGGGACGATTTGAAGGATGACGAACCTTTGGATATTTATAAATTGATGGATGAAAAGGAAAAGATCCATAAATTAAATGTGAATGTTCACAGTCCACCAAATGAGATATTCGATGAAGCTATCATCAAGGTTGAGGTGGATATTAAATTGGTTGTCGTGGAAGAGTCAGATGAAGAAAATGAAGAAGCTATATATGACTTAACCAGTCTTGACTATCCTATTTTACCTAAACCATTTGAAAGTACCTGTTTGATATGTCCTAGATATAATGAAGCAAGAGGTGACATGCCATCACCGTTCATATTATCAGGAGAAGGAATGCCAGTGATGACCCGTTTATGGCTTGCTGAATTTACCATTAAAGACTTGAGCAATGAACAATTACAATTGGTCAGTACTGATATCAATGTAAAAGCCAAAAATCCAGAAATGCTTGTGGAATTGATAGGAGAACCCGAACTTGATGGATTCAAAGTTAAGCAGTTCCTTAGTACCAGAAGTAAGACTGGATATACTCATAGAAACGCACCTATTTCTACTTCCCTTAGTATAAAATGGAAGAGAGAAGAAGGCGCCACAAATAGTTACACTACTGAAGACTGGGATGTGGTTCTCCCATTATCCGATCCTCGTGTCTTGGTGGATATTGAAAAGGAAGCTGATGGCAGTGCTAAGATCAAGTACATTTTAGAAAACCCAACTTCTCGTATCTTTACTTTCACTACTCAATTGGAAGAAGGAGACGGATGGACATTTGGCGATGAAAGAAACATCGTTCCGTTAAAACAAGCAGCATTTCCAGTTTTGCCATTTACTCAGCATATAATGGAGTTTTATGGTAAGTATGAAGGAGATAAGTGGGTCAGAGTCCCCAACATGAAGGTGTTTGATGTACAGTATAAGGTCAGTTTACCAGCATTGTCTGTAAGTGAACATATAGTGGTGAAGGAGAACAGGTTGGTTTGGAAGATTGTTGAAGAGACCAAGGACTCGTCAGAAGCCAATTGATCTCCCACTATTCCCTACGCCTATATACTGATATAAAACATCACCACCAATATCAGCAATCCTTTTAGTGATAGCTACAATTACAGTTTATAGACTCTTGTATAGAACAGTGGCATTGATGCCTCAATAAGAAATTAGCGAACAAGAAGAGAGTTAAATCACAGTGTAAGGTATTTAGGTGTCTTAATAACAGGAGTAAATTTTGTTGACTAGTTGGTGATTTGGTGATGTTGGTTGAGAAGCACTCGTTCGTTACTGTTTCAACCATGGAATGTTCGATGTAGAGAAAACGCCAACCGATGCACAGTTTCGGTAGTTTTGACGGGCTCAACGTCTGTGAAGGACACCGTTGTAAGGACACACGCCGTGCCTTCTACAAGGATAACAGACGATACTTCAAGATCTATGCATGGATAAGCCTACTACTGCGAATAATGTGTATCACCAAACGGTAGGAGTCTAAACAGCGAGATGTGGCAAATGGTGCAATTGAGCACCAGGAACCACCGGAATTGGCACCAAAGTAGCCCTCAGACCACCTAGTACCACCAATGGTCCCAATTGATCAATTGATGAAGTTCCAGTGATGCAATTGAGTGATAGATCGCCATTGGTCGTAGGGTTTTAACCATTTTTTAAAAAAATGATGACTACAGGGGAGAACAAAAATAATAAGAGGATCATACTGTCAAAAGTGACACCTACAGAATGAATCAACGATGAATCAAGAGAATTAGTAACGAAAACAACCAATAAAGGATGCTATTCTTATTGATTTAGTAAATTGAATAATCCTATAAACCTAATTGATACCAATCAATTCGACATCGAAAAGTAAAGTGGCATTTGGAGGAATCAAACCTGGGAAACCTCTTGGACCATAAGCTTCATGGCCAGGAATAGTTAACTTGGCTCTAGAACCAACACTTAACTTTGGAATACCAGTATCCCAACCCTTAATGACTTGACCAACACCAATGGTACATTGGAATGGCTTACCACGGTCTCTAGAAGAATCGAATTTCTTACCATTTTCAAGAGTACCAGTGTAGTGAATAGTAACTAAATCACCAACATTTGGGAAAGTCTTACCATCACCTTCTTGTAAGACTTCGATTTGAGTGGTAGCTGGAGCAGTAGACATTTTGGAATAATAACGAGCTAATTGAGTGCGTTGACAAGAAGAACGTTGAAGAAGACGCAACATTGGGTTTTGGGGAAATGCAGAATTGGTCGATGGGCTAGCAACGACAGTTATGTAAGCGTGAGAGTGTGTGAGGTCAGAGAGTGTGTGTGAAGGTCAGAGAGAGGGGGCGAGGGGGGCGCTGGGGACTGACTCTGGGCACTGGGTTTAAACTGGCGAGAGAAAAAGATCACCGAAAAATTTCACAAAGACTGCAGGTAGCGCCCCGTCACTTATACACAGCACCACCAGCCCTGAGAGAGAGGGACTGGTGGGGAAAAGCCAAAAACATCTCCCCAAAAAAGGAGGTTGTTCCAACCCTGGTTATGTAAGCCGGATTACTAGATAAGGACTTTTTTGCTCCAGGTCTTTTTTTAGAATCTGAAATCTGAATCTCTAGTTAGCTATTAGTTCCTACTACCATTGAGGTATACTATAGTTTATCTTCCCTTAAAGTTCTTCCTTCCGTCTCCCTCCCTTTCCTCCCTAATTACTCCGCCCAGTACCTCTCTGTCACGTAAGAGTTCACACCTGGATCAACATCCCAATTGAGCCTCGATATTATTTATCTTTCAGTCACTGAAAACCCCCACTACCAATCACAATCCAATCAACGATTAAACCTATTGCTACGGACAATCAAGTCTAATTCTTGCTGATATCAACACTATTGTGAATTAATACTACCCTATATATATATATATATATACAATGGGGTATCGTGTTAAGGTAGAGATCGATAGATCTGCCACAAGTACATTCACCAATTACGATGTGATAAAGGGAACTGTCAGATTGGCGGTCACCAAATCAATTGCTTTGACGTCTATTCAAGTCAAACTTGAAGGTATAACCAAAACCAGATTAAGAGTGCCTGTTCACCGTCAAGGCAAAAAAGAGCATAAGCACTATGAAGATATCCATAAAGTACTTTACGATGCAATGATAGTGTTTCCTCCAGCAAATGTCCGTGAAGTATCTAAATCCGAAGAGTTTACATTGGTGCCAGGAGATTATACGTATCCATTCGAATTCAAGATCCCCTTGAATAGCGCTTGTACCAAAGTGCTGGGAATCACCAATAAGGTATCTATCAATAAGCATCTCGATCTCACCATCAACAATGGTAATTTTGGAATGACTCATTTCGCCAAACAGGCTTTTGGTGAACTCTCTGGCCATTCGAATTCAGCTCCTCCTGGTCAAAATACTTATCATATAACCACTCAATTACCACCATCTTTAAGTGGAATGGGTGAAGAAGCCAGTGTTCAATATTTCGTGAAAGTGACATGTAAACGTGCATCGTTCTTCAAAACCAACCTTCGTGGCTATGATCCATTTATATTTCTCCCATTAGATCTTGATACTTTCCAATCTCCTGGTGTTGAAGATTACCGTGAAATTTATGTGAGAAAAGAATTGGTTTTCAAAAATAGAATTCCTGAAATAGTAGGCGTTGTTATGCCTCCTGAAGTCAATGAAGCAAAGACCTTACCACTGCCCCCTCAGCATCAAAAAAGAGGGTTCTTCTCCAAGATCTTCGATTCAGGTCCTCTGCAATTACCAGCTCCACCTAGTCCGTCAGGTACTTCCTACATAAAATCAAAGGATGTGCCGTTTTTTTTCGAAGCAAGGTTCCGTCACCCAGCATTCTTGATTCCTACCAAACCACCATCTTTTAAGCTCTTTTTGGTTTCCAATAGAAAACCACTGAGATATACTTTGGCCGAGTACGGAAAACCAACAGAAAGTAACGGTTTGGGTGTGGTATACTTTCAAAAGTTGGTGGTGACATTGACATGTGAAACAACTATGCTGGCTGTTCAAACAGATGGACGTCATAAAATACACAATGCAATGCACACTGACGTGATTAACGTTGCTAATAATGTTTACAAGAACCTTAAGTTTGATTTAATGTACTGTAAAAAATCAAAGTCTACATCTGCAACTACGGCAGGTGATGCACCAGGAGACGTTTATGAATTGGAAATTCCTAGCAAGTATTTCAGCAATGCTATTTTACCTGACCATATTTCACCTTCCTTTAAAACATGTAATATTACAAGATCCTACAATTTGAACATAGAGGGGACCTTTTCCACTGAGAAAATTCAAGACTTCAGTAGCAGACGTGAATGGAGACATAAAGGAAAAGAAGTAGACTTGTTCTGTTACAACATCAAGGTTTTGAGTGGATTGAAAATGACTAGTTCTCTTGATAATTCTTCCAGAACCAGTTCGACCGCTGAACCATCACTTCCACCTCGTCCTGCTGCAGTTACTCCTCCAGCTAATTATCCGAGTGAAAAGACTGGATTCCCAGTTGAGGGTAGCAGTAGCAGTAACGGCAATGGAAGTGGTAGTATTAGCCACACAACTGGTGGCTCGAATACCCTAGCCAGTGGAAGTAATGGAAATGTCCCTGCTACCGACGGTTTTGCGGACGAGATTACCGGTGAAACTGGAAACAACACCAATCTTCCTCCTACCTATGACGATGTGATAAGGGAAGCGTCGTACCAGGACCACTCAGAGCACAGCCGCGCAAGAAGAAGGTACGAGCAGCATGAACAGTACTACAATAATCTAGAATAATCCAAGTCCACCAAATGAACCAAACCAATCAAGCAAGACAAAGAACAAGACCAATACAATTGGCTATGATTATGGGATGTCTAAATAGTCTTTATATCTTTATAGTAGAGCTTTAAAGTATACGGCGCCAGCGAGGCTCACTACGAGCTTTGGTGCGGATATGACAATTGCTGCAAAGCCGCCGTAGCCACTAGCGAGAAAGAGACTGAGGCAGTACAGTAAACTCTAAGCACCAATTGGGGAATTAACACCAGATACATCAGAATATACGAGGACCCCAAAGGCAACGCAACTCAAATCTATATCCCAATTAGGAACTCCTAGAGCCTCCAGAACCCCCAGAACCTCTATTACTTCCCCTACTACGGTACCCTTCCACCCGGCCCCCATTCTATGCCCTCCCACCACTTACTTGCTCACTAGTGGCCCATTGGTCACCACTATTTCGAGGTCGCACCAACCACCATTTCCTCGCCAACCGTGCAGTGCTAAATCGGGAAAGGACCCTAGATCTTCCTCGAACATCCGAGGAATGTGTACGAGACGATGATTGTTCCAATCACATAACGACCTCCACCACCGCCATTATATTCCCTTACTATATCTATATAACTCCATATCGAAATATCTTACTAATTTGTTGCACCTTCTATTTGCTTCCATCCCCCTCCATGCCATAGCTAATGACACATATATATTTTTTTTGCAGCCTTTGTCGGTAGCAATTTCACACGTGACCATTACGTAATATCGCCGTTGGCCAGTGAAAAACTTTAGAAAAAGCTGAAGGCGATTCCGATTTATCTAGCAAACAGTCAAAGTATGAGTGGGATCGATAGCACAACCAACTTTTTTGCCCGGAACCGTACTGCCATTGCCTTGACCGCTTTGGCCGGTGTCACCGCTGCCGGTGCTTATTACTATTACACACAACCATCAGTTTCTGAAGCTCCAGAAACTGGTAAGAAGAAGAAGAATAAGAAGAAAAAGAAGAAGACTGGTGAAGAATCTGGTTCTGGTACTCCAGCTCCAGTTGAAAAGAACGAAAAGGCTCCAGTTTACCCTGTTAACGCCGAAGGATTACCAGAAGTTAGTGAAGAAATTATCAATGGTTTAACTGACGCTCAAAAGGAAGAATGGGCTTTAGCATTGAAGGAAGATGGTAACAATGAATTCAAGGCTAAGAACTACAACCGTGCCATTTCTTACTACTCTGTTGCCTTACAATTGAAGAAAGATCCAATCTTTTACTCCAACCGTTCTGCTTGTTACGCTGCATTGAATGATCATGAAAATGTTATTAAGGACACTACTGAAGCCATTAAGATCAAGCCTGATTACACCAAGTGTGTCTTACGTCGTGCCACCTCTTATGAAATCCTTGAACAATACGAAAATGCCATGTTTGATTTGACTGCTTTAACCATCTACGGTGGTTTCAGTAACAAGTCTATTGAACAAGTTTTGGAAAGAGTTTTGAAGAAGCATTCTATTAAGATTGTTGAATCCAAGCCAAAGACCTACACTTTACCATCTGCCTCTATCATCGGTTCTTTCTTCGGTGCTTTTGTTGAAGAAACCAACCCTGAAGGTATTAGTGAAGAATCTGAAGGTGCTGATAAGTTCTTGTACGATGCTTTAGTTGATATTAACCTGAACACTCAAGATGGTTACGACAAGGCTGATACCTTGTTGAACCAAGCCATTGAAGCTTACAACATTGAAGAATTGTCCCCAGAATCCCCACAAGCTGGTCCAGCTGCTGTTGCTTTGGAATACTCTGCTGCTATCTCTTTCTTGAAGAACTTACCACAAGAAGCTGCTAACAGCATTGATAAGGCCATTGCTTTGAAGCCAAGACCAAGATCTTACATTTTCAGAGCTTTAATCAACGCCGACAAACAATCTTATGATGATGCTATTAAGGACTTCGAAAAGGCTAGAGAAATGGACCCAGAATGTCCAGATATCTTCTACCACTTAGGTCAATTACACTACCTTACCGGTGACATGACCAACGCTGAAATTAACTTTACCAAGGCTAAGTCTTTGAACCCAGAAAACGTTTACGCTTACATCCAATTAGCTTGTATAACTTACAAGAATGGTTTATTTGATTCTGCTATTGAAAAGTTCACTGAAGCTAAGTTGAAATTCACCACTTCTCCAGAAGTTCCAACTTACTATGGTGAAATTTTGGCTGACCGTGGTGATATTGAAGGTGCTTCTAAGCAATTTGATATTGCTGCTAGATTACAAGAATCTTTGAAGACTTTCTCTGTTGGTAGTTTACCACTTATCAACAAGGCTACTTGTATTTCTAGAGAAAGTTTGGAAAGAATTCCAGAAGCTGAAGAATTATTAGTTAGAGCTGTTGAATTAGATCCAAAGTCTGAATTAGCTAAACTTTCTTTAGCTCAAATTAAATTGCAACAAGAAAAGGTCGATGAAGCTATCGAATTATTCGAAGAAGCTACCGACTTGGCCAGAAACTTCGAAGAAAAGGTCCAAGCCACTTCTTTCGCTGAAGCCACCAAGATGCAAAAGAGAATTAGAAATGATCCTCAATTAACCAAAAAGATTGCTGAAGTTATGCAACAAAGTGGTGCTATTCCATACTAAACCTCATGATCAAATTAGAAATTTTATTGAACCATTTGTGAGTGTGGTGGGATTAATAGGGTGCACATAGTCATAGTCCCAATCAATCGGATTTTAATGTTTTTTTTTTTTCCCTTAAATGAAGTGATAGTTGACTTATGGTGTGTGTGTGTAACTCTGGTCCTATTCTTATGAGCATTTTGTGGCCAGCATGATTGTATATATTTCCCTGTTAGTAAATTATTTGATAAAAACTGAAGACCAATGAACGACTTGTGTTCGCCAGTTGGGTGTAGAGAGATCTTTAATGAGATCACAGTAAATAGTCAAATACAGGTCATTGTTAATTGATCATGATTGGTATAAGAAACAAGAAGTCATTGAAGTATCTAGTTACTAATGGTGTTCTATTTTTGCTTGTGTCATCGAGTAGTCCTGGGTGTGATGATGGTTGTAAAGATGCTCGTTTCTCACTAAATGACTATAAGTTGACCTTCAAACCTTCGAATCATATTGAGCCTAACCTAAGAACAGGTAGTACCATTACTCGGATACCTTCACTAGTAATCTATTGCATTGTATACTCTAATCTCTTTTTCTATTGCTGCTTGTTACTCTAGAGTATCTACAAAAAGCTCACCAAACTGAACTTATTTGTTATCTGTAATCGCACTTGTGTCTTTTGCAACCAAATGCTTACTCTTCTACAATCAATAGCCGCTTCGCCTAAACAAAGCATTATTCATAAGGGCCATGAGCTCGATATCTCGTGTATCACTAGTCAATTGTTTGTCTCTGCTTCTCCTGTTTCTAAAAGAACCACTTCGCTGCACCGTCCAAGAATTGAACATATAGTAGAGTTGTTTGACAGTCATTCGATATGGCACATCTGGAACCTTCAACAAGAACAAAAAGGTTACGAAGATAAAGAAGTCGGCAATAACGTCACACACCATCCTTTTCCTGATCACGAAATTCCCAGTTTTACTACATTACTTCTGATAGTCAGGGAGTTGGATAGTTTCCTTTCTAAACCCCTGGCAGCCGCTTTAGTCCATTGCAAAGAGGGCAAGGGAAGATCGGGAACTGTTGTGTGTGCCTATCTAATGCTTAAACAGTTTCAGAAGGGACAACCCTTATCTGTTGAAGAGTCTATCTCGTGGTTCACAAACAAGAGGATGAAAGAATTTGCTGGTGAAGGTGTTTCTATCAATTCACAAATCCGTCTTTTAGAATACTGGAAACAGTTTTTACAATTTACTCGCCAAGAAAAGGTTTCATTCTTCAAAAGCCTTCGCTCGGAATCTCTATATTTGTATGGTATCAAAGTAGTGAACCCAACTAGATGGAAAAGTCCAATTTGCATCCAAACATATGACCGCGGATCAATATCTACCATCTACACATTCCATCAAGTACAAGGTGCTGGAATCACAAAATGCGACCAAGTGGTCAAAATCCCCATTCAAGACATCCGGATCTCTTACAAATGGTGCTACAGCTGGTTTAATCTTTATTTTGAGCAAAATGAAGAGGTAATTGGAACCGAAACAGTAACTAAAATATTCGTACCTTGGGACCTTGTTGATGGATTCAAAGGAACTAAACATAAAGGGCCAAAAATGTTTGATTCGCTAGAAGTATATTTTTCAAAAGAAAACTCGGTTTATTTTCCATCTATTAGATCCATTACCTCATTATAGAAATTTAGCTCGGTTCAATTTTGCTACAATACTTTACTTAATGCTTTTGTCTATTAGATTTTAGATACGATTATTACTTTTTTAGTTTTACTAATTAGCCACCCCTTTTTTCATTGGTACCTTCTAACCAGAATTCTTTTAATGCTTTTTGAACTTCTGCAGAGTGGGAGGAAGTACCTTTTATCAATTGAATGTTTCCGGATTTAGCTAAAGTATATGGTTTAGAAAGCTTGATTTCATCAAATAAAATAATATCAGCTCCAGATGATTTTTTAACGTTTGAAGGACCAAATTTCTTCTTTAATTTTTCAACTAATTTGTTGGTAATATGATTAGGATTGTTATTATTATTATTAGTGTTATTATTATTGGTATTGGTAGTGGTGTTATGTTCCACTGGTTTAGTATCAGGATTTTTATAATTACTAATGGCTTGATTTAATGCTTTTTCAAGGGCTGGTATAGAGACCTCGGAGTAAGTGATTTGCATATGCTTGTTTATTATGTTGGAGTTGTTACCCTTTTTTGGAAATGGTGGCAAGACTTGAATGGACTTTATGAACGAAGTATTGATAATTCTATAGGTATCAGCTTTTGGATTCAACTTTTTGGCTTCATGATTCAGGACTTTCAATGTCAAAACTTCATTGGATGATGAAAAAGTGTATATATAACCAGTGATAGTTTGATCAAGTAAAGTGGTGACCTTTACCTTCAAGTTAACTGCTTGATTAAAAGTGTTGATAGACATAATGATAAATTATAATGAATAATAATAATATAAGGGAAGAAAATGCAGATAATGAATGGAAAGTTTTTCTGGGTTTCTAATTATACTTCATAACAAAACCAAAAGGAAAAGTAACTAATGAGAGTGACTTATATATATATGATGACAATTATACTTTTTCAAACAAGTATGCAATGACTAAAATTGAGTGATTACAATTCTAGAACCTTAGTGAATCGTTTTCTTCATTGTGAACGGGGCCGCACGTGATACCTCTCTCGGTATACTATACAATAAGAGATTGAGAAAGAGTCAGAGAAATTAGTGGAGTGAGACAAAATGAGAGACTTGATTAGGATAAGGAATGTAACGGTAAAAAATAATCATGGGGGGGGGCAATTGGGCCATGAAAATCACTATTGTGGTGAAAATTAATTATACTGATAATTCGCCACATTTACGAGTTAACTCCGTAATTTTAAGCTTTCATAATTACCTGTGAACTACCGGACCATTCTCTTTTTATCTTGTGGCAAAATATGCCTCTCAGATTTGATGTAACCAACTAGTGATACGGAATGTGCAGGAGTGTCGGAGTGTCTGAGGCCAGGACCAAAATGTCTGGTAATTGATCTAGCCAATGTGAAAAGAGGTAGAAAAGTCCAAGAACCAGGTGAATCCAATCCAGACATTCCACACATAATTTACCGTGTTTGTGTCTTTTTGGATCTCCAGTTTTTTTCCCACTTATTGTTCCTTCTGGTGGTCGTCACCTGTTGGTGTTTTAGCGATAATCATTTTCCTGTTCCGATCTGTTTGTACTGCATACATCCTGTGTAACCAGGTACACATATACACACCCACCTTTAACTGCCATCACAAGACTAAATACTCAGGGTCCATTATCAATAGGAGTTTATGTACAATGCAACACGAACTAATCCTGATTGATAAGCTAGAGGACCAGATCATCGATCATCCCGATGCATCCACCAGAAAAGAGCTTCAAGATACCTCATTAGATGAAACATTTCAGAACAAGTTAAACGCTAGAGCAGAGCAAATCAAGACCAATCAAGGTTATGATGGGAAAAGAACTGGAAAAGAACAGAATAATAATCCCGTACAAGATAGCAATAATACCAATGGGAATGTTAGTTATCAGTTTTTAATCAACAAATCACATTTGGATTACAAGTATACCGATTATGGAGAGTTAGATCAAGAATTGAGTGAATGGTTCAGTTTCAGTGATCTTGAACTATTGAAATTGAATAATTTAAAGAGAATTGGCATAGATGAGGAAGACTTGGATCAATTAATCGATGGTGACTTATCAGAAGACGCGTTAAGCCGTTTGATCTACTATTCTTTTGGCTGTTTTGGAGATAGATTCCATAAATCAGATCAACTTAGATCAATTATAGAAAATAACTCATTTTTAATAACTAAAGAAGCATTTATCCCATTGATAACTAATCTTCAAAAAACCGTTGATGGAGTAATTAATGAATCACAGGAACTTTCAGAAACTTCATATTTTAAAGTCTTAACGCTTGTGTATTTCATGATTAATGTTGCATTGAATTTCGAAAAAGTCCATCAAAGTACCATAAAAGATCATCTCCGTAAAACTGATCTCCTTTCTTCCATTATAGAATTTATTGAATACTGGAAATGGAATCCTAATAACTCATACAGAATTAGATATTTAATTCTTTTAGCATGGAAATTGATCTTACTCGAAATGGGTGATTCTCAAGATTTAAAATTATGTGATGAATATTTATTGAAAAAATTCAACATTAGAAACAAAAAGGGACAAGATCCAAACTCATCCAAATTGACTTGTTCTCCACTAGATTATTTTGCATTTAAAGAAGATATTTTAGATAAATATCCCTTATTTAATAAGCCAGATTTACAGAAGTTTGATTTCGAAGAAATGAAACGTGAACTAGATGAAATTGAATCCGATGATTCACTCAGACTAAACACAGAAACTGATATCACTAGTGTCAATGATAATAATGAATCAGATACCATAGATACAACGGGTGAGAACCATAAAGATAGAACCATATCGTCAAAAGACCACTCCGAATCTATAGAGAGAAAGTTCAAGGAGTTTATGGCAACCAATACTTATTCTAATTCGCTTTCCAATTTATTTGAAAGTCCTAGAACTTATAAATCGCATACAATTCTTAGTCAATTGCCTTCACAACCTGTTCATTTGGCAACTCCAATACCTTCACCTACGCTTATGGCTTCTGATTACATGTCAGGAGGTGAAAAGATCAGAAGATCTTATCAAGTTAATCAAGCTATGCCATTCATATACCCAAACATAAATATTAGTGATCAAGATATGTCTGCCAGTGTTCCACTTGCTATTAAAGAAGCAGACAAAATACTTAAAGAGTCGATATATGAAAGTTATTCCAAGAGAAGATTATGGGATGAAAGAGAAAAGTTCATGAAACAAGAAAGAGGTTATGTTAATGAATACGAAACTAAAGATCCCTCAAGTTACGATACCGAATATCCAGAATATTTACCATGTATGGAATCTTTAGATCGTGTTGAAAATTTCTACAAGAAAAACCTCGTAAGGTTAAACACATTCATTCAAGTTCTTGTTGAAACTATTAAATCAAATAAACTAGATTATAACTTGAACTTCCCTGAATGGGAATTGAATCCAGAGACTTCTTATCTTAGAAAGAATACCTCACCAAATATCGATGAACAAACCAGATCCAAGATTGAATTTGTGTTGATGCTGCAGCTTGAAGTTTTGAATATTAAAGAAATTACGTTGAAGGCATCAACTGGTATTATCACTCTTCTTTTGAGATGGTTTAAAATGAGTCATGTTATCAAATACTACTATTTAAGTTCTTTATTATTTGATCAACACTTTTTCACAATTTCACTTGATTATCTTAGCAGAAGTTTTAATAATTCTAACCTTCAACATATTAATAAGGATGAAGAAATAACCGAATATGAAATCTTGATTAATCAAAATAAAATCATGAATCCTAAGGTTGCATTGCCAAAGTTTGACTTTTTCAATAATTGTTTAAATCAATTTCCTACTTATTTCAAGTATAAGTTTATTAACGATAGAACTATCCAACAGTGTCCAGTAATTATAGATGACAACGGGATCAGTAATACTTATATTAAAGAGTACAATGAGAATTTCTGCTTTATTCTTAGTAACATTTTGGCAATTACTAATAAGATCTTGATTCCAAATATTACTCAAAGAATCTTTACTTTGAATGAATTGAAACCTTCTGAATTATATAAGATGATTATTTTGAATTATGAAAATGAATTTATCACCACTCCAATTTTGAAAATCATGAAGAAATTGGTTCCATATCAAGGAAGAAAATGGAAGTCAGTGAATATGGATTTAATTTCACAAATTTATTTGAATCTTTCACTTACTTTGAAGGATAATTGGTTAAGTGGAAAGGATTTAGAGAGTGATTTCAATAATTCCTATGATCAAGAAATCTCACTTAGAGCTTTATTACAGTTCTATAATGTGAGAAATTATAAGAAAGAAATGGAGAGTATAGGTTACGAAATATGCAAGGAAGATGATATTCCATTATTGAGTTTGGGAGACGAAGAGGATATTTATTGGTAAGTTAATTACAATGGAAAAAAAAATTGTGAAACCACCAATAAGCCATATTTCGCTTCTGTTACTCAATTATTTTGTCTGTCTTGAATAATCGTCAGTGATTATTTGACTATATGACAATTTCCATAGTGGCTAGTTTCATGCAGTATGAGCATTATGTGGTATATTGAGTCACCAGACCTGGAGGCAATTGACTTGATGACCTCAAGTTTTATACCAATGTGAACCTAGTACACAACATCCAGAACGGTCTTAAGCATAACCATACCCTTTAAATGCCAGAGGCTAGTACTTCATCCCAATTGCTACTATCTCATGCTTATGATACTCACTCTCACTAACAGGTCCTGATAGTTCGGGTGTCAAATCAGTAGTTAGGTCGCGTTCGTGCTTGCACCAAAAAAATTTTAACCTTCAACGTAAATTGCACCAGCAAGAGAGAGGAACCACTACACATCAAAAAATGGTCAAGTTAACACAAATCGACGACGAATCCAACGCTGCCTTCAGCAAGCCTGAAGGAACCGTCCCAAAGACCGAAACCTACAGCGACAGCGAATCCGACAGTGAATCTGACGTCGAAGATGACTTCGATTACGAAAATGAAACTATCTACGAAAGAATCGTAGCTTTAAAGGATATAATTGCTCCAGAACAAAGAGTTAAGATCATTAGCTTCAGTGAAACCGTCAAATCTTACGTCAATGCTGGATTAAACAAGAGTGGTACTTTAATGTGGGCTTTAACTTCTTCCGCATTATTATTAGGTGTTCCATTATCCATGGCTATTTTGGCTGAAACTCAATTACAAGAAATGGAAAACCAACTTTCTTTACAACCAGGTGCTCAAGACGTCTTAGCTTCTGGTGAAGAAAAGAAGCCTGCTGCTACTGCTTAATGATGAGTTTATTCGCTTGTACATATTTGATACGAGAGAAATCAACCAATCTACTGATTACAATCAAACCTAAGTTGGAAGTTTTTGAGTGAAATATTGGACCTATAAGTCAGTTCATCATTAGTTCCAACTTGTGAATAATCCCAATACATTGTTTTTGCCTTTAAAACTTGTTTTTGGACTATCTACACCAAGGTGAAATATTGTACGATTCAGGTTTTCTACACTCTCGGATCTTTTTATAATGATCTCTTTATGTATCTATATTCCCTCTAGTTACGGAATCAATAAATAGCTATTTGATAGAATATGGACAAACCCGACTGATGGGATCAACCTTCAACATATGGAAAAAAAAGTTGGATTGATTCGATGGCGAAAAGTTCAAATTGTAGTTTTATAAATTGGTTTTACAAATGAAAAACAACCCAATCTTCACCTCATTGAACATTGACCACCGTGAAGGGGCATTGGGTGCCCGCTTATGATTGAATCGGCTTTGTTATATAGTATCAAAATTGTATCAAATCAACAAGAAACAATTCTTATGGTACCAGACCATTTCAAGGCTAAATAGTCAAAATACCAGCAAACAAAAAGTCTTTGTCATCAAAGATGATGTGGATAAGTTTTATGATATCCACTTAAAAGCATTTAAGCTCTCTTGTGCTTAATAGACAAGGCATAAATGTCTAAGTAGTTGGTGATTTCAGTGATGATTTCTACGACAAAGACACTGTGGATACCAAGGGTAAGACCAAGACCTAACCAACTAATACCGTTCAAAACAGCAGCTCTGTCATAACCGTAAATTCCAATAAGAATCTTGGAGATAATAAGTTGAGCAACAGGAGCCAACATTGGAACTTGGAAGAAAGGAAAAGCTTGTAAGGTCAAATGGGCCAAAATAATTCTACCAACACTGAAAGCAATAGTGAAAGCAATGGACAAGACCAAAGCAAAACCGTTTTCAGAAATGACTTCTGGGTAGAACCAAACGAAAAGGATAATGGCACCATAATAAGTAAAGAAAGGAATTAAACCAGAATAAGCACTATCAGCCTTTCTTCTAGCAGCATCTTGATCTTTAGTTAATTTTTCATAATATTTGGTAACGTTTTTCATGGCAGAAATGATGTTGAAGTAAAGAGAACCCAAACCAAGAATAACGTAGAAAATAGAACTAGAAACTTCATAGGTTCCATCAAAACCAAGAGAACTTAAATCTAATTCACCCAATTTAATGTTCCAAATATCTGGACCCAAAATACCAGTCATAATATAAACGACAATAATCATTAAAACACCTTCAACTGGACCACTGAATTCAGATAAGTATAAAGTATGAGTATGATATTCTTCCCAAGTAGAAGTATAGAAGTTACAAACGGAAGCAAATTGAGCCAACATTAATAACCCACCATAACCCATTTTAAGGACAGAAGCAAAGATCAAACTACCAAAACTGGTATTAATAGCATCAATTGAGTGATCAAACAATTCACCCAAAGGACCTGATTGACCAGTTCTTCTAGCATGAACACCATCAACACCATCAAAGGTTTGATACATGAATAAACCAAAGGCATAAAAAAAGTAACACCATCTTGGAGTTTCACCACTATTCAAATATGGATCATAATAAAACACACAAGCCAAATTGACTAAAATCCATACCAATCCAAGTAAAGTAATGACATTTGGTGCCATAGACATTGGAAAGATTTGAACAAAATAATTCCACCATACTTTCAAGATATACTTGGAAATGATCGAATGATCTTCGGAAGAGTACTTATACAAACGTAAGTTTTCCAACTTGTTTGGAGGAATGAAAATACCCATTTTTTGGTGTTTCTATTGGTGTTTTTTTTTTGGTTATTGGGGTAAGTTAGTTTATAGATGGATCTGATTTCATAGTGCTGTTTGCACGTGCAACTGGTAACGACGTGCACGGCCAATGTTGGGATGGTTTTGGACCCAGGATTGCATACTACAAAGGTGAAGATAGGGGCAGAAAATACGTCGATGTAACCGACAATAGGCTACAAATCGGGCAGTGTTCCTAGAATTCCTGGTGGGGGGACCGTTTCCCGATCCAACCAATATATCTAATGTTCTATATACTCTCATATAGAGCCATATATTAGACTAAAACAAGACGATGACCTCGTGCTCGCAGCAATATAAAAGGCTTAAGAAAGATGTCTAAAAAGTAAAGATCAAATTCGGCTAAATTTTTCAGTTTTCGCATCCAATTTGGAAATTTACAGATGGGGCCAGATGGGGGGAAACTTAAGTGAAATTTCATGGCAATCAAAGCAACAAGAAACTTTGAGGTTAATTAACCGGATTCAGTAGTGAGTACAAAGGGTCTTAACAGTTGGTGGAAGTGACTAAAATTATTGTTCCATAGATCCCCATAATTTGTCTTTTTAACCGTTCCTACATATGGTCACATGGTACCTTAAACATGGTACAAATGTAAAAAGTAACTATGTTACCTAACCCAACGAATAAGCTTTTAATTTGCTATAAATCACAAAGTTCACTCTACTTTTTTAATTTATAACCTCTAATTTTTCTACATTGAAAACTTGACTATATTCATGTGTATGATTAAAATCTAACCAATGATATTATTAACTTAAATATAAAGGAACCCAAAACTATTTAGAACAAGAAATACAATTATTTACGTGGACTCGTTTAATCAACTTCTTCCATGGCGGATTCAACAGCTGGTTCACTGGTGGAGGTAGTAGAAGTACCAATTTCAGCTTCGGCTTCTTCTTCTTCATCGATGTTCAAACCTAAGGAGATTAATCTGTTGATTCTACCAGCGAATGAAGATGGTTCGTCCAAAGTGAAACCAGAAGTCAACAAAGCGGTTTCGTACAATAAGGTGGTCAAGTCCTTAACGGTCTTGTCTTCAGCACCATCGGCTTCAACCTTCTTTCTTAATTCCTTGATAATAGAACTCTTTGGAGAGATTTCGAAGGTCTTCTTAGAAGACATGTAAGAGGACATGGTGGTGTCTCTTAAAGCTTGAGCCTTCATGATTCTTTCCATATTAGCGGACCAGCCGAATTGACCAGTTCTGATAGCAGCTGGAGCATCAACCAACTTGTGGGAGACAACAACCTTTTCGACTTGTTCACCCAAGATTTCCTTCAAGGCCTTGGTCAATGGTTCGAATTCAGCGACTTCCTTTTCTCTTTGAGCCTTTTCTTCTTCGGTTTCTTCTAATTCGAAGTCCTTGGTAATGTCAACCAACTTCTTGTCTTCGAATTCCTTCAATTGAGTCATGGCGTATTCATCAATTGGGTCAACCAAGAACAAAACTTCGAAGTTCTTAGCCTTCAAAGCATCCAAGAATGGAGACTTTTCAACAGCCTTAATAGATTCACCAGTGATGTAGTAAATGTTCTTTTGGTGTTCTGGCATACGGGTGACGTAGTCAGATAAAGAAGTGTATTCTTCAGTAGACTTGGTAGAGTAGTATCTCAACAACTTAGATAAAGCGTTTCTGTTTTGTTGATCTTCGTGGATACCTAACTTGATGTTCTTGGAGAAAGCAGTGTAGAACTTTTCGAATTGTTCAGCATCTTCAGCAATTTCATTGAAGGTTTCAATCAACTTCTTAACGATGTTCTTCTTGATGACCTTCAAGATCTTGTTTTGTTGCAACATTTCTCTGGACAAGTTCAATGGCAAGTCAACAGAGTCGACAACACCCTTAACGAAACCTAACCATTCTGGGATCAATTCATCGGCTTCGTCAGTGATGAAAACACGACGGACGTATAACTTGATGTTACTCTTCTTCTTCTTAGATTCGAAAGCATCGAATGGAGCTCTCTTTGGAACGAATAAGATAGCTCTGAATTCTAATTGACCTTCAACAGAGAAGTGCTTAACAGCCAATGGGTCTTCCCAGTCGTTAGAGATAGACTTGTAGAAAGCATTGTATTCTTCTTGAGTGACTTCAGATGGGTTTCTGGTCCACAATGGCTTGGTCTTGTTTAATTCTTCGTTTTCAACGACCTTTTCGGTGATCTTCTTGGTCTTTGGCTTCTTTTCAGCGTCTTCATCTTCGACTTCTTCTAACTTAGCCTTCTTGTCATCACCTTCAGCAGCTTCTTCTTCTTCTTCAGCTGGGACGTCCTTTTCGACTTCCTTGGTAACAACCAATTGAATTGGGTAAGAAACGAATTCGGAGTGCTTCTTGACAACTTCCTTAATTCTCTTTTCTTCCAAGTATTCCAATTGATCATCCTTTAAGAATAATCTGATGACGGTACCACGACCTAACTTTTCGTTGGTTTCATCTAAGGTAACGGTAAACTTACCACCAGCGTTAGATTCCCAGATGTATTGTTCATCATCGTTGTGCTTAGAGATGACTTGAACGTGGTCAGCGACCAAGAATAAGGAGTAGAAACCGACACCGAATTGACCAATCATAGAAACATCGGCACCAGCGGATAAAGCTTCCATGAAACTCTTAGTACCAGACTTAGCGATAGTACCCAAGTTGTTGATCAAATCAGCCTTGGTTAAACCGATACCGGAATCTCTGATTTCCAAAACCTTTTGTTCTGGCTTTGGAGTGATTCTGATGAACAATTCTGGTTCGGATTCCAACTTAGATGGATCAGATAAAGCTTCGTATCTGATCTTGTCAATAGCATCGGAAGCGTTAGAAATCAATTCTCTCAAGAAAATTTCCTTGTTAGAATAGACGGTGTTAATGATTAAGGACATCAACTGAGAGATCTCAGCAGTGAACTCATGGGTTTCAGCTTTAGCGTCAGACATATTTTATTATTAATTGTAGAACGAATTATCAAACCTCAAAAAAAATTGGCAATTTTTCCACTTATATACTTCAGATTTGTTGCAAATGAATTCGACGATTTGGAATATCGAATTTTCCATGAGCTTCCATTTCCCGGAGTGGCGCACGACTTTGTCCTATTTTTTGGATGCTAAAAATTCTAGAAGGTGCTTAGTGGGTGCGAAAGGTGCACGAGGTAAGGAGGGGGCGACTGGAAGGTTCGGAAGTGTAGGAACAGTCGTAAATTATCGTAAAATGGGATAGGATGATATCTTAAGATACCTAAGATACCATTCACGTGAATGGTGATATTTTCCAAACCATTGACCCTTTTACCAGATGGCAATTGAACCATTTTAATGTTGATGTGTCAAGTTCGGAACCCCAGACTATATGTAGGATCCCACATTTCCGAAACAGCAAAAGTGACTCCTTGATTATTTTTCACTTTTGCAGCTAGGAGAGACAATAACAAACAGGTACACCAACCACCAAAAACAAAGGCCATGGCAAATTATCGCCACAATTATTAATGGTGTTTTTAGTAATGGCAAATACGAAAAGGTACTCGTAAAGTGGTAGAATGACTCAATGTGAAGAAACCATGTAATATATGTGATTTAAGTGAAGTAAGTGAGCTACAGTGTTCACTATAGAGTACTCTATGGTGCTTAATTCTGTATTTCACTGGATGTGAAATATTATAGTTATGAAATAGTTTTATCATTAATCGTAATATCTATAAAATAATTATGCTAATTATACTAATTATATGGTGCATAAGTGATGGGTAACTTATTTTCTTGAACAGTCATAAGATTCGTTAATTATGTGGAGTATTTTCAGTTCGAGTGAAGTCCGAGTGATAGTGAAAAAAAAAAAATAGATGATGAGTCTCTAATCAGTCCCTTGTTAGAAGTTGAATACCAATTCCTCGGTCTCAACACCACAATCTATACATCTCTTTTTCACCATATTTTCTTCCCCTTTAATGGCCAATGGTGCAGACCAGTCGTGAACATGTCTTTCTCCTAGACTTTGACCGTTTCTTAATTTTCTAGTATATTCTTCGGCTCTTGTTTTCTTTCTCATTTCAGCAAGTTGCTCATTATACTTCTTATCTCTACGCTTCATTCTCATAGCTTCTCTCCGTTCCCATTCTTCATCTAATTTCTCGGCAGATCCCCATTTCTTCCAAGCAAATTCTTCTACTTGGAACCTTAAGAAAAGCTGCATTCGAGAGTATCCATGAGGGTTAGGTTTTTCAATTCTGGCTAAAAGTGTAGTATCTTTGAGTTCAGGATCCGTAAGTAAATAATCTTCCTTACATTCGGTTTTTGTCAATAACGAGTACTTTTCAGGTTTCTCCTTAATACATTTACGACAAGCTCTTACTTGTCTGAAATTGGTGTAAAGATTAGGATCAATTTCTAATGATCCACACTCGTAGCACTTAGGAGCATTCTCAATATCAATTGGTGGTGCTAAATCTTTGACTATCAATTGTTGCTTTTGCTTTTCTTTCCATTCTTCTAAACTTGTACTTTCTGGAGTGGGCTCGTTTTCTTGTTCATCATTTAAGAAACCACCACGAGAATCGGTTAAAGTGGAGAAATCGAATTCAATATAATCTTTCCGCTTAATTGATGGGATTTCGTACTTATACCCAGACGCAGCCTTGGCAGCGTGTACTTGTTCTGCCTTTTGGATTGCTTCTGGAACTTTTATAGGCTTTGGAACTGTGGCAGTGGCATCACGGTTATTTTGAGTCAAGTTTTTTCTGATTTCAAGGGCTTTTTGACGGTTGGCCTCGATCCTTTTACGCTGTTCTGGAGTTAATTCAACTCTTGGTCTCTTTAATGGCGATGGTCCCTCTCCAGGAAGATGAAACCCATTTCTGATCTGGTCCATTGAAGTTGTCTTTGGTCGCACTTCTGATGGAGCTGTTGTACTGCTACTGAAATTGGTATTGGCATTGCTAGTTGTATTGCTATTGCTAGTGGTAGTTGGTTCAGTACCATTTCTCTTTTGGACTCTTTCTAGAGCTCTTTTCCGGTTTGCTTCCTTAATGTTAGTATTGTTACGCACGGAGGTTATATTCATCGTACTTACTACTCTCCTCCGTTGTTCTTCGGATAGGACACCTCTGGCAAATGACATGGTGAATGGTAATTATATGGCAATCATAGATCATTTCTAATCACATCTTATATATCGGTGTGTGCAGGAAGGTATGATGAGATAGTCATCACGAGACTGGAGATGACCAGATTGTGTAGAAAAGGTAATAGAATGTTCCAAGAGGATTGAACCTTTGTGGGGATCATTAAACACGAGCCGGATTGTATCTGTATAGTTAGCTTGGTTGATTTCGTTAACTTAATGATCAACTATGGCGAATTCTTGGATTTTTCAACTAGTAAGTTGTACCATACGTTAAATTAAAGTAAATTAGCGAGGAAATGATGGCATTAGTGGAGATCGCTGGGACTGTGAGTTTACGGGGATTAGATTCAACAGAACCCGGAACTCCAGGTTTCAAGATCATTTCTTGTTTGTGTTGTAGGTTACACCTTGAATTGTGGGGCAATTAGCCCGATGGTTAGGGCATTGGCCCAGTATCTTAACCTTATACTTTCGTTTTATTTTCCAAGATACCCATGGATACTGGACCAAACCATCCCACTTTAGTATAATAATCGAGTACACTATATAATTTAAATTCCCCCACCAAACCACAGTGGGGAGTGAGTATGGTAAAATCACCTGAGCAGATCCTGAGACCACACACTCACATACCACTGACTGAACTACCCCCCTCATATTTCCAACCCCCCTAAGCCAACAACGCACCCAAGAGCCTATTGATCCGCTATCTTAACCCCACCAACCCTATTCCCAGTATCACCATTATCATTACTATCGGTACGATTCATCAGCCTCCATTCGTATCTTGTCGTAGTTGGTGCTCACAGTATGTTCTCTTGCATACGTCAAGCAACGTGCGAAAAAGATACAAGATCATAGAACATCTACACCTCCCACCACAAGTACACTACTGTCTTACATGGTAGAACAATAGACACGCCATTCACCGTTAAGCTTCCCCACCAAAAAACCACCTGCGTCCCGTAAATAATATGTTGTAGTCCCAATTGGTCCATTAAGCACAGTTTCATTTGTTATACGATCCCCTCCTCCCTCATGGCATGTGTTTTACTCAATTGAGCCCCTCCCGTATTACAAACTTTCGCTACCCTCGCTAGCACGCGCCGCTACTAAATCAAGGTACTAGTGAGATCCGCGACAATTATATACCAATTTATATAACTTTACACGTTATAGTATCAGGCCACGAAACACAGATCAGAGACCAAAGATCACCAACCAACTTAAAAGGCCAAACCTGCTGTTTATCTGACCACTACTAGAACTACTTGGCTACCGCAACTTGCAAAAAGCCGCCTTGACTTTCTTTAACTATTTAATCATACCCGCCTGCTATAAAGCTACTAAAAAACACTTGATCCAAACATACTAAAAAAGACTACGAGGGTTCATAATGACATTAACAAAGTACCAAAGAGGAGACCAAATAGAAGGATGGAACGACTGTCCGCCGGTGATGATGTCACGAAACTCCAGTTCCACCAGCATAAAGACCCGGGCCAGAAGACCAGGCAGCACTTCATCTACCTCGATCTCAGGACTCCATACTCCACCACCATCTGCCACCGCTAGCCTCAAGAGCCCTCCAATACCCAGTCTCTCTGGTCCTCCTATACCCACATCCTTGGCCACCGGCTTGCCACCCGCCTCTAGAAGCACCGATAACCTTGTAAGTCCACCAGCTCCAACATCTGTGTCGTCATCTGACCAAACAAACTCTACAACCAGTATCCAAGATACCAAAGATTTACTTCAAAAAGTGCTACAAAGGCCTTCAAAGCTTCCACAACGTGAACTAGAACACTACGACCAGAAACTTGGGGCTCAAATTGGCAACATCCCTCCGAACCACCTCCAGTTTATCCATACCGTCTTATCTGCCTTAGTAGAAGCTCTGGAAAATGGACAATCCACCGAGGCTATCAAGAAACAAGTGTTGGATTACATGATAGTCAATGATGGAGTAAGTTCTTGGTGTTCGCCATTGAAAAAGATCGTGGCTGGAATAATGTAATATATGATAACTTTCTTAAAAATAAAATACGGTGTTAACTTAAGGTGTTAAATGAATGTTTAGTTCACTAGACACACAAACAATATACTATGTTCGTTTGTGAGTATTTATTATACATACCTAGTCTATATATGCTAGCTACCTCAATGCCATTACCCCTACTACATCTTCTTTCTTCTACCGATTTGGGCTTGGAAACCGGTCTTAATGGAAGAGACCGATCTAGTAGAACCACAAGCCTTACAACTTAAGAAATGCAATCTGTTAGCAGATTCTCTCTTTAATTCGGTATTCATCGACTTACATGTCTTACATGTAACATATTCGATGATATATCTTCTTAAAACAGATTCCATCTGCTTTGGTTGGAACTTACCTCTTAATACTAATCTCTTTTCACCATCAATGGAACCAGAAGTACCCAATTCAGCAAACAAGAACTGTATCAAATGTTCTGGGTTTCTTTGTAAAACGGTGGCAATTTCTTGAACATTGGCAAATAAAGTCTTCTTGGAACCTTCTCTTTGACATACTGGTGGAGGAATTCTGAATTTTGGACCGGATCTTTCTCCAGCCAATTCTGGGTTATTGGTCTTTAAGATTGTGAAAAAACGTGATAATAAGGTTTCATATGGTAATCCTCCTTCTACAACAGGAGTATCTTCTTCTTCTGTAGGGGTGGCGCTAGTTGGTTCTTCAATTCCAGCTTGTTCCAATTGTTGTTCGAAATCAGTAGCATCAAGGTTCTTGGTAGACTTCTTCTTCTTCTTCTTGATACTAAGGTCTCCTAATGCTGCATTTAAATCATCACCTGCTGGGGATGGCGAACCTTCGGTTTCTTCAGTCTTTTTGGACTTCTTCTTCTTCTTGATTCCGGAGAACATATCGTCTGTGGCACCAGCTTCTGGGGCTGGAGAGGCACCAGTTTCTTCTGGCTTTTTAACCTTCTTTTTCTTCTTTAATGTAGTGTCGAATCCTAAGTCACTCATGATTGTGGTTTGGTGTTCTTGTTTCTTCTACGATTACTTTATGGAAAATTTTTTTTGGTCTATAGATTTGGTAGGCACACGCGCTAAAATCGGGTAATATACAGGACGCCAGACTTAAAGGTCTGACGACTATGACTAAGGAAATATGATAAGAGCTAAAATTGCAATGGTTATCCCGGCCAATTGAAATTTAGGATTATCGTTGTAGGTTGTAAAGATGAAAAGATGGTGTTGGTTATTATAATTTTTTTCTATTTTTGTCTCTGATCTCTCAAACCTTTGAGTGGATATAATTTTTCAGTTCTCACTAGAATCACTTTTTTCTTGTATCTCATATGTAATTTTTCAGCCATAGATTGCGGAAAATGGAAGGTGGAGAGACATAGTGAGATAGTGAGATAGTGAGATAGTATGAGAGCAAAATACTGTGCTAATTTTGGATTAAGTGTAAAGCTTGAAACAGTTTAATTCTTGATTTCCATCTTTTCGGTATCTTTTTCAATGGCGGCCATCTTGGCACGTTCTTCAGCTTCTCTACTCTCAGAACCAGGAGTGTAGGAAATCTTAGTGTTCTCACCATCATCTTCAACCTTGAAATCGTCTTCAACAGCGAACTTGTTTAAGAACCAGTTTTCAACTTCTGTTTTACCGTTACTTTCGGCTTCGTAGATAGAATCATGACCAGATTCGTTCTTGGCAAATGGATCGGCTTCATATTCAGTAATTAAAAGTTCCACCACGCTTAAATGACCATTGAATGCGGCCCAGTGAAGAGCAGTGTTACCACTATCATTTGGTTGATTAGCCAATTTCAAGGCATCTTCTTTTGGTAAAATAGATAATAAGTATTTCACAGTTTCTAAATGGCCATTTCCTGCAGCAGCATGTATTGGAGTAGTTAAGGTAATATCATCTTTAATAGTGATCAAAGTCTTTGGTTCGATTTCTTGGAAAATTTCACGAAGAGTTTCTAAGTCACCTTCTCTGGCGTCATAGATGACGGCATCCATTTCTTCTTGAGTTAATTCGACCATGTTTCAAATAGGCTATAGGGCGGGTAATACGGTATTATACTTTTTAAAACGTGTAGTGGTTGGTTTGGTATTGGTTTCGTATAATATTTTTTTTAGCATTTGGTGATGCCCTGATATTTCGCTGACGTAAGCGCATCTTCTTGATACCATGAGAGGCGAATCGAAGCATCAGTTTAAAACCATATATTATTAAATTATTTAACTTAACTCGAACAGTTACGAACTTACCCAAAAGTATCCAACTACTCGATATGCCTCCCAAGATAGAAGTCCTCCCAGACGAGCAGCTGATAGCGTCAGCGGCATCTTCAACTCCGGTACCAGCGAGTGCTGCTGTTGCTGCCAAACCTAAGAAAAACCCGTTCGCGACCAAGCCAAAGAAGACCACCGTTAAAAGAGAAGCTCTGGAAGTTTATCCGCAACAGAAGGGGCTTAATAAGCCGCAATTCATGTCCAAGAAACCATTGGATGTGAAATTTCAGCATTTGGAACGGATTTTAGAGGGTAGATTCGATGATTTAACCGTGGAATTGCTTTATAAGCGGATTTTTCAAGATCAAGATCATATTCAAGAACCTAAAGTAGACGAAATCAAACAGTACAGCATAGAATTCCAACAGAGATACGCAGTAGTGAGGTCTTTGCTTGATGATCTAGTCCAGATCCAAAAGTTATCCGAAGAAAATGACCTTAAAGACCCTAATCTCATCAAGATATCCTTACATGACATACAGACATTCAGTAAATTATTCAACACCATATTAATTGTGGGAATATATCCTGCATTATCAACTTTTAAAGTGGGTATTCCTCTTGCCAAGCGTCAATTGAAAGACTTCAACACCAGCAGACTCAAGGTAGGTACGATGAAGCCTGAAGCCAATGGCTCTAACCAAGTGCAGACCCATCAATTGATGTTGGAAATGCTTTACAATAGCCTCAAAATAATATTCCAGCACGAATCAGATGTCAAGAGATTATTAATTAGTGGAACTGGATTCTCTGACTATTTGGTAATTGCAATCACCCTCATCACTGTTCCATATTTCCAAGTTGATCGTGTGAAGCTTTTACGTGAATATAACGATATTGTGGATATTACAGAAACATATGAGCTTTTCCAAACCTACAGTTTATTAATTTCAACTAGTTCTCCTAATTATTTCAAAGCTTTTGTCATGGAAAAGTTGACTACATTGCATTATAACGCTCCCAAGAAAGACGGAATAGAATCATTAATAGAGTTTGTTCTTGGGTTGAGAGAAAGTGACGATGTAACATTGGAAAAGTTGGACCAAATCACTAATATTGTGTTGAAAAAGCCGAAGGATGTAACTACAGTGGACTATTTCGAGACTTTAAGTGTCCAATTCTATGATCTTTTGGTTAACATCAATAAACCTACCATCAGTAGTACCGTGGCTCATTTAATTGAAAAATTATGGCTTAAGAATAGTCGTATCGTACAAGATTTCTTTTTGAAGAAAGTATGGAACAAGTTCAATCCTCCTGCTGGTATGGGTGTTTTGGTGACTGAAGCAGAAGTCAATAACAACGTCAATGTATTAATATCATTAACCAAGAAGGGTCTTGAACCAGAATTAACAAATGCATTATTCAGTCAGATCTTGGTACCTGTATGGTCATATTTGGTATTTCTCCGTAAAAATGAAAAACCTTATGAAGCTATAACTGGTGTTTTAGTTAGTTATTTCACCCTTGTCAAAGATTATGGGTATTCTGAAGAAGCTTATGGATTGAACTTGATTGTTAAGAATTTACTAACTGAAGGAGGTGAATCATGGAAGTTCGAGCTTGGACCAAACGGATTGACTCAAATCATCAGTGATAAAACTGAAATCTCAGGGTCAACAAAGATGAATCAATTCATTCTGAATTTGGATAAGTTTAGTGGTTATTTCATGGACCTTTTGAAAGAATTACATGATGAATTAATTCAAGAATTATTTTTGGGTCTTCTTAACAAATGGTTGTTCCCTAAAGAACAATTGGGCGAGGATATCAATAATGATTTCTTCATGTTAATTGATTTACGTCTTCTTGAAGCTATTGGTGAAAAGTTCAAAGACGTCCTCGCAAAGACACCTGGTGATATTTTACGTATCGTCAGAGACTTCTTGAACCCAGAGCTTAGAAAGAATCAAGCACTGGCAACTACTCAAGATGATGATGGAGATTCTGATGACGAAGATGACTTCAATACTGATATTCACGAACAAACCTTGCCAATTGTCTTAGAATTATTATCAGCCATTCTTTCAGAAACCCCAGCATTTGATGAAGAAAGCAGAAAATTGATTAAAGAAATTCAATCATTCTTGAAAACCATAAAGACATCTGATTTACCTTCCAGTATAAAATCATCAGCAGAATCACTTCATGATAGAATTGATACCTTACTCAATGGTTCTGTTCCAACTACTAGTCAAGAAGAAAAAGATGCACAAGCTCTTAAACGTGCTATCACAAGTTTGAATGATCCATTAGTTCCTATCAGAGCTCATGGTCTCTTTTTATTAAGACAATTGATTGAGCTGAAGAGTAAGGTTGTCAGTTTAGATTTTGCGATTGAATTACATTTGGTTCAATTGAAAGATTCTGAACCATTTATCTACTTGAATGTTATTAAAGGTCTTAGAAGTTTAATGGAAATGTTCCCTGAAGAAAGTATTAAAATTCTTGTGGGAGTTTATCTCAACCAAAATAAAGACACTGATTTGGATGAAAGATTAAAGGTCGGTGAAGCATTATTAGGCTACATCCAGACCAATAATGAATTATTCTCAGGAAATGCCGCGAAATTGATTATTGGGGCCACCTTATCAATCATTCGTGTTTCTAATGATAAAGAAAAGGAAGATGATAGAATGAGAATGTCCAGTATGTCCTTATTGGGTACTGCTTGTAAAACAAACCCATTGGGACTTGTGGGATATTTGGAAGACATTCTTGATTCAGCTATTGGAATTCTTCAATTGGAAACCCAAAAGGATAGTGCAATCATGAGAAGATCTGCTATTGTATTGATTCATGATTTAATTTTGGGTACTTCAGAAACTGATAAATTACCATTCCCAGCAAAATATAGAGAAAAGGTATTTAATATTTTGAACTATGTCAAGGATACAGACAATGATCTTTTGGTTAGAGAGCAAAGTGTTAAGGTATTAGAAACAATTGAGGAATTGGCCCAATTGGGTATGGAGTTAGCAAGAGAAAACCAATTACGCTAAACGGAATATAGATAGAGAAGCGGAAGTATGTTGGTGGAGCCTATTGATCTATAAATAATAATGTAAATAGTCAGTCCTCTTTGCTTCAATAATAGTCGCATTAATAAAATAAAATGGTGATAACCATATGGCTTGAATATGCACTTTGCTCTGGTATGTGGATTATTGTAGTTTACAGAAAATGAAACACTATATCGTCAGTATAATATGATAGTTATTGTAGTGGTACTTTGTGCTCTTTTACCCCAGAGTTCCAGCCGTTTCGTTAGCCGTTACGGCTAAAATTCCACATATGAAGCAGAAGCAGAAGCAGAAGCATCAGTTCCTTCCCCCACAATCTCCGCAGTAAGATAGAAGAATTGTACACGAAGGAGAATAAATAGTACATACGTCGCAGACATTCATGACAAGTTTTTTGCAGACATCGGTTATGGTAACTCGAGTTGCAACCGTTGTTTCATGCAGGAGCTACATATATATATTTATGATCTACCTAAACAAGACCAAAGACCACTTTGTGGCATACGAATATCGGTCTTCCGTCTTATCTTGGAGTTAAACGGCGTTATGCCTTCACTTAGAGTAATCGTCTGATTTCCATGTGCTCTGCCACCTTATAATTCCTCGTAAACTTTTAGACTAAAAATCAATCGATGATCGTCTAGAAAGGCTAGATTAATATGTTGTACGCACGCCTCGTTAGCCTAGTTAGCCTCATTAGCCTCGCTCAACTTTAAAACCAAAATCAAGGCGTGCATTAGAATAGAGAATGATAATGTGTATAGTCACCAAGTAGATAGAAAGAGGTAACCACGTTACTTATGATATTTTTGGTGGAAGGTGTTGTGAGCTGTGAAATTTCATTCGATTGTGCTGTATGTTTGTGACTGTAATTAATTATTGTGGGGGCGTGGTGGAGGAGAGGATCTAACCCCACGATTTGAGGTCAAGAAATCGCACAAATCGGGGCATTTTTTCGTCTATTCTCTGCCACTAATTGGATAAAATGATTTCGGCTAGATCAAAGGTTCATGATTTCTAACCTTTATATATATAGATATAAATATAAAGATAGATACAATAAGCGAAAGAACAGTCGGAGTTATCTAAATTCTAGGTTACGAATGAGAAAATAAATGCTTTTCTAGATATCCAATAAGTGGACTGATATTACTCACATGAACGCCTAAACTTTAAACTAAAGAATTATATGGATTTTCAAACCTATTCAAATGTCGTATATGTGGGGAGGTGACTTTTTGATGTGCATTCTTTGTTAGACGAGATCATCCCAATCTTTTTGTTTGGATTTTAATAATTAAATAAAAATCAATATGTATCAAAGGGCCATTGTAGAAATGGGGGTGGATTGTCACTTCTTGATCAGATATGAGAGGCTGAATGTCTTGGAATGCTGAATTAAGTTTTAGATTATTGATATTGTTTTATTTTTAAAGTATGAATGCCAAAAGGTAATGAGCTGCCCATCCATGCAATCTACGGGTTTTAGCGATGGTATGGATGCCTGCAAATCATTAAACAAGATGATTAACCTTTTGAAAACTAGTCATCGGCCCAGTCGCGTGACATCAAAGTTGCAAAAACAATTCAAAAGCGCTTGTTTCAGAACTGGGAACGGAATTGGTTATGATCAATCTACAATATTGTTCTTCTTAGCGCAAGTGAGACACACTTTAACTCATTGGAATAAGCGCATTGAAGGGTTATGATTTTCATTTTGCCAGATTTTTCACATTTTTCAGCTTTAAATTCTCACTAATTCTTGGAGTTCCGTAAACTTGAGAATGGTGCGAAATTGCAAAATTTCTGACATTTTGAAAACTTTAAACTACTCATCAACCTTGTAATACAACAAAATGTTTGGCGTATTTTAGAATACCGTTACCCAACCGTAAATTGAAAAATATGGAATGGATATCCCTATTCACAAAGACGTCAAAATAATAAAATTTTGGGTTCCTTTCAGGAAGGAGGGTTGCAACACAAGAATCTAGAACTTTTTCAATCAATTGAGGAAACAGTTAACGGATAAATGTCCCCCCTATAACCATAATCCCCTATACTTGGAAAGCCAAGGAACTTATACCTTTTTGCCATTCGCCACTTACTATGTACTTGCAATAAATGTCTACGGCAAATGGCAATTGGTTATTAAAAATAACCTTGACAGGGGATATTTAGGAGTAAAAAATGTACTATAAAATAGGCACTTGAATGAACGTAAAAATAAAATAGTTCAAAAATTAATTCTTAACATTCCAGTGTAAGAACAAATCAAGTCAATGATTGAAGTTAAATATTTCGGACCAAACTCCTTCTTCAACCAGTTTGACGGATATTCTTGCCGTAAATATCCATCAACCCAACAGTTTAATCTTTAGATCGCAGATCTACTTCCACCCCCTTCTATGTACCTCATGTACCCAAAATATAACTGTTACAATTTCATTTAGGTGCAGTGAAATTAAAGATGAAATGCAGGGTCGTGATGGTTGTTATCCCTCGTAGTTATGGTATTTTGGCCACATTTTTTGTCTATTAACACAATTGGTAACGGTTTCCAATAATGGACAACCATTGGTGGGTTAAGTTTAGTCGAATTGAGGGGGATCTTATCTTGAAATTTGCAATTTTGTGATTTAAAAAGATCTTGGTACCCACTACACCCGCAAAAATAAAAATGTAGTTACAAAATAAATGCGAAACCGATGATTTCCGGGCTCTCAATTGTCTGGCGGGGGTCCGTAAGTTGAATTATGACTCTGGGGGGTTTAGTCAGAGTTAGTCGATTTCACTATAATGAAATCTTTTGCATTTGAAAAAAAAAGTGGAGGAAGTACGAACCCTTGAAACGACACCCACAAAGTCTAGAGCATATGAATCTAATGCACATGTCATTAAGTCTTTCCGGGGGCGGGGGGTTGATTGACGTGAGGGGCAGACCTATACCTATTTTAGTTAGGGAATAGAAATTTATGAAAGAGTATATAAGAATAGACATTCCAACGTTGATAGACACCTCATACCAATGTCAACCATATCTCGCTAATCTTACCCAAGTAAAGTAAAGAAATGACAAGCACCATGCATCTAGAAACTAGAAACGAAAATATTCTACTTTGAATACAGTTATAGTAAGCGGGTTGGGTTTGAGAGGAGTGAAAAAAAAAAAAATAAAAAAATAGGATCTATATTAAAACTCTAACAAGAATGTAGGATTCATAACCTATTTTTTTTTTTTTTTGCAGTGAGTCTTACTAAGGCACGTTGCTCGGTATAACGGAACGGAGGACTTAAGCAGGGGTCCGATCCAGCGAATGTACGAACTTCGTACCTTACTGTAAATCAAAAGCGCATTCCAACTCTTAACAACCCAACGGAGTTAGAAGCTAAGTACCTTTTACATGAGGCTCATGTTGAGGTTAAGTGCGAGTAATAGGATTTTTGAATAGCCAATAAGGGGGAATCCGTTATGTTTTATAACCAGTTGACTTGAGTATTAAGGTCCAGACGGGTTTCTAGCGAGGTCGCTTCAACATGTCAACTAAGTTCTCGTGCTTTGTCGTGGGCCAGTCACTTTGTTCACAAACTATTGAAGCTTCTCGGACATATTCCGCAGCAGTAATTGTTGCGCAGACAACTATACAATCTGCAAGCGCTCCTAATGAATCTGTCGGCTTAGAAATACTTACGTCCGAGATTGGATATATTTGTCACTATTGTTGAAAAATATTAACGCGTCGATGAAAGTTTGAATCATATTTTTCAAGATTATCATCACTGAACTAAGTAAGAAAGTATGGAAATATGAAACTTAAGGGGGGGAGTGCCAACCCAGGTTTAAGTCACCAGTAACTGTTATTTTCCAAGTTGAAGCATTATCATCTGTAGGTGTTCCCCCCACTTTTTTGACTCTTTTTCATATGTAATGTAACCTCCTACAAACGTTTTAGTAAACTAAGTTAACTTTCTTGGTTAAAATAAGGCTTGAATGTATCCCCCACCCCACAATTAGTAGTGGTGTACCCAAAACCTTTTTTTTTGGATGAATGCCAGTGAAGTCCTGCCAGATTTTTCTTCGGATGAGGCGTATAGATCTGGGTAGTTGGATGCATAAATGTGAGATCGATAGTTAGTTTTTGGTAAAAATGTTCAACGGCTATAGCGGTGATAACACACACATGCAAACACCAGGGCTATAAGTTTAGCGTGACCATTGAGTTACATATTGTTCTCCAGCCTAGACCCTAACTACGATCGTTCCACAGGTGTGAAGCGTTAACCATGTTTGAACTCATGTATTGTCCTCTCACTTTATTGTTGAAATTTAATTAGTCTTCATTACGCATGCATCAAATGCAAGGCGTATCTAGTGAGTATGCGCAGCGGGTAAAATCGAAGGAATTAGCGGGCTTCAACTTTGGGAGGCTGGTGGCATAATCTGCTCAAGTCCAACAACGCCAATGGAACCCACCATCACCTCAAGTCTTCACCTCATTACATTACGAAAATCGTCAGATAGATGTCGTTAATTATTATCATTAATATTTTTATTAAAATTATCATATTCAATACGAGAAAACCTCTTTTCTCCACTCGTTAATCTCTCAATACTCTCACCCTCTTACTCACTACCCTCACCTATCTAGGGAGTAATTGAAACAATAGAATCTCGGATTTTGCCTGATCAAGAAAAATCGTTTGTTCCATGATCTTTGTTCTTGTCAATTGTTAACTTAGTTTGCATTGGTAGCGAATTTCATATGAAACTTCAACCCGCAGATATGCTGATTTGTCTCGGTTGCATGAACCCTGATTGTGTTCCCTTCTGTTTATGTGAGGACCTTCTGTAATCTTTAAATAATATTTTAAAACAATACTATTAGCAATCACGACTACTTTTTGGTTGTTTGTTGCAGGGGAAAAGTATATATATAGAGTCACATTCCCCGTCGTCTGTCAATTATCATTTACTACATCATAACATTCTACTTAAATATAATTACCAACATTTTGGTCCTTTAATTGAAAAAGAAAAAAAAGGAAGTTCCCCTTATATATACATAATAATTTATTCATTTGATACTCATTTTTTCCCCTACTACTACTACATTAACTGATTCAATCATAGTCCTGTATAATGAGTTTCTACTTACTCCCAGCGGCTTCATACCAAACTCAACAAAAGTTGAAGGAACAGATGGAAGGGAAAAAGAAGGAGTTGAAGAAAAAGAAGCGTTCTTCTTCTTCTTCCTCTTCTTCCGCCTCTTCCTCTAGACAATCTTCCAGAAAGCCTTCCATAGCACCAAGTATTAGTGCTCAATCTACTCCTTCATCTTTAAGAACTCCAAGATCTTCAGTATCTATGAATGGTAATGAAGGGTTCTTACAAAGAAAGATGTCGGTAGTCTCTAGTGAATCTAATGATTCCGCTCGTTCCAGAAGAACCCGCAGTAGCGGTAACGATGAAAGCTTCTATACTTATGATAGAAAACAAAGTACTTCTTCTTCTACCATATCTATGGAATCTGCATCAAGACAATCATCAGCTTCTGGCTCTTTTAACTATGCTAGTAATGCTGAAATGAACCAAGTGCTAAAGGTTAGCAAGCAACACGCATTAAAAAAGAAGACCGAAAAAATGGAAGATTCATTAGCTAAAATGAGCATTGAAGAAGATCCAGAAATTAAGGTCCAATTCAAGCAAGTCGATTTCCAAGCTGCTCCTCAACCAAAGGGTGAAGAACAAAAACAACAAGAACAACAACAAGAAGAAGAACTTGAACAAACTTCTTCTGATAACCACCTTATGTCTGAAGAAGAAGAGTCTGAAGATGAAACTACTCAGAATAACGAGTTAACTAAAGTTTATTCGAATGTTAGTTCCATTTTCAGTACTAAGAAACTCTACAAATCAACTACCAGTTCAACTGATCATTCTAATGTTCCTCAAGATATTGATGGTCAAAAATCTAAGTTTTCAAGATTTAAGAAGAAATTCTCGGTTTAACGCACTCTTTTAACGACCCTAACAAACTATGGTATAATTCATTAATAATGTTCATTTTAATACCTAGTATTCTTTCATTTCATTTTTAGATTTTGACTGGTATCTTTTTTTCTTCATTTCTTAATTAATTATTATAGACGATAATATGTAATATCATACCCCGTAATGAATATATGATAAAAATCTATACGAACCAATAATGTTAATTCACTTGGTGAGTAAAAATTTACAAAACAAATAACAAACCTTAATATTCATAGATATCGTGTAGGTAACATAGACACTGGTAGACGACCAAAAAGAGTTACTAGTCAAAATATATATATCCGGAATTTGCGGAAATCATAAACTTTATTGTTTAACTTACTACTTAATTTTAATCGGTTAAATGTTCTAGAAGAAAATATAGCAAAGCCACCCCATAAAAATGTCACCTATAACATAGTAAAACTCTAATTGATAGTAACCTGTCTAATCTGTAGATTATGTCTCTAAATTTTATTTAAATAACCTTTCATTGACGTATTATTAGACGATAATCTGGAAGATCACACGAAAGAATACTTCTTATCATTTAGTCACTTGGGTCTAATTCAATTCAATATATGGTAACTGATGAGATACACCCATTAGAATCCACTGATTCAAAAATACACCTATCAAGTCCATGTAACTTCGATTGACCCCAAGTCTTTACTTTTTGGTTTGCATCCTCCTTTGGTTTTCCATTCCCCTCCGGAAACTCAATAATATCCAAATCATTATCAATAAATTCAGATTCATGGCGGTTTAACAAAACCGGGATTAGTTTCCGAATCCGTTCCGGGAAATCCTTGAGGTACATACTAGAGTCAAACTTGACAGTCTCACCATCTAATCGAGTCAAAATTTCCCAATTGCATCTGTTCCATTTCATAAAGTTCAAACTTTCGGTAATACCACCATTGTGAATGATTACTTTTTTGATAGTAGTGGTAGAGTTGTTTCTGTCTTTAAAGGTTCCGGAGTTATTGAGGTCGTACAAAATATCAATTCCATATCTGAAGTAGTTGTGGAATTTATAATGGCTAATGTCTTGATCTAAACCGGCAATACTTCCGTTTTGGTGACTTAAAAACGGTAAATGGTTATGAATCAAGAGTCGGGAATCTGATTTATTAAAATAGTCATCCGGAGGTCCCAAGATGTTTAATACTTCCTGTTGCGTTGTAACTCCTATTTTTAGCACTGTATCACTGGTGAATTCCTTCGCTGATGCAAGGGGGTCTCTATTACCAAACTTTACGTCAATCTTTCCTTCCTCTAAGTTAACCAGTAACTTTGAGATCTCATTGGGTTTATGCCGGTTAGCTTCCGGCTCCTTAGATACTTTAGTAACAAATTCATCCCATGAATTGCCCTTATACAAGGCAATTGAGTCGCATACAACGTCTTCCGGCGCATCCCAATTTAGTAATAATGATAAGATCGACTCCTGCAACTTTTGCGATTTTTCTTGTTGGCAAGCAGCCACTTTCTTGCATAAATCGTCGTTTAAAATACTAAACTTGAAGGAAACACCGGGATAGGATAATATGTAGGAATTCATGGTCTTACTCATCTTCCCCGGATAAGTAGGTCCAAAGATTTTATTGTAAATCAGCTTCAAGGTAATATTGGAAGTAGTGATATGTCTAGTATCCAAGCTAGTCAATGTGGCACTGGAAGCCGAAGAGCTGTTTTCTGATATACTACTACTGGAGGAGTTCTTAGTCCCTAATTCCATTGCTGGGGCAGACAGGAGATCAACATTTTCGAATTCATTCAAGCTTATGTTCTTATAGAGGATTCGGAGAAGCTTTTTATGCTTTGGCTCAATTGATCCTGGACTGCTTGATCCTGATAATCCTTCAGTGCCTGCACTATTGGATTCTCCTGCTAGATCAAGGAGTTCTATTAAGTCCAAGGTTTGGTCCCGGTGGTTACGGAAGGTCAATCTGATTCCAAATTCGGTGATGGTAACCACAACAGGAACATTGAGGAAGTCCGATTCACTATAGCTGATTTTGAGCTTGTAGTTGGCCTTGTTGAGCTGTTTAATAATGTCATACATTGAGTCACCTAACTTAACTAGGTTACCCAAACCTTCACCAGGAAGGATGACGGTTTCGGAGATCATAGCGGGAGCTTTTTTAAAGTGGAAGAAACCGATCTAATAAGCAAGTAGGATTGTAGAACGATCGAATTGAATGGTACTTATAGCGTGTTTCGTACCTGATGTACTTGTTTAGGATCGCGATAAGGTCACGATAAGGATATAGGTGCGATTGGTCATATCTTACGTAATTGATAAGGAGGCACATGGTACAGAATAGAGTATGAAGGACCAACATCGATAAGTTTATGGACTCACAGCGCGTAATTAGGGCCAGATAATCTCTACTATCTTTTTCAAGAACCACTATATTATCGCTATATAATTTATGGCTCATTTCTATTTATAATTACTCCCTTTAATTAGTGTCTGTTTATTAATATCTATACAATATAGTCATATTTTTACAGTCATTTGTGTGCACTCTCTGGTATTTACACTTTCATATTACAACATTGTCGTTTGTTACTTTTTACAATAAATATACACAATAGACACCCAAAATTATTCTGTTATTCTGGTTTCTTTTTTTTTTCTGGATGTCTATCACTGGGGTTTGGTTCATATAAATCTCAACTGATGATAGCACCAATTGATATTCTGGATCTTGCATCATTCATCTCTTTAAATGCTTTCAGAGCATCGTCCTTTTCATCTTTAATACCATAATTTGAACCATCCAAAGGTTTTCCAAGAACTTCTATTAATGACTCTGATTCTTCGCTTTCTTCCTTTTCTTTATTCTCGGCTTCGTAGTGACATGTTTGACACTCCAAATTGCCTTTTGTACCCTCGAAATTCGATACCATGTACTTTTGGCCAGATGTTTCATCCTTAGACCACCACATAGGTGAAGCTGTAGTTCCACAAGTAGCGCAAGTAGCTTCCAATCTCTTTGGAGCAGCTCCGAAATAGGATGTTTGCACCTTTGCTCTCAACAACTTGTCTTCTTCTTCAAACAATTTGCAGTTTTGAATGAAGTTATTGGATCTGAATTGTGATCCAGTGAGTTTGCTGGAATTATACTTAACCAAATCTTCCAAAAAGATCAGAATTAATGGCTTGATCTCACTTCCCTTCTTTCCTAAAGTTCTCATTCCATGAAGTGATGATTCTTCATGTTTTGGACATACAAGCGAAGGAATCAATTTACCAACGGTATCTCCAACTTTAACCACTGAGCTATCTTTATCGTTCAATGAAGAGGTATCCACTTTAAATCCAAGCTTGAAATTAGGAGTATCTTGAGCACAAGTGACGTGGTAAGTATCATTATTTTCACACAAATCACAACGGATCATTGAACCGTTTCTAGATTCACAAATACCACATTTGGAATGATAATGCTTCAAGTGAATTTTTGAAACACCTTCCACCACAACTGGGCTCTGCATGGCTTGAATTATAGACTTTTGATTATTTTCAACCTTCTTTGGAGCGGTATTAATAGATTTATACTCCACCAAGTTATAGTTGAATATAGCACACAATAAGTGACACCATTTACCAGTTTCAAGAATAGGCTTCAAGAAATCAGGCTTCACTAATGGTGAACCAAGCATTGATAACTCACAATTAGATTCATTGGCCAAACATAAAGAACAGGCATAGACTGTAGATTTGGTAGGTTTCAAGTCATTTATACATGGCTCACATAACCATTCCTTGATTGGCTTGGTAACATTATCAGGAATAGATGTACCAACACATGAACTATGGACATTGACACCACAGTTAGAACAGATCAACATTTCCAAGCTGGATGCTTCAGAAATGTCTTCTTCTCTGCAAACACAACAGCTTCTGGAACTTGGGTCAAATGGTAATGCAACTGAAGTCAAGTAAGGAACTTGCATACCCTGGAATTGAGAGGTGATATCAAGTAGCTGTTTGGTCTTGAAATTCTGGATGATATCAGACAAGTTGTCCTTGTTAAACAGCAAGTTTTTCTTGTCAAGTTTTGCAGACTCTACTGGCTTAACGTAGTCAGGATTAAGTGGTGGGCTGATGGTTTGATATGGATGACTGGTAGACTTCTTTTGTCTCTTTGAAGGTGGTGCTTGAACTGGGACAGGTGCAACAGGTTGTTGAACAACTGGTGGTGTCTTTTCCACCTTAACAGCAGGTTGTACTTCAGCCTTAGGTTCTGGTTCAGGTTCTTCCTTGACCTTTCTCTTTCTAGATTTAGGAGGCTCTTTTGGTTCTGGTGGTGTAGGCTCCTTCTTAGCTTTCTTGGCTGGAGCTGGTTTAGGTGATGGTCTAGCAGGCTTTGGTTCTTGTTTGACTTCAGGCTTAGGTTCAGGCTTGACAACCTTCTTCTTTGGAACTGGAGTAGTCTTCTTTTTCTTTGGTGGTTCTTCGACCTTTTCCTTGATTGGTCTCTTTTCCACTTCAGGTTTCTTTGACTTGACCGGTTTCTTCTTCTCTATGATGGTCTCTGCAACTTCATCGTTTGTGTATGACAATGTCATACCTTTAGCTTCAGCCTCATCCAAAATTCTATTAGCATCATTTAATAATTCCCATTCAACCTTCTTCTTCCATCCTGTGGTCTTGGTATTTTTCTTTTCAATTTCCATTGGATCTTCCCAAACAACAGCATATCTTCTCCATAATTTAGCACATCTGAAACACAACCCTATTACAGAATTCAGCTCTTCTTTGGTAGAGGCATCGTGTCCAGTTATTCTAAACCAATGAAGCGAAGAATGGGTTTCACAGTGCTTACATGTGAAAGATCTCTTGGAATCAGATACTTTGGTGTCTTCATAGGAAGAATCATCTTCTGGATTGGCAAGAGTATCAATAAATGCATGCGTGGTAGGTTTTTCCTTAGTTTCGTCTTTGATATTTTGAACCTTTTTCTGAGCTCTTCCTTCATAGTTACCCCAAATCAGTTTACCATTCTTGGTCTTTTTCCATAAGTAATAGTACCTCACAACCATAGCAGGGGTTTGGGTCTTTACCTTCTTGGCCACAAAGTGTAATTCGTTACCAAATTGTTTAACACCACTTTCGAACCTCTTGATTTCTTCTCTATTAAATGTTGGTTCACGAAGAATTTTCTTGGTCACCTTTTTAACTATTTCTAATGACTTTTCAGCATCTTCTTGGTTATCCATATAGGTCTTTAATATGTAATCCATGAAGTTAGGAGAGGTAGGTAATAAGCCCAAGGATTCTGCTGTTGGTGAACACTTCAGAACGTAATCATCAAGCTTATTGAATCCGTCTTCGATGTCAGATTCACTTGGTTTCCACAATAATGTAGCTGATATGCCTTCTCCATCATCAACACCACGCTCAATGTAACCTTTAGGTCTAGGTTGAAGCCATTGAGGGTAGTCTCTAGGACTCATATCTTTATACTCGTCTGGAACATGCAATTTGGTGGTGACCTCCACCTTTTCTTGATTCTTTTTATTATTGGAACCTTTCTTTTTGTTTCCATTTCTTTCTGTATCGTAATAAACCAAAGGATGGTCTTCGTATTCAGGAATGTTAGTAGCCTGATGCTTAGCTCCTAATCTGGTAGAAGCTCTAGGATATGGTGATCTATCTTCTAAATCCACCCCATCTTCAAGTCTAGCATGCATTCCCAAGTATCTCATGCTCCATTCTTCCTTAAGTCTTCTTTGCTTAAGAGAGAGTCCCTTGTCTTTGGCAAGGAAATCTATGGCCATGGTTTCGTACTGTGGAAGATGATCTACTCTCAGATCTAAAGCTTCATCAATGCACTCTTCTTGTTCATCAATAGCTTCTAAATCAGGAGAACTCAAGGCACTAAGTTCGCTAGATAGTTGTGATGCATTAGAAGACTTGTTATCATGAGACAACATCAATATCTTCTTCTTTTGGTACTCCAATTCTTGTTTCTTGGTACAAAGAGCACAGGACCAAGAGAACCCTCTACTTGGTTTCTTTAACAATGGTGGATCAAGACAGTACATGTGGTAGTAACTATCACATACCACACAGTTGATACTATCTTGGGTAGAATCACACCATTGTCCACATTTTTCACAGTTACACGAAGTGGAGCTAAAGGTATTTATCAACGACTTTGTCCGTTGACTTTCAACAAAGATATATTCGAATCTTTTGTTTAATGCAATCAAATAGTTTCTGCTCTTACTGTCCTTAGAGTTGGTGTATTGTAATAAATTAGCGGTCAGAAGAACGTCGTAGAACTTAAGCATGTATCTATCGAAAAGCTTGTCAAAATAGAAACAGTTGGCGTTTTGTGTATAAGCCTCAAGGCTGGTGGTGGAAGGAGTGGATGCTTTCTTTTTAGGAGCAGGTGAAGCATCTTCTATATCTTGTTTGTGTTTGACAGTCACTTTACCTCTAAAACTGGCAATAGGACAAGTATCAGTATGCATAGAAGTGAAAAGAAGTCTTGAATCAGCAGTAGATTTGGAAATATCTCTTGGACGGTAAAACCACTGGATTTGGAAGAGATAGTCATTATAAGGTACTCTTTTAGGAGTATTGCCATTCCGAGTTCGTTTATCCTCCGATTCAGGAGACTCGTCGTGTCTTTTAAGCTTAAATCCCATAATCCGCCCTATATAGTATGGTTCTCCTGGAGGTTCACTGACCATATATACATATTCGCCCTTTTGTAAACTGAACCCAGGTTCATTAGGACAATGGAGAGTTTGGGATGGTAAGTCAATATAGGCATTTTCGAGATCTAATCTGTTGGAGAAGTAGTCTTCAGGTCCTGGAGGAGGTTGCCAATTATGTGGCAATGTAAGTTTAGGATTTTTGGCCGGTGGTTTGGCGATCTCTTTCTTGGTGGTTTTCTTCTTTGGAGTGGTTTGATGGGACTCAACAGCCACTGATCCCAAGACACTGGCGGCAGCAGCCATCTCATCGTAATGGGACTCATCTAGAGTATCATTATACGACTTGTTAATCGTCGCTTTCCTTTTGGGTCTAGATACTAATGACATATTTCATGCTAATGCTTATTAAAACAAAAAAAAAATTGAATTAAGTTGATAATTTAAAGATTTATAATGCTGAAAATGAATAATGGCAAGTGATTTTATTTTTTGATACGTTTATGATAACTGTTAAGTAGCCGGTTGGTTGTAGAAAGTAGATGGTGGGTAAAAAGGAGTGGTACAGATTTTTCAGAATTTAGAGGCACATAGCGAGAAAGAGAGAAAGAGAGAGACAGAGAAATAAATTAGACAATAATTTAATTTGCAAGGGTGAGAATTTAGGAGATAAGCAAAAAGCAAAGAGGGGCTTGGAGACGTACCTAGAAATAGGTAACTGTACGGTGGGTCATATAGGGATAATTACAGAAATATACCAGACAGTAGAAAGGTATAATTGTTGGGATTAGTAAAGGACTGGTAAGAGAAAAGTACTGGTAGTGATAGAGACGAAATTAGCGTAGTTAAAAAAATTTTTAAAATACAGTGGACCCCAAATCTGGATACCAGGAACCACAGGGAACCCACCAGTAGCTATTACAGGTTACTAGCAAGTATAGGTATGGTACCATGGGGGGCAGGTGGATGGAGGATAAGCCAAGAGGCAGAAAATGGTGGAGTGACATAGAATGTGTAATGAGGGATATTTTGGCCCAGCGATCTGGAAGTGGTGTTTGGAGGTGGTAAGAGAGTGCCGTAGACGTATCACCATACACATTGGCCCCAAGGATCAACGGGTTCAGTAGATGACGGCAACGAAGTGACTGGTGAAATTAGTGAGAATGTGAGGAACTCATACTGGCACGAAATTCAGTGAGGAAATTTAGTGAGGAACTACCAAGAAAGAAAGAGAGCAAAATTCACACTCCTCCACACCACAGCCACCCAACCAGGAACCAGGAACGGAGCCCCAACCAAAAAGGACACAACCATAATGCCAATTTTAGTATGGGCCAGAACATGCCTCCAGAAATGCCTACACTTCTATTCTATCCCGTTAGCAGAGTAATTATATAGTGGTCCAATACTGTAATTACCCCCCATTATCACTGGTAAAAGCGAGTTAGCAAAGAAGAGACATGTCAACGGAGTTCGGAGAACAGGGACACATATGGAGGTTTCCAAATACGGAGTACCAGTACGAAAATAGCACCACTGTAGTTACTATGTGGAACAGGTTATCAGTATTACTCGTAGTCCCATACTATAGTGACTGGTTACCTGTGAGGTTACACTATTAAGTAGTCACCAATTGCTCATTGGTGGATCTATATTACATACTATACAGGCCTTTCGGCAATGCTGGACCAAGAAACTGGTTGGGGTAATGCTGAGGGGAGATAATGGGCTATTGTAATTATGGGCATGTTGCTTGGGGCCTGGACTGAAGGAAGAGCCCTTTTTGTAAGTAGCCCTGAATCTGCCAACCACTTCTGTATTTAGACATTTGTCTCTGACCCAGAGGCTCAATTTCTTCGACGCCCCAAATACCAGTCCGTTTATCCAAGAGCCCTCACGGTTGGTTCCAAAGATTGCTGGAATAGCTAAATCTTGTAGCTGGAAATTTCATTGCTTCAACATCTTTTCAATTTCTTCGATCTCTTCCAAGCTCTCTGCTTGCTCTAATCTCTTCATCAACTTTTTCTTTTCTTCTTCATCCAATTTACGCCCCACGGTAGCCAAATGTCTATCGTTCTTTGGCACAGCCTTAGGCTCCACTTCCTTTGCTTGTTGAGCCAAGGCTAATTCTGTAGATTCTTCGTGGCTTTCTCCAAATAACTCGGCTGCTCTTTTTCTTTCAGCCTGTTTGACTTTACTGAAATCCAATACTTTTAAGGATGGGATCAACCATATCACGTATTCTCTGTAGTTTGTCATAGAACACACCGGGTTTCCGGTTAATGCTAGGTTTTCAAGGACAGGAAACTTTTGGGTCCATGACATGGGTATTTTGGAGATATTATTATTGATTAATGAGATGGATTTGATGGTGTTTTCTTCCGGGAAACTATCATCGACATAGGCAATGTTGTTATTAGCCAAGAGCAACACTTCGAGGTTGGAGAAGTTGCCTGGAATGTTGGCCAATTCCACGATTTCGTTATTTGTCAAGTCTATCACTGAGTACTTGTCTTGAGTAATACCAAGGTTTTCAATGTATGGAACTTGAAGATTGCGTAGCTGAAGGGTAAGTTTGCCCTCTGGATTGAGTACCACCGGAGCATTGGTGATGGTTTGTGGAGTTAATCTCATTCCAACGAGTTATTGAACCTTAATTATACTGGAATGGTCACCGATATTGATAACACCGATTTTGAGTGCGATGAGATTTTGTATGGTGGTTCTACTGTTAGATAGAGGAACCTGAGATTATATAGCACCAGTAAATGAAGAGAGAGTGAGAATATGAGGGGGTAACTAACACGAGAAGTAGAGCAATTAATGTATGGCTCGGTTTAAACTCATACTGTCTCCGAGGACCATGAACATCAACAACAATATCTGGCTGCTAACAGCCAATGGCCGCTTTTCTCCATTAGTGTTGCAATATTGCTAATTGGTCGATAAGGCTGTAGGTTTTCAGTTTAGTGAGCGCGCGTGGAGCTAGCGACGTTAAATAGCCGTAGTGATACACTATTGAAAGAACAACCGAACAGATCTAACCAGACACAACCAAAGCATATGGATGGTTCTAGATCCTTTAACTCAAATGAAAGTGCATCTGAAGTACATCTGAAGTATATCTGAGGTACATACACAATAACCAGGGGTCAAGTGTGGAGTTTTAACTGTGAATTTTGACAGCCCAACCCAGTGCTCTACACTGAGAATTACAGTATGAGACATGCGATTGTTCTGTTGACAGCACAGTGGAAGATCAGAGGATCTGTCACCAATTGGTGCTGGGGATGACACTTGTGCCATGGCTAGTTTGCTGGAGATAACGAAGACATTGTTGGAGGTTGTGGCTGTGTCTTTGATATGGTGTGTTGGTGGGAAGAACAGGGCGGTAGTGTTGCAACTGTAATCTGGAGCTTTGCAACACTAGGCTGGTTGCAACACTGGACCGGTGGTTAAAGGAGTAAAGTCTACCAGGAACACGAAAAGAGGATCAAATCTAACAGCTGTGTCAGTGTATCACAAGACTCAACAAAACTGAAACGTTTACCGCTCTCTAAGTGTCACCTAAACACCCCATCTTCTGTTTATCAGTTCTCGCTAAGTTGCCACTACTCACTATCTATACAGGGCACTATTAGAGTTGGCACCTACTGGGCAACATATTGCAGATAGGGTGTTTGCACGGGGGAAGACAGATATACATTAACATCTACAAAACCATCTTGATCTTCATTATCCCGATTTTCCTCCAATTCTCCCCTGGCAATTCCCGTTTATCCACAATCGCTCATTATCACCATTTTGGAACCTCCCTCATTTTCCTCGTCACAGTCGTTCCTTACTGATTTTCGCGATCATCAATCTCAAATTGATTGTTTTCGCGATCTTTAAACCTCAACAGCCCTCGATTGTTCGAAGATATCATGATTCAACTAGAGGAAAGAGACATTCCAGTCATTCCTGGTAACAAGCTCGATGAGTACGAAACAAAGGAGCTCCAACAAATGGTGGCGGAGCTTCTTGAGAGAAGATATCCTTCTTTCCCCGGGTCACAACCAGTATCATTTGAAAGAAAACATCTTGAAGAAAACCTTATGAATAGAGACTATTTCGTTTGTGAAAAGACAGATGGTCTCCGTTGTCTTCTTTTTATCATCAATGACCCAGTTCGTGGTGAAGGTGTGTTCTTGATTACCAGAGAAAACGAATATTACTTCATTCCAAACATTCATTTCCCTTTAACCACCGATGAAACAGAAACTGAAAAGACTTACCATCATGGTACCCTTTTAGATGGTGAATTAGTGTTGGAAAACAAGAACGTCAGTGAACCATTCCTCAGATACTGTATTTTTGATGCATTGGCCATGAACAGTAAGATTATTGTGGATAGACCTTTGCCAAAAAGATTAGGATATATCACCGAAAATGTAATGAAACCATTCGACAGATTCAAACAAAAGAACCCAAAGATTGTCAACTCCCCAGATTTCCCATTCAAGGTCAGTTTCAAACTTATGACTTCTGCTTATCACGCGGACGATGTATTAGCCAAAAAGGACCAATTGTTCCATGAATCTGATGGTTTAATTTACACTTGTGCTGAAACTCCATATGTTTTCGGTACCGATCAAACATTATTAAAATGGAAACCAGCTGAAGAAAATACTGTGGATTATAAATTGGAACTTGTATTTAATGAGGTTCAAGATCCTGATATGGATGAAAAAGATCCTTCTTCTACTTATATCGATTACGATTCTAAACCAGACCTTATAAAATTAAAGGTATGGCAAGGTGGTAACGAACACACTGATTTCGCTAAGTTAGACTTGGCTGATAGTGATTGGGAAAGATTAAAGGCATTAGGAATGCCACTACAAGGTAGAATTGTCGAATGTAGACAATCTCAAACTAGACCAGGTTATTGGGAAATGTTAAGATTTAGAAACGATAAAAGCAATGGTAACCATATTAGTACTGTTGAAAAAATTCTAGTCAGTATAAAAGATGGAGTCAAAGAACAAGAAATTATTGATTCATGTCCAGTAGTACAGAAAGCATGGAAGAAAAGAGCTTATGAAAGAGAAAGAGGCATCAAAGCAAAGGTATCTCATCCTCCTGAACATGATAAAGCCGGCCCACCTATGAAAAAACCAAGACAAGAAGTAAAAGACGAGGCCGTTTTAGATGATATTCCAACCTATGAAGATAGCGACTTGGAATGATGTATTATAGTATGTATTATAACGGACCAACAAAAATAAAACAGGTATAGGTTGGTAAGTGATTCAATGAATGATAATAATAGCATAATGTAGCAACAGTATCCGGCAAGCAACAATAACAAAGAAAACAACAATACACAAGCAAACCAGCTGTGTTTGTTTATTAGAGAATTGAAGATGAACTAGCACTTAACATTTATGTTTTTAATGTAGTTTTATGATGATTAATAGTTTAACTTGAACAGAATCAAATTATTGGGAGGGGGTCCCAAATATGGCATGTAAAAATTCACAAAAATAACAGGCATAGTGCTCATAACAGGTATAACAATTGTAAATCAATCTGTGGAGTTTAGTGCCGGAAAAAATTCCCCAGCATTCATTATCAAATACTTTTTTTCTGATTTTATGGATTTTTCATTTAACACTGACAAATTCATGATGTTCGGTGGTAGCAGTTTCAATTTTTTGATATTCAGGAGGAATTACCTTCTCAATCGAAGGCTTAGAAGATAATCTAGAATGGTAGCTCTGATAGCTCACAAGATTGGCTGAATTGAGTGTGTCTTTTAAAGACATGTTTATGTCTGAGTAGTTGGGTGGAGATGAAGTGCCTTCCACCGATTGTGAACTCAAGATAGTAATAGGATTAGAGAACGATAGCTCTACCTTTTTGTATCTGGTAACGTCATACCTTTCTTCGTGAAAGGTAGAATATCCAGGTACATGGTTAACATTTGGGTCATTTTTAGAAACGAAGCCATCCAAATGTTTTTGCTTTTGAGTTGGAGCAACAAAAGTGGGTCTTGTTTCGGTAACTTCAAAGCAGATCTTGAGTGTATGCGATACTGTAAATGCCAAGTCACCCTTTCCTAGAACACTAGGATGAATGTATTCTTTCTCAGTGGGGAAATATAAATCTGGCTGCGAAATATCCATAGTAGGAACATGAATCTTAACAGGGAAATAAATGTTACCATCATGATCGGTCTTGGAGTCCATTTCAGCTTCCGTGACCTTTTTCTTGAACAACTGGAACTTTTGTGTATCCCAATGGATATTTCTTGAAACACCATTTCTAGTAAGTTTGTAGCGTAATTTCTGGAATAATATTACTGAGATGCCATTAATAGTGAAATTTCGCAACTGAGGATTGAAGCGATAAATGGAAATACCACAATTATAAATGCGACCTTGGAAAGCAGTCTTATTCTCTAGACTAAACTCATATACCAAGATATTTCTCCAATTACCACTACCTACCAAAGCTTCAGAAGCTACCATTGAATCTTCCAGTCTACACAGGATGATGCTTATGTGCAGTCTGACCTTTTCACATTCTGATTTAGCAGCAGTTTTATAATTAACCGTGACTTCCACTGAGTAACCAGTAAATACGAAGGAAGACCTCATAGATTGCGGTAAAGTGGGGTCAATCACGAAATTGAATGGATAAGTATATATGCCAACTGGAATAATGCTATCTTCTTCCCATAGGAAGCATTCATCTACTAGAGGTTCGCGCTCCAATAGTACCACAGTCATCCCATGTAATGCTATTGATACCAGGGATAGGGGCACTGGTTTGAGCACACTAAGAGTTGCAAAACCACATAGAACTTGAGGTGGAATCAATCTAGTTTCTGAAGGAGTAATACCTCTTTGATAGATCATAGGATTGATTATATGGAGGGTAAGCCGGAAGCGCTTATTACAAACCGATTGATCCTTATTAGGGGGCGGATTGTTTGCGAACACGGAGCTCAAGAGTTTAGAAAATGAACTCATAGGGAGGGGGGAAAAGGTCGAGGATGAATGTTAATAATCGGAATGATGGGTATAATGAAATGAATCGTTGATGGTTTGAAGGACAACGTCAGTGTGATGATGAATTGATACACTAGACGATTGTAAAGCTCTTAGGGGAGGAAAGTTAAAAAAGTAAAAGAGTATAAAATTATAGTTGTAATTGATTGGAATTGGAAATTAAAAAAAAAAATCCAATCTGTTCAACTATATAGGAGTTAGGAGATCGACACCTAAGGACTTTTTTAACGTGTTTATATAGGAAGTGGTGAAAATAATAGTAATCGGGTTGTCTACTAGCTATGTGGATCACGTGGAGGAGAGGAGGGTGGGGGAATGACGAGGGGGTGGGGAGGAGCTCTTCGGGAATGATCTTCCAATTAATGGTGTTAATGGACAAGAGCGTGATGGGGGTATGCAGATTAACATATCTGATTGTGTGGTTGGTAGTAGCGGGGAGTGAGAAAAGATCTGGGGTAGCATTGGGTGATTTTGTGCAAGACCAATTAGTATGCAAGAAACAAAGAGAAAAAAAAATAATAAAATTGATAAGGATTACGTTACGGAGAGAGCGTAAATTGAGAGAATGAGTGAGAGAATGAGTGAGTAAAGAGACTGTATATTGTGTACTAATCTTTTAACTAGTAAATGAGTGATTAGATAAAAGGTTTTTTATTGCGACGATCAGTTTGGATTTGTCAGTATACAAGGGGGATTGGATGATTATGGCCGACTATCACCGTTGTGGGATCTGATTGGACTAGATTGACCATCATGACTACCACATTTCAACTAGATTAAATGACTTTGTTCAACCGAGATTGTCCGATTAGCCGTGGATTTTCATACTTTAAACTATGAGATATTTATACAATTTTGCAATTTCCTGACCAAAATTCATTAAATTTTTTACAGTTTGGTAAAATGGATGACAACCACAAACGGCTTTAATTCGGTATAGAAATTTAATACCGATAATATGACTTGAAAAAAAATCACTCAACTGGCTTTAATGCTCACCCCCAGCCGTTAAATAAAACCGTTTCCTGTCTTTTGACCTCGTTTATGACTCGTTCCTGGTCTAGTCCCACCTTTGATTAGATATTGCAGATCGAAGATATCGTGTGATGGTTATAAATTAGTTCTCTAGTCTAGAATCGCACAAAAACTAGCCGCACGTGACTGTTTCGCAGACATTAAGAAGACACAAGTTTACGAGCCACAATTATCTAGCTAATTACCAGGAAAAGATGTGGCTACTGGTTATGAGGGATACGCACACCATACTATATTAAATATAGTAAACTTTGCTGAGCTTTTTTTCCCCCAAAAAGTTTATTACTGACCCTGTTTCCTCCACAGTCGCGACCTTTGATTGGCTGAAATAAATTAAACATTCCCAAAACAACCTGCCAAGCACATCGGACCTTCCTGAATAAGTAATGACCGCTCCAACCGGCTCCTAGCGGGCCATCGCGACAAGTAATTCCGGTACATATTGTCCGCACGATTGGTCCACTTGGTGCTGTTTCATATCTATTACATATATTAAGAGGACTTGCCTTTAAGAGCATTTTTTTCTCTCTCTCTTTCTCTCTCTCTCTCTCTCAACTCTCCCTTTAACCTGATCATCGAATCATTCAACATGTCCGAGGTCAAATCTGTCGCTATCATCGGTGCCGGTCCTTCTGGTGCAGGTACTCTCAAAGCCATGCTTAAAGAAAATCATTATGATAAGCTTGTTGCATTTGAGAGAAGACCTGATTTTGGGGGGTTATGGAATTATACTGAAGAGACCGATATCGAATCTACTCCTATCCCAAGTGAGAAACCCACTTTAGATGTTCAACCCATCTATAACAAGGATAAGGAAAAATATATCTGGGCTGCCCCTGTTTATAACTATTTGGATACCAATGTTCCTAAGGATATCATGACTTATAATCATACTCCATTTCCTGAAGATACCCCTGTTTTCCCTCATAGATCTCAAGTATTGAAGTATATGGTTGATTATAGTAAGGAGTTAAGTCCATGGGTCAGATTCAATACCAAAGTTGTTCATGTTGAAATCACTCCAGATCAAAAATGGAAAGTTACTTCAAGATTAGTTGCCGCCGAGACTGATGGTGGTAATACTGCTAGTGAAGATCCTAAATTCGCCGATACCGTGGAAATCTTCGATGCCGTGGTTATTGCCAGTGGTAATTACGATGTTCCTTACGTTCCTAACCGTGAAGGTATGGCTGAATGGTATAAGAAATATCCAGGGTCCATTTTCCACGTTAAGGCCTACCGTCAACCAGAAGATTACCTTGATGTCAAGGGTAAAATCGTGGTTGTTGGTAACTCTGCTTCTGGTGCCGATTTGGCTTATCAATTGGCTATTGGTTTGAAAAGAAACATTTACAAGTCCAAGAGATCTGAAAACCTTTTACCTTCTGGTCACAGTGACTTAATTGTTGATGTTCCAGATATTGTTCGTTTTGATGCCGAAACCAAGTCTCTTGAACTTAAAGATGGTTCCAAATTAGAAGACGTTGATGTGGTCATTTTCGCTACTGGTTACCTCAAGTCTTTCCCATTCCTTGAACAATTAAACAGATCTGACAAGCCTCTCTTGACCGATGGTCACAGATTGCACGGTATTTATGAGCATATTCTATTATACAACTATCCTCACCTTGCTATCATTGGTATTGCTAGATACGTTTTACCAACCAGAGCGGCTGAAACTCAAGGTTGTTGGTTATCCAAGCTCTGGTCTGGTAAGGTTCCTACTCCATCCATTGAAGAAATGCAAGAATGGGAAGTAGCTGAAGGTAAGAAGAGAGGTGAAGGTAAGGCATTCCATGATTTGACTTTCCCTCATGATGTTCATTATTCTAACAACTTGAACGATCAAGTGATTAAGTCTACCGAAGGTGCCAAGGATAAAGGATTGATTCCAAAGGTATGGGACAAAGAACAAACTGCTGTTAGAGGTTCCATCAAGGGTATCAAGGAAGCTTATATCAAGTACAAGGAAGAAACTGGTATCGCAGCCAAGGAATACCAAGAATTAATTGATGCTAAGGTGATTGACCAGGTGATGATCACTGATGAAAAATTAAAAGAAAATGGTTTCTTCAGCTTTCCTACTAATGATTGAACTTTCAGTTATCTTTCTAATTACAATAAAAAGAAAAAATCAAGCATAAAGGTTGAACTTGTGGATTGTGACAATTAGCCCTAGTGGTTAATTTGAAACTAATTTATCCAGAGTGTTGATACTTTGGACTATGGACAATTATGAAATAATAGACTAAACTCATAAAAGATACATAGCATATACTTTAAGCATATTCTAGATTATTTATTTATTAATATGACATTACAGTGTCTTTGATAGTATTTTTTATTGTAGATTTTGTAGTTGATTTGCTTGTACTATAACTCATTATTGGGGACAATATCTACAGTTATGCCACTACAATAATAGAGAAGATGAAAGATAACCAGAAGAGTCAGGCTGTGAGGTTGATATTTCATCTGTTTCTTCTCTTCTCTTGATGTGTTGTTTTCTTGTTCGTCTATTAATATATGTACATTATATTATCATGTTAGAGGTGGTAGTTCATCAATGGACATAAGCACCACTAGGTAGTTTTTGATGGTGAGGTATGGTTGAAAAAAGTGATTTATGGGTTCTGTATCCACCCAGATTAACGTTCCAAGTTAATGTTGTTACCAAACTTGGCGTATAATTGTTTCTTCAACTCTTCCAAACTTTCATCATATTCTTCAATGGTTTCATCAATTCCAGTGATCTTGGCTTCGAGCTTTTCGTTTTCACTTTCGATCTTGGTGAGTGCCTTTTCCACTTTCATAAAAACAAAAACTTCACCTATTTTGTATTGAATCTTTTCATCTTCGTCCAATAATTCGATTTCCATCGACAAATCGTCGAGATATTCTTTTTCGACCTTTAACTTTTCAAGGATTTCTAATTGTTCATCTTTTTTGTTGATCAATGTGGAGAACTTGTTGATCTTCTGTTGATCCTCCCACGACACCTCGGTGGCGGTGTTCTTTTGTCCGTCTGGTAAGAGTTCCATTGCTGATGGTTGTTTTAGTGTGAACAGCGATCAGAAGTAGTAGGCAAAGTCACGTGACCTAACTAGAATACCAACTTCGGTTCGGAGTATTTACCAAGTGGTATAGATGTCGGAGTTTGTAGGGAACAGGTCCATTTGTAGTAAAAGTAGACCGAAGAGAAGGGTAGTTTAATGAGCTTTTTGATTTTATGTTTCCTTGTTCTAGCGGAGGGTGGTGCTGGGATAAGTGGAAAAGGCTGCAAATCAGCATCACCACTAGATCCACTAGTGACCAGTACAGAAGGTAGATTGCTGAAACGGTCGCTCATCAAGTTCGTGTATAGGAACGCCAAGTATCGAGGCCCCTCATTATACGAGGATTCCGTGATGCCATAGTTCTTGTTTTGGTATAATCACTGTTGGGGTTTCTTATTGTGGTCGGAATCACTAAGAACTACTCCACTAGTTGGTGGGACAAGTGAGTATAGTTTGTATGGAGTATTACGGAGAATTACGGAGCACTAGACTATGACTATGGAGTATATTCATTGTCCGTATTATAATGACCCCCATTACCCCAGGAAAGCGGTTGATGTGGGACACGTCTACCAAATCAGGTTAACCAACATGATCATCAAATTCTATAGTTGGGTGGGTGGACCCCCATCGGATCCCCTCTTTTCCAGATACAGTTGTTTCGCACCCAAGTCACGAAAATAGTGTAAATGAAGGTATTTGTTCCCACTAAAAAGTCGCTAGCGTGATGGTGGAAGTGTCAGTAATTTAGTGGGAGGTCAGCACTACCCGTCACTATTTCCTACACTAACAAACCACCTAGTGTAGAACTAGTTCCAAATTACCCCAGACGTGTACTAGACTATTGGACCATTTGTGTTGGCATGGTTCCCCACATGGGGGTAAAAAACTTGTTCGTAGACTTCGCCGTACACCAACCAGTGACTGCGGCAGTGATTTACCCACCATTACCCCTTCAACCACCTATTGGTTGCTGTTTAAAGCCCCTCCTCGCTCTCTCCCACCGTACACTCTCTAACCATGTCCTACCACCGCACTGGCGATTTTTTTTCGCTACTTGAACCGTGCGCCTATTTACCCCAATCCAGTAAAAGTGGCGACAACCTAGGTACAATTTGTTCCCTAACGTCAAGAGAAGCCGCAATAAGCGCCTACCATTTGATTACAATAATATTCTTCGATAAGAAGTGACGGGTCAGATATGCTGCCTAGTATAATTGGGGAAATTGTTATAATATTAATAATTTTCTTTTTTTCTTTGATATATAAATGATTTGATTTTCCCCCCGCAAAAATAATTCCTTCGAGTTTAAATTATTAGTGGTTAAATCTGATTCTATATCTTTTTTAATTCTCATTCTCATTACCCGGTTCAGAGCGCTGCATCTCATCAAAACCGTTTTGGTCCAAGCCGTTTCTAAATCAAATTGGCTGACTTTCACAAAGAGACAAAAAAAATACCAAATTCAACTCATTTCATATTTTAGTATCCTGGTGATTCTAAATAATTCTAAATAGTCATATCTACAAGAAAGTTGAATTAGTCCTATTAATCATGACTGCTTCCTGCGAATTCGAATTAACCGTTACTTCAAACGATGCCCTTATCAAATATACTCGGATGAAAAACAGTGAGGCCTGGAAAGGTGTCTTATCAGCCGAAGACTACGTTACAAGAGAACTGGTTTTAGGTAAAGCCAAGATCATAGGCGATTCCTTGAAAGTGTTCTACTTGCACCGTTCCGATAGCGATACTCCATTAGCTTCTTGTGAAATCCTCATCAGAGATGCCTGGAAATTTGAATATGTTGATGGTGAAGTTGTTAAGAGAAATATTAGATGTACATGTATCGGAGGTGTTTTCACTTTCACTGAAAACAGAAAGCAAGGTTTAGCCAAAATCATGATAGACAAATTAATGGAATACTCTAGATCAGAAATAGGTGATGATGGTTACACCTTCTTATACTCCGAAATCGGTGAATATTATAGTCAAAATGGATTCAAATCTTTCGGTGTTCCAATTACTAATATCTCCTTAGACGATATGGGAGATGAAGAAGTATTGGGAGGTCATGAACTCATTCACTACCATCAATTCGAACCATTTTTCAAAGAATATGCTGATCAATTGAGCGATAGATTATGTGAAGCAGTGGATACTGATAAAAAGACAAGAGTTTCTATTGTTCCAACTTCTGATATAGTGGACTGGTTCCACTTAAGAAGTAAATACATTAGTTACAAATTATCTCACGAACATAAGGATTCCTCAAAGATTGATTTCCAAGATGCCAGTTACCCTGAACTTGTTGCCAAATTTGATTCCATAAGTCCAAGAGTTTTTGGCTTAAAATTGGTCGAAGAAAATGGTGACTGGTACGGGATGATCACCTGGACTTACGATTTCACAAGTGCTACCGACTCATATGTTACCATATTAAAGATCATTGTTCACGATTCCCATGATAAAGATATTGTATCCTTAAAATTGATCAAATTATTGAAGAATTACCTCAGAAGACTCGTCCATGTTCCTTCTAAGATTGTGGTATGGGAATCTGAATTATCCAAATACGTATTGAACTACCTTATCGAAAAATGGGACAGTAAGCATGGTATCTACAACTCTTCCATGTCTGCAATTTTAATGCATTCCGAAAAGGATGAAGAAAAATTGAAGGCAGGACAATTAGTATGGGAAGAAAACACCAAATTGCCATGGTTCTGATTTCTTATAACAAAAGAGAAAAATAAAATCATACATTGGTTTATGTAATGGTTAGATCAATAAACCAATGAACGGTCCAACAAACAAACATACCAAAAACAAAATCTTTAAATATAAAAAGTAGCCCCAAAAGAATATCCCATAACTGATCTGATTAATTATCTTAATTTAATTTTAGCTAGCATTACCTCTCGGTTCTATGGCATTCTGGACTACAAATATCATTAGTAATTATTTTCGTTTGGCTAGAAAAAAAAAGCCTAATAAATGTTAAAGGGCAATAACCAATCAAGTGTATAGATTTAATAGGCAAAATAATGATAATTTATGAAACTGTGAAATAGAATAGCTTTATCAATAAGAAATGTATTTCAGTATTAAGTGTAAATTATAATTAATTTCCACCAGGGCTCCTATTTTTATTATTATCTTCACTAGCAATCTATAATCTCTACATCATTTAAATTTATTGAATATGTTTATTTAAGAACTAAAATTGTTGTTTATAAATGCGTCGTATGTACAGAATGAATCATAAATAATGAATTAAAAGAAAGTCATAATTCGTGGTATGGGTAGTAATGCTCAGGAAAGTAATGATGAAGTTTAAGTGAAGGCAGCAACATCATCAGTATCAAAGAAATCAATCAAGGCCTTGTCAATCCAATCACACCCAGTATCCGAAACAGGACTCATACCTCCATTCAAAACATCGTCAAAAAACCCGTTTCCACTTAATCCATGAACAAATTCAGTAGGAGCTTCAACATTTTCATAAGTTTCAACTCTTGGCATCGATCTTTTAACTGGTGGTACAAATGAAGAATCACTAGATTGACTCAAAGTACCAGGAGTTTGAGGAATTTGATCGGTGGGTCTAAATTCATATTCTTTATGAGGTGGTTCTTTCGCAATCGATACTTCAATAGTAGGAAGAAATTCTTTTAATTTGGTGTATAATTGAGGTCTTAATGCTGATAAAGAATCTCTGATATGTTTTGCTAATTTTCCTGATAAAATCCAATGTTGAGAAATAGGATAAATAGCTGAAAGAGATAATTTAATATGATCAGCCAATGAATCCAAATCATTCTGGTTGATACCTTCTTCTTCACCTTTATTCTCATTAAGAACTTGTTCTTCCCAAATATATGCACTAACATGAACCAATGAAGATAATGCAAGGGCACATGCGAAAACAGGAGTTCTTTCAATGACTTTAGATGAGTTGGTATTAATTAACAGTTCCACAATAGAATCAGCAGCTTGAATGGTTTTTCTAGTATCAATAATACTAGAAGTAGTTTCTGATTTAATTTGAGGAGTCATTTCCTTAGACGTTATTCCTTCTTCCACTCCACATTGTGGATTCTGAGGAGAATTAATTTTCCAAAGATTAGAAAATGGTCTATATGCAAAAACACTGGCATAATTAAATAATAATACCGATTGATGAACCCCTTCATTAACTCTTCCGTTCTTATTAACTAATTGTGGAGCATTAAATAATTTAGGATCACCTAATTTCATTTCCCAAGAAGAAAGATTTGTTCTTAATCTATTCCTTTTAGCGTCTATTGGTTTTTTCTTGATGATTAATTGATTCATTTCAATGGCTTCAGATACTAAATGACCACATTTTGATCTACCATCATAATCAAAGATTTCACGAGAAGGATTGGTTGGGAAATCCACGGTTGCTTCGATTTTAGAAAGGGATGTTAAAGTTTTACCATCAGCGGAACCCATAATAATATCAAAGAAATATAATTCCCAATAAATTCTTCTGGCACTATCAGCAAGTAAATCACGAGGAATATCCTTGGTACGAGGACATTGAAGAAACTTTGGTGATTTAGGACCATCAACCAAATGAATTTCTAATTCTGTCATTAAATGAATGCAAAAGTGACGAATATCTCTACTCAAAACATGAAGAGAAGAAACATGGGCCACGATGGATGTTAATAATAAGACTTGAACAGATATCACGTCTAACTTATCATTTTCCTTAATTAAATTTAAACACTGAAGTACAACATCCGTTATCACATCTATATCTTTGGAGTACTTGCTGGTGGTTTGACCATCACCAATCACTTTCATTAATAATAACATTTCTCTTTCGATTGAGCTACTGATGAGGAATGAATCTAATTGTTCAACTGGGGGTAAAAGGGGATGAGGTCTATGAAATGTGGTGTAGTAATTCTTAACAATGGTGTCTTTATCACTGAAGTTCATTTCTATCAAATTATTGTAGTTATTGTAGAAATTTTGAAGGTTTAAAGCTTCAAATGATGTCACAGGCTTAATCATCCCGTTTTCAGACACCAATCCATCAATTTTCAGAAAAGAATGCAGAATTTTAGCTCTTTTACGGATATTTTGAATCATATTACGTTCTTCCTCATTCAATGGTTTTGCTTCCGTTCTATTATGAAAATGGTCTACCACTTTTTTGGTAGCACAGTTCGATGAGTCACAAGTATGATTAGGGTCAGCACATGGGACTTTACTAAGGTCCTGAAGCAACTGAGCATCAGAAGGACCGGAAGGAGCAGGTCTCTTTGGTGGATAGTATGATCTCTTGGTATAATCATCTCCTGGTGATATTTCCAGAGGACTAGTCAGACTTTTAAGTGATACCTCACTCAGACTAACATTACGAAAATGACCAATGTCTTCAATATCAGGAACCAGACCACTGTTTTGGGTGGGACTAACCAGCTCTTTACGCTGTTTCTCCAGAACACCTTTCTTTCTTGATCCTCCTCTGTTACTTTGAACATAAGTACACACTTTGTTTAGTTTAACACATTTAAGACATTTAGGGAGTTCTCCATCGCATTTGGTGTGTCTTTTGCGGCATTCCAAGCAAGCACGGGAAACATGCTTTCTGTTGTTAGCAAGGCTGCTGGACTCAGAGCCTGAAGCGTTTGGTGTAGCTTCTAACGAGTCCATTAGGGCTGTTTGAAGAGAAGGTAGAGTGAGCGGGGTTTGAAACTTTGTCCCAAACCCCGTGGCAAATTATAGTCATTCGATATCTGATCATGTGAGCGCATCGCTGACCTGATGATTTGCAGATAGGCTATGTGCAGGAAAAAGCAACAAAATTCCCGCCCTAAATCAAAACACTCATCACGAGACAAAGCACATGACCTTAATAACCCTTAGATTATAATCATGTCTTCCCAGTCACCACCCCCACCCCCACCACCATTTAAAGTGGTTTTATTGGGTGATTCCTCGGTTGGTAAAACGTCTCTCGTTAACAGATTCACTACCAACAAATTTAATGAACATACGGCAAATACAATTGGTGCTGCCTTTATCACCAAAGAACATTCCAATGATGACCGTAAAGTAAAGTTTGAGATCTGGGACACTGCCGGTCAAGAGCGGTACCGGTCACTTACTCCGATGTATTACCGGAATGCCAGAGTAGCATTGGTGTGCTTTGATTTGGATAATGTTCATCATACCCTTCAAACTGCCAAGTATTGGATAGATCAGTTATCAGTTAATGGGAACATGGATCCACCTATTAAAGTGCTATTGATAGGAAACAAGATGGATTTGTTTGCAGGACACCTGGAAGAGGCCAGAAAAGAGGAAGAAGCCGAGATCGAGGAGTTCTGTAAGGTCACTGCGTTGGATAATGTATTGGAAACCAGTGCCAAGCATGGAGAAGGTATAGACGAATTGTTTGACAGTATATTAGAAGACATTTCCCCAGAGTTCTTTACTGAGTGGGTACAACGGTCCAAGAGATCTGAAACCACTCAGGTTGGCCATATTGGCCAGATGTTGAATGCTCGAGCCCCAAATCAAAGCTGTTGTTAAGGAGAAACAACAATTAATCATATCAATACTACAAGGGCCTTCAAACTCTGATACCTATACACAATAATTAATACGAGGGAACCATATTAGGATTCAATTTGGATTCAATTTGATTTTTCTACTACCATGTATCAGTTTTCATCTACATTTATGCAACCTAATACTCTAATAATAATATGCTAGATGGTAAATACTGACTACTTATAGAGAACCAATGAGGAAGAACCACCACGAGACTTGAAAGTCTAAATAACCAAACAAGCTCCGTTTATAATACAGATAGATATACATTTAATGTTGAGAACATACAAAAGAAACCGTTAAAGAAAAGGTTTACAATTCAAGTCCTTTTTGTCTCCAGTAATCCCTTCTGACATTCTTGTCGAGTGGACTTTTTCTTGAGCCTTCCAATTCTTCAGCATCCTTAGCATCTTCGACATCATCTTCTTCATCTTCATCATCATCGTCATCATTTTCATCTAATCCCAAATAATCAGAAACAAGCTTTTTGGTTTCTTTAGCCTTTTCTGGTTGTGGGTTGACGTGCTTTGGTTTCTCTGGTAATGATGCTGGTTTATCCTTTTTCTCTGGTATCACGGATTCTCCTTCACTTTCAACTGTCATATCGGAAAAATAATATTTATCATTTCCTTCAGCTCCATCACTTTCATCGTCATCACCATTTTCATTGTCCAGATCACCCGTTATTAAAGCATGATTAACAACTTTATCTCTATCATCATTAAAATCACGTTGTTGACCATTGAACTTGATAATATCTCCCAAAATAGAATTACCAATTCTTGATTTATAAAATGCAGAATTCAAACTATAACATTTTTCAACTAATAATTGATATGCTCCCCCAAATGCCTTTTTAATATCTCTTAAATTATAAGAAGATCTACTGATATTGTTAGCAGGATCAGAAGGATCTTGAATAATAATGGAGAATGGATTTCTTGAAGTATCCAATATTTTGTTATTGATTTTCTTCAAGTAACGAGGCATATCAGTTTCTGGATCTAAGGAAATAATTAAATTATCATAGGAGAAATTTCTACCATATAATTCAAAAAATTCAATCAATAAAGCACCTAAATTATCTAATGCATTCATGGAATGAGTAGATATTTTTGGATGTAATTTTAAGAAATGATAGCATAAAATAATGGTAGAGTAACCTCCTAATCCTCCAACATGGACGTTATTTAATTTTCTTGATCTTAAAAATTGTTTAATAATAAGCACTAATTCTCTTAAACCTGGTGTAGTTGATAACCATCTTCTGATTTTTTTGGCAGCTTCTATACCATTTTTTCTTTCAAATGAAATATCAATATGAATGTTTGATTTTGGATCAACAAATTTAATAATAGGAACTTTGGCTCCGGCAATGACTTCAATATTTTTAGCTAATTTCATATTTCTTAAGTATGATGATAATTGATATAATCTAGATCTTTGTTCGTAGTCACCAGTTTTTGATATTATGACCATATCAATATCAGAACCTGGTAAATATAAATCGGTGGCTGAAGATCCGAAAACAAATGCTTCTGTACTTGGCCAGAATTCTTTTATCTTTTCCTTAAGTTGATTTATAACTCTATTTCTGGTATGAATTTCTTCCGATGATGGAGAAATATAATTGACAAAATCCTTCATTTCCATAGTAAGCCAATCGGCAATTTCTTTCTGTTTAGAATGGTCATGATCTTTAATCCAAGGGTAAGGATTGGTCATAGAACTGGTGGTCTTATGCACTTCTCCGTTGGAATCTAAGGTCAAAATACCTTCATGTTCTTCGTCATGGAACTCTTCTTCTTCTTCAGACGATATGTCATCAAAACCAATGAAATCGGCGTTCTTGGAAAGTTCATTATTGTTAGCCAGACCATCCTTGGAATCTTGGTTATCATCATTGTCAACAATAATGGCAGTCTTTTCGACCTTTTGAACCTTTTTCTTCTTGGCTGGTGGTTGGTCCTTTTCTCCTTCAGACTCAACAACAACACCATCACTATCGTCAGAGTCAACTAACACGATATCGTCATGGTCTCTGTTTTTACCTTCATAGTCAAATATGAAATCTTGATGATCAATTTCGTCGTCGCTTCTTGGAAGAGCACCGAACTTGTTTTCGCTGGGCACGATTTTGTTGAGCTTCTTCTTTTGCTTCTTGGACTTTGGCTTGGGCAAAGTGCCCTCTCTCTTCCGCTTGTTGGCCATCGCTGGTGGTGATGAGTTTGGGTCGCGATGGTTTTTAAGTTGGTAACAAAGATTAGGTAAGCGCACTGAATCAACTGGTTGGTGGCACAAGATAGAGGAGCAGTAGAGAGACAGTAAGAGAGAAAAATATAGTGACAAAATGCAGTAGTAATGGAAGAATATTTGTACTGTTTAATCAGAGGTGGCTAGAGATGGGGTGGGGTGTGGTTGGTAAAACTGTGTTTGTTTATACCACCAACACGAACATTTTAAATCATTAAATTGACTATAACCTTATAAACTGTAGCTAATTTTAGAGGACAGAGGAAGTGGTGATGTAGTTACATCCAATTTCCATATTTGATATCCGACTAATATTTTCAGAGAATTATAGTGCTTCTTTGATTTTTTATTGGATATTGAATTTGTTCTAACAGACTAGTGTCTACGGGTACAACGTCCACTATTTCTGTCACAAGTTGCAAAACTATCGTCTTCTCTATCCAATGTCAACAAAACTACTATAATAGCACTAGCAGCTAAAGCTACCATTCCCCTGAACCGTTTCTCTAATTTTAATTGTCCCAATGTAGAAGCATAGTTAATGAATTTTCCTACCAGCATCAATGTAGATGGAGTTTGATATGAGAAGTACTCCAAAACTAAAAAGTTCACAAATAAAATTGCAAGATAAGGAATTTTATTATTTAGAGCCATCTTCTTAGGCTGTATTTGAATTGTTCTCAGAGTTTCTTCGACTGGTTCTGGTGATTTTGTTAGATCAATGACATCTTCATCATCTTCAGCTTCATCATCATCTTCGTCTTCAACCGATTCGAGACTATGAGAGCTGGATATTTTTCCTATAGGATCCATAGAACCAATCTCTTCAGTGTCTCCCTCATTAACTATTGGCACGGACTCATAAAATCTTTCTATTTTCATCATATCAAGAAACTTCACAACATCTGATGCAGAAAGACGACTACTAGGTGAATAATCTTCTCCTGAACCACTATCACCTCTAATCATTGAATAGATCAACTTTTCAAAATCTTGTAAACAAGCGGAAGGTTCTTCATTTCGAATCTCTTTACTGGCTCCCACAAACCATTCATGAAATGACTCTGGAGTAAGAGAGAAATACCAGTCAATAATAGCAGTTCTGACAATTTGAGGATCAGTTTCTTCCTTAATCAATTTGGTAAATGGTAATGTCCCAACTGATAAATAACATAAAATTAATCCCAAAGAATAAATATCACTTTCGTAAGTGAATTCATTAATAAATTTTTTATTTTCCAACCCCAATGTTGGATCATAATTGGAGAATAACCACAATTCCGGTGCAGTATATTCTAAGGTACCTGTATTACCTTTTCTTTCTTCTTCAACGTGTGCTTTCGGTTGAACAGAATGCTTATCCATAAATTTACCTTCACCAAAATCTGAAACTAACACTTTTGGAAGTCTAAGTAGCTCATGCAGAATATGTTGCGGATCTATACCTTGATCGATGCATTCCTTGTCATATTTTTCATCCAATAAACAATTTGAAGGCTTAAGATCACGGTGAAGAATTCCATGAAGATGCAAATAATTGACTCCATTGGCCACATCTCTAAAGAATTTCCAAATTTCTAAATCAGTCAACCATCTTTTACTTGAATCAGAAGTAACCCCCATACGAGAGTTTCTCCGTTTACGCCTTTCTAAAGCAACTTTTTCCTTCCATGAAAGAGTCGAATCTAATGGATAATTCTTGCAGATTAAATCCTCTAAATGACCACCGTCACAGTATTGCATCAAAATAAACACGTATGGAACTTTTCTATGATCATTTCTTATTTGTTCTCCTGTATTTGGTAATAAATAAGTAGTCAGATCTTGAATATCACCCACTTCCATCCAAACGTGATTATACCGAATTAAATTATTTTCATTAGCACCTTTCACGGAAAGTTCATAAAGAATCAAAACTTCATTTAGGACCAGCTCTAATAATTCAATTTTATTCCCCACACTAATTCTTTTCACGGAATAAGTACCAAGTTTTATATCATTAAGAACATGAGTGACTTTATAAACTTGGGCATGAGCACCAGAGCCCAAAATGAAAGGTGGGACTTTTTTGAAAAACCTCTTGAAGTAACCCTGGTTAAATATATCTTCGGGAAGTGCATGGAACCCATTTCCTCTGGCTTCCGGATCATCCATGGAAGGCAATTGACTAAGCAACTTGAAGTAATCATGACGAATAAACTCTTGAGCCGATGCTCCTCCATAAAGAACATTTGTAGATATCGGATCGGCTGGATCTACGCTTGGAACTCTGGTTAAACCTGAATTTGATTCATTAGATCGTCTTCTTTGCAGCCTTGTAGAATGACCATTTGGTGACCACAGAAACCCACAATTGGGACATGTAGTTGATGGAGAGAAATGACGATATTGATCCCCATTATATCCATGATTGGAACTGGTAGATCCACCATTACCGCCAACAGCGCCACGAGTTGATGAACCGCCATGATGATTAGGGGTGGTTTTGGTAGATAATAACAGGATGGTATTCTGGAGATTGTTATGAAGCACTAGGATCCCGTGATTAGGATCATGATAAAGGATTTCATTGTTGGAATTATATGGAACAATTGACATCCCTATTGCCAATGATCATTAGATGACAGTAATATACGAGTATATATATAGTAGATGGAGTGTATAGGGTATAAGTAGTGTATAGAGTGGCGTAGTCAGATAATGTGGAGAAGCGCGGTATGGCTTGTATATAGTGAGACATTATCACCAGATGTAAAGTTAGAAGAGGTAGGGAAAGAGGGAAAAAGAAGCAGTAAAGTGGAGCAGATACTGAGCAATTCCAGCAGTAATATCATGTAGAAAATTGTATCAGTTTTTAGGTGATTTTGGTTCCGAACCGGACTTTATCTAAACTGATCCTTATCGCTCATATAGGAAATTGCAGCCATTGATTAGGCCACGGGTTTGCAAATACGGAACTAATTAAATTAATTGTTGCTAACAAGGGTGCTTAAAGAAAACTAATTGATTCTATAGACCCTAAAGTCGTTTAGGCTGAAATGTGATGTATTTTGTTGACCTGATATGTATTGTTAGCTCTGCTGTTAATTTTTAACTCCTTATACTATTGTTCTATTTAGTATTACCAATTGGTGCTATTACTTGCAAAATTTTACATGTACAATTTGCACCCATGATATTCTAAATCATCTACTTTCCTGTTAACTAATCGTTTCCTTCCTTTCTTCCTACTTTATCTTTATTTTATGTTCATTATTAATCTATTTTACATATTATACACTTTCTTTCCCAAGTTCAGCAGCATTAATATTCATCACTCTATGAGTCAAACTCACCAATTGCAAAACCAAGTTTTCCCGTTCAATCTTGCTCAATCTTGCTATTTCTGAATCAGGGACTTGTGGAATGTATCTGGCCAATTCGGCTACTTCCCAACAGTCTGGGGCAATTGGTGCTGATAATTCTAATGTGCTTCCTTGGTCCAGTGGAATTTTGGTTTCTTGTGTAGGACTATCAAGAATCTCATGTAATTGTTCAGTGACTCCTCTAGTTAAGTCGTCAAGATCCATGTTTTCAATCACATTTAATTCTTTCTCTTCAACTTCAATTATATCGTCCTTTTCATTATTATTGTTATGGGTTTCGTTGTTTTCCATAATAGGTTCTTTCTTTTCAGTTTCTTCTGTTGATGAAACTTCTTCAATATTTTCTATTGGCTTTTTTTCAGATTCGATATCAACAAAATCTTCAGGCTCAGCAACTTCAGTTTTAGTTTCTTCGCTTTTAATCACTTCTGAAACTTCTTCTACTTCACTGGAATCCTCAATAGGTTTCATGTTTTCTTGTTCATATGATTCTTCTTCTTTTCTTTCGATGGAGTCGTCAATGGACTCTTTGATTTCTTGAGTTTCTTGGGTTTCTTCGTCTTGTTCCTCGATTTCTTCGTCCTCTTCTTCTTCCATGGCCCTACTTCTGCTTCTAGTTTTTCTCTTGGTACGTTCCGGCTTCTTCTTCTCCTTTTTCTTCTTGTCTTCAACAACAATTACCTCTACTTCTTTGACTTCTTCCTTTACCATTGGTTCTGGTGCCATCAACTTTTGCTTTTTTCTAGGACTACTTCTGGTAATTCTTCTAGGCATTGGTTCTGGACTGTCAGCATTGGCAAACCCATTTTCCATAATTTTTTCATAGTCAATAACTGAACTAGAGGTCTCGATGACATCCATAGAGTTATCTTCAATGACTTCAGAATCATAAGTTTGAGAAATGGCTTCAGATTCAACTTCAGAAATTTCATCATTTTCATCAAATGATGAAGCTACTTGTTTAACTGGAGTTGTAACATTCTTTCTCTTTCTTTTACTTGGAGAAGTAGACAATTTAGCATTAAGCATGGCTGTGAAAGAATGGATATCAAATGGTTGCTTAGGAGTAGTATCTTCCTTGGCAACCTTACCTTTACTTTTGGTCTTTGCCTTAGGAGTAGCCTTTCTCTTAGATTTTCTAGTAGGAGTCTCTGCTTCTTCTTGTCTTCTGGCTCTTTCCATAGACTCCTTCTCCAAAATCTCCTTAACCAAACTCTTGGTAGGAGTAGAAACGGGTTCAGCTGTCTTCGGAGTTTCAGAATTTCTGGTTCTTCTTCTAGTTGTAACAGGCTCAGATTTTGGAGTCTCTGCTTTAGCACGAGTTCTTTTGGATCTGGTAGATCTGACTTCTGGTAAAGGTTCTTCCTTTTCTGGTTCTGGAACATTTTCTGGTTCATCAATGACTTCTGGAATAACCACTTCAGGTTCAGGTTCAGGTTCAGGCTCTGGTTCCGGTTCTCTGTATTTTTCGTCAAAGAACAAGTCATTTGATTCGAGCCATTTTTCTTTAAAGGTAGGCAATTTGTCCCACTTGTTTCTGATAAAGGCCCTAACTTCAAATCCAGACACATAAAGCTTCAACATCATTCTATCTAACAATGGATAATCTTCGATGTGAGATTCTAAAAATGAGTTCCAAAGAGAAACATACTTTTCAGCCTTTGACTGTTCAATAAGGAGATCAGACAATTGGTCAATGATAGTATCAAGGTTGGAGGAAAGAATGAATGTAACCAAGTCATCATCGAGTCTCTTTTCAGTAAGCTTTCTGGTTAACTCTTGAATGTACTTACTTGGAGCACGGTAAATAAGTAGTAAGTAGTATTTAAAAATAGGCATGCTCCATTTTCCAACATTTAACTTTTCAAAGCTGTTTTTTAAGTCTTCTGAGTTCAGTAAAGAAACCACACTTTGGATTAATTTCTTGACAAAAGATTCGAAGTTTTCTGCCTTCAATTGGCACAATTGACCATACATTTGAAGCTCTTGTTGACCACGCTCAACTGGTCTACCATTCAAAAAACTGATAACTATCAGATCCATTTTTGAAGAGTAGAAATTGCTCTTGGTCAATTCTAACAAGAACACAAGAAGCTTCTTATTGCTCAAAGAAGAGGTGATGAGAGTCAATAAATCTTTGACTTGGGTCAAGTCCAATGAAGAAATACAGTTCTTAAGAATAACTGGATAAACACCAGCTTTTGGAACATCACCAATTAAATCATTAGAGTCAAAGGTGTCGTTGATCATAATAATTAATCTGTAGGCCAAATCAAATCCAGGAGCCTCTTCCTTGAACAATTCGTTTAAAAGAGTAGGTAAATTGTCAATAATATCGTAGGTAGTATCTGAAGGTTTCATTTCCTTCTTGGTGATTACCTTAATACTTCCCAAGAAAGAATTAAAGAAATTGACCTTTTGGTCCAATGATAATTGCAGCTTGAAGACCACAGCTAAATTATTGAAGATACGGTCAAATTTGGTGAAAACCCATCTGGAAGGTAAAGAATTAATTTCTGCAAGGGTGATTGGTTCGTTATTCAAGCATCTGATCTCATTAAAGTTTCTTTCGGTGATGGTCATTGATGCTGGCTTCAAAAGATGGGTCAAAATCTTGAGACCAAGGTTTTGAAGGTATGAGGATGAGCCCTTGAAGAAGAAGTTGAATATTATAGGCTGGATAATCTTGTCCCAGTAAATATGGAGATATTTCAAGTTCATCTTGAAAGAACATGGGTTGAGCAACATATAGAGAATCGAAAGGAAAAGATTGTACAAGCAGTCCAAAATTTCAGTCTGTGGGTTCTGGTTGGATTCGATGCTAGAGAATAAATGAGTAAGTAAACGGATCTTTTGTTTCAATGAAGAGTTGATGATCTTGGATCCTTCACCCTTTGGCTTATCGACTAACTTCTTCATCTCTTCCAAATCGTTACGACAAATGCTGTAGATAAGACACTTCCAGCTGTTCAACGCATAGAGTTTGGCCTGCAAATTCGGAGCATTGAAACACATTTGGGGTACTCTGATCCATTCTCCAAGGTGCTTCCATTTTTCAAACATTCCATTGTCACCAATGAGAAGGGTTATCGAGAACCAAGTATCCATAGCAGCTTTGTAATTTTCGTTTTTGATGGCTTCTTCGAGCTTGGAAATAATGTATTCAATGGCAGCACCAGAGCCTTCAAGAGCCACGGGAACATCAGCTGTGATCAATTTGACTTCTTCTGGTAATTCTGCTTCGAGGAGTTGTCTGACTGAATTTTTCACGCTCTTATTATCCAAGTATACCTTGGAGACTTCGAGTAATGTGTTAATGCTTACACCAATGCACTTGGTGTAGTAGAGAGAGGTGGATAAGTTGCAAATGCTGAAGAGCAACACCCCCATCCAGTGTTGGACGTTGTTGGCCATGACTGTAGGGAAATTATTGACGTAGTTTCTGAAACAGAGGAATTTTTCAGTGATGATGGAGGAAGAGTTGAAACTCTTCATGTTGAGCAAACTCATTAAAAGAGACTCTGGAATCTCTGAAGAGTCGAACAAGAGCTTCTTTCTTTTGTTGTTAAGCTTGCAATCTTTGATGAGGAGAAGATATGGTGATACCAAGGCTTTGGAGATCATTGGTTTGACTAAGATCTCAGCACTATGTTTGTAGAACCATTTGATGTCTTCTAATGGTAAGAAATTATTTAACTCTGTGTCGAGCATGAAGTTATTAAGGAGTCTTAAGGCTTGGTTGATGATTCTGATTCTGAAAGGGTCTGAGCGAGGTGGTGATACGTTTTCTTTGTCGTAATCTATTTCGTTCTCGAAAATAGACTCTTCGATCTTTTGAATATCCCGCTTGATAAGCTGGGTAAGAGTGATGATATGATTTGGACCCTTGTTGATGGTGAATAGTCTTACTAAGTTTTCACCCGAGTTAGACTTGTGGATATTGTTTAAAGTAGCATATACTTCGAATCGTTTGGTGAACTTCTCGTCCTCAAGAACCAGCACACACCCGTCCACTAACTGGGAAAGCTTGGAAGAGCCTGGTGCTAGCTGGATGATGGTTCCTTGGATCCAGAACCCGGAGCTGGAAGGGCCATATGCAGATTGTGTCCATAAACTGGTATCATTAGGATCATGAGCTGGTGATGAGAAGTTAAAATTATTGGATTTAAGGATCGATCTCTTGGGAGTATATGGATGTGGAGGAGAGCTGGGGACTTCAGAAACCAAATCATCGGAAAAAGCTACTGATTTCTTTCTTTTGATAGGTGACGAGTTGAATCTTCTTTGGTTAACTGGTGAGATCTCAGCTGTCTCTACCTTCTTGATAGGAGAGGAGTTGAGTTCATCATGATCTGGGCGTTTTCTCTTTAGACTGGGCACTTTCACACCAAGAATAGTGCACTGAGTTTCAGATGCTGAATCATTTGGTAGTTGTGGTTGTGGAGCTTCCAAGGTATCTAAAGTATCGGGTAAATCATTGGAATCGTCTATGAAAATGTAGTCATCTTCTCGTTTTATATCGTTTTCGGCAGTAACCATTTGGACGTTTTGGAGATGTATGTCCGTGGGATCAATGGGTGGTGGGGATCTTCTTTCTGGTCTGTTGTTTAACCTTGCTTTAGGTCCATCTCGTTTTTTGGGTCCCATTACACTGTGGTTAAGTTGAAAGATGAGTACGCGTCTTAATTTGGTAAATTGGGTGCAGCGCTCGTCGGGTCTCGTACCCATCGCCTTGGGCAAGGAGTAAAAATGGCTGCGACACAACTTTTACAGAAGGTGTTTAAGAGTTAGGTATTGATCTAGTATGCTTAAAAGGATGCTAGTTACCGTTATAAAGCTATAACTACGCTTTTACGGGTTTTTGAAATGGTATAAAATTAAGGGTCCTGATCTTGGTCTGGTGTATCACGTGATAGTATGGGCCGTATATCGAGTTCCGGTCACACATCTCGTCTAATACCCCAAAGTTTAACGGCATGGGCTTAGAAGTCTAGAATGTTGTTTTGACGTAGTAACGGGTTTCTGATACATGTTTTTGCGTTTTTGTCTCGAGTAATTTCTTAAAATTGAATCAATTCTTCCTAAACAGTGTTAGAATATCCGATGCACCAGAATACATATAACCCTATACACGTCTTAAAAACTGTATGAAAGGTAATTAGACTAAATAATATTGTAATATTGTAAAAGCACACGATTCAATTAGGAATGGCCAACTCCTCTTCTTTTATTATTTTTTTTTTTTTTTTCATTAGTTGAAAGGTTATTTACTTCTTCATAAACACCATAATTGTTACAATTATCAGTGAATCAATTATATAGAAGGATATACCAAATTCAACTGTAGTATTCACCGAATGTACCCCCATGAAGATCTGTTTTATTACCAGAAATACTTCAAATGTGACTGACGCTAAACATATTTAATTTACACAGCTTTTTTTTCTACCTATAATTATTTTTATTTATTACTGATTATTCTATTTTACACATGGTTTCTCTTGGACCTTCTAAGAGGTTCTGGAGAATCGGACTCACGAGCTCTCTTGGCTCCTCTTGGTTGTCTTGTGGCTCTTTCAGGAGCTGGTGACTCTTCAGCTTCGGCTTCAGCTTCAGCTTCTTCATCTTCTGGCACAATCTCTTCATCTTCTGGCACAATCTCTTCATCTTCTGGCTCAGTTGGCTCAACTGGTTGTTCGGTGGTCTCACCAGTTTCACCATCATCTCCATTTTGTCCGATTTCTGGGGTAGCACTGGCTTCTTCGTCTTTCTTTTCAGCACCTACATTGCTTTCAGTTTCACCGTTTTCTTCTACTTTAGTTTCTTCGGTGTCTCCAGTTTCTGGTTCTTCGTTTGTACCCTTTTCTTCTGAATTCTCATTGAATTCTTCCTTGGTTTCAGTTGCTGATTCACCTTCTTCGTTCTTTTCTTTAACTTCTTCTTCCTTTTCGTCAACTTCCATATCGTCAGTGTTTTCCTCAATTCCTCCAGTCAATAAATCTGGAGTAATTACTTCATTGAGCTTTAACCAGTTGGATTGTCTGGTCAACTTGGAGTTGGTCCACACGATGGCACTTCTCTCCTCAAGTAATCTCTTTTTGATCTCTATATCTGTTTCTTCGTCAATCTTTTCGGATAATTCTCTCAATTTATCTTCATAAGTGTTGTCCAACTCCACGCGTGACAACTTATCCAATCCTCTAGTACCCTTCATCTTACGTGACAATTGAGGAGTCACAAATGTATTAAAGTACTTTCTATCTTTGAATGGAAAACTCTTGGTGAATGCTTCGGAAGTCTCCTTTAATTCGTCTTCAGTTATTAATTTATCAACAAAAAATGACTTGTTGGTCTTGGAATCTTTACCGTAAATTAACCAACTCCACCAGATCTTTTCTGCCAAAGCCATATGGTTAATTAAAAAGGCAAATTGCTGGTCAACAGCCTTGAAGCTACCGAATAAATCCTTTTTGATCTTGATGAAAAAACCCTTGTGTGATTCAGAAAGTGTTTCATCTGTCAAATGCTTGATATTTGATGGAGCACCAATGGAAATAAGAAATTCTTCCTTATTACCAGCAGTTAATTCAAGGTACAAGTTTGCAATAAAATAGATCATTAATAAATATTGCAATCTTACCTTAGAATGATTGAATTGGTCATTAAGATATTCTTTATCCTCTTCTCTAGCTTTATCGTAACTTGCTTTATCAGGTTGTTCAAATGAAGAACCCCAGTAGGTTTCTGGGAAGTACTTCACGTTGGAGTACTTTTCAGTTAAGAAATCTTTTTCTGATTGTGGTTTCTCCTTTGGAACAATGTATTGGTCAATTTTCAGTTTTTCTTGATAAGCCAATTCTTCTCTTAACAAGTAAGTGTAAACACTCTGTATACTGTCCACTAAAGAGTTCAACTCTTTGAAATTGGCTTTTTTAAGGTAAAAGTAAGGATCATTGAATATTTTCTGGATGTATATAATATCTTCCAAGAAAATAGATTTGACTCTTGGAAAGTCTGGTGCTGCTCTATTGGCAACATGGAAATACTTGTTGAGACCGGTATTATCTTCAAATGCAAATACCTTGGCTAAAAATGCTCTGACTCTGAATTGGAACCCATCATTGAAGGTATCTTTGCGCTTCAAGTCTTTGACTCCCTTGGAGTTCTTATAGATATACTTGTCGGTGATTCTATTACAAATTTCAAGAAGACTTATTCTATCTGCGGTAATGGCTCTATCAAACAATTTTTCGATAATGAGTTCTTCTCTGGACTCTAAGTAGTTCCAGAACTTCTCAATCTCGTAGGTAGAGATCTCGAATAAGAGTCTCAGTATTTGTGAAACACTTTCGTAGAATGAATGTTTGAGGAAAGGATATTCACCAGCTGTTAAATGAGCTTGGAAATCCAAGAGCAAAGCAATTTTGTTATAGAATGTTTGTTCATTGGAGTCATTGTCACTTATGTATTGGGTCAAAACATCACTGATGGCCTTTTGAAACCCGAACGAAATGATCCAATCTTTCGATTTTTGGTCCACTTCGTCATTGAATGTGTCTGACTTGGCTTTAACTTCTTCGGATACCCCTGTGATGTCGACTTGATAGTTGAGATCGTGGGATTTGATGATATTTTCAATCAATTCAGTATCCACAATATCGCTGGTTGATGGAACCAAAAGGTAGTTGGTCTCGGAGTCTGCGATGGACGACACATGCGATATCAACGCTTGTGCTAGCTCCTCAATGGGCTTGGTGAGTTTGGACATCACAGTGTTCAATGATCAGATAACCGTAGATGGTGAGTTGTGAGCTGCGATAAATCCAGTTGATATGTTCGCACCGGTGATATTATGCAGTGCACTGTTGTGGATATGGAATGGTAAGAGGAAAACTATAGTTACTAACCCTTAAAGTATTATCGTGCATTAAAGGTGGCTTCCTTTTGGTGATAATTTGGCTCGTCTGATTCTATTTATTACTTGTGGTTTTCTTTTGATTATTTTATTTACAAATTGTCTTGTAGTTTGGTCTTTGTATTTGATTTATATACTGGTGATTGAGTCAACTATATGGTACTTTGGGTGGTACTTCCTATATTTACTGGGGTGGAAGTTCTCATGGTGACTGACTCTTGTGAGTGTGATCCTATTTACAATTCCCAAACCTTGTTGTTCTAACTCTCTATAATATTAATTTCTCTGCTTCAGTGTCAAATTCTCAAATGGTATATTCGAGTGTTCAGTATGGAAGATCAGATGGTCCTTTCTTTATCATTGGTGATATATTAAGATCCATGACAGATATTAAGGCTTTTTTATGAAGCTTTCATTCTCTTGGGTTCTACTTTGCATTTTTTTAAAAGCTGACCTTTCCTCTTAACTTCTTTTTATCACTCTGCTTCTTCTTATGAAATAATCTCTTCTCTTTGGTCTCTTCCTTAATATCTTCCCATTTCTTCTTATCTTCTTCACTGGTTTCACCTGCAAATTCGGCTTTGGCTTTGATTTCTTCAACTAGTTTCTTGAAACACTCTTCGGTATTTGTATCTCTGTTTCTGGTCAAATCACTTTGGATCAAAATACCTCCTGATTTGGTCTGGTATCTGATCTTACGGTCTTCAAGCTGGGCTCTGATTGCTTCAGGGATCCAGTAGCAAAACTGAGGATTAAGCCATTCATGTGGTTCAAGTGCTACTGTTGCTTTGGATGATGTCTTGTTAACCTTTTGACCTCCTGCTCCTGATGATCTACTGTAACTGATTCCAAAGATATTGGAAGGAACTTGAGCATGGGTGAACTTTTGGATCCACTCTTTGGCCTTGGCCACTTGTTCTGGTGAAAACTCCTTGGTGGAGTAGTGTCGTATACCGGTTAAGAATGTGGGACGAAAGAACATGGTTGGTTGATGGATTATTTTTTGTGCGCTTCAATTCTTTTGATATCTTTGTTCCTTTATCTACAGACTGTGAGATATGAGATGGTGATAGTAATAACGACTACATATTCATAGAACCATAATGTTCAGTAGAGATATTGTTCATGAGAATTTTCAGCTCGTTGAGTTGTTGATCATTATGGAAATCAATCTAATATAGTAATATTTTTAGACGAAAGTTATAAGTGCTTCTACATTTTGCTTCCATTCTTACGGAACTCACAATAAAAACCAGCTGTATATGAAGACCCTCCACTTGGTCCGTCAAGTACCTCATTTCCTTGATAATTGGCTGTAAATGATTATTTTTCAAAAATTTACCGAAGTGACTGGTCATTTAAAGTTAGACCTTGCGCCTACTCTATCTTCAGCAAGGGGTTGCACTATCGGTATCTGCCCAATAGAAACTACTTGTTAAAGCCACTATCCATTTGTTGGGGAAGTATATGTTAGACCACATATGTTCTTCTGTATTCCATTGGGCTCTTTTCTTGGACCAGCTCGGACTCGTTCCTCTTTCGTTCTTTCTTATCTTTTTCATGGGGTGCAAATAGGAGGACCACATAGTGATGGTTGCAAAAGCGAGTGGGGATCTGATACGAGAAAACTATAAAAGGAGACAGACCCTCCACAATTAAATATAATTGTATAATTGAGCTGAGGGGTAGTTCTACAATGTTGGGAACTGGATGCATTGCAGTATTTGTTCTGGTGTGATTAATCTAATCGGTCTGATCTGATCTGTCGCCTTCCGCGTATTACAATACCTGTCAATCTACACGTCAAATTCCCAGCCTCCTTGCCCTTGTTTACACTTCCAATTACTCAATTGACAAAGCTCGACATAATACACACTAGATTGGTATTAATATCTTATAACCATAATGTACAGTTATACTAATTATACGGTTTGGTCTTTTTTTTTCAGTCTTATCTTCTATTTTCTACACTTTTCTACACTTCTTTATTTGATTCGTTTATTGACTTTATTTAGTGACCAGCAGTAAGCTCAGCTTGTTCTAATCATTTAAATATCGTGGGTCAAGATGTTTTCAGCAGCAGAAAGGTTGACACTGGTGTTATCTGGTTCAATGAAGGTTTGAGTGACCTTACCATCTTCAACCAATAAGGTGTATCTCTTGGATCTGTGGTTACCGAAGAACTTGGAACCATCGAAGAGTAAGTCAAGTTCCTTGGTGAAGTGAGCATGTGGATCAGCAATGAATCTCAATTGGTCACCAGCAACCTTACCTTCTAATAAAGCTTCACCCCAAGCCTTGGTAACGAAAGCATCGTTAACAGAGATAACGAAAAACTTGTGGAAACCCTTTTCATTGAAAGAACGTAAGTTTTGGATGTAACCTGGAATGTGAGAAGCAGTACATCCTGGAGAGAAAGCACCTGGGACACCAATGAAAACAGACTTACCCTTGGCAGATTCTTCAGCAAGGTTAATAATGTTACCTGGAGAACCTTCGTAAACTTCAGTAGCAGGAATCTTGGATCCAACACTGACGAAACGAACGAAGGATCTAGCTGGAGTGGAACGGATAAAGTTATTTCTTAATTGAAACATTTTAGGATGAATTGATTAACTAATTTACTAAAAAGATTCAGCAAGCTATGGGGTTAAGTAGACCAAAGGGGGGTTAGGTGCAGGTGTCACACTGTGGTAGTGGAAATTCAATGGTTAGAGGGGGAGGCGGATTTGGGAATAGTGAAAAATTAGCAAAATTAACCGGAAAAATCAGAAAAAGAAAAGGCAGATAGTTTAAATTATATACTTGAACCTACTGGCTGTCAATTGAGTCGCTTGAAAGCTTATATGGTTTGTTGTTGGTGGTTTCTATCAGATCAAACTTGATTATAATCTGTATTGTGCACGTGCACGTCTCCCGGAAGCTCCGGTGTCAAGGGACTAAAGCCAAGATACTAAGTGTGTGCAGGTAATGGTGAATGGTCAGGTGATTTAGACTGGGTCGATTAAGAGGTAAGGTCTTTGACCTCTGACCTGTGTATAGGTACACCATCCTATAGACAGGACTTTATACTAAGAGAGACCAGTTATTGACCAAAACTTAATAATTATCAAATCAATGATAGTATAAATGCTATAAAACTCTGACTAACTTGAGCAGTATTATTATTGGCCTTTTCTTTCTATTCTCTTGGTGTTTCTATTGGTGGTTAAGCCCAAAGAATAGGATTGGTAGGATTTGGCTGTTATATGCAGTTCTTTGATCGATTTAAGTATGACAAAATTCAACAATCTGTTATTAACAACCAAATCAAGAATGGCCGCTAAAGTAAAACAGAATGAAGTTCAACAAGAACAAATAACTACAGAAGAAGCATTGAAATTATACAGAAGTACCCTTAACTTCAACGTTATAAGCCGTTATGATCCAGCAACCAAGCAACTTCTTTGTTATACCTCCCACTGTGTGATATATCAATTCAAGAGTGAAAGTCAAGAATGGGTTAAGAGTGATTACCAAGGTACATTAGCATTATATGCCCGTGATTTCCTGGTTCCGGCCCCAGGTCAAAGAGCCACATATGAAGACTTACAAAACTTATTCTGTTATGGGTTGATCTTATTGAACAGATCCAATCCAAATTGTTTCTCTATCGGAATATTACCAAATAAAATCTCCAAGCATTTCTTCCCTGTTGGAGTGAATAACTCTGGATACACTGAAATGGATGTGGAATTGAATGATAACTTGGTTATTGTCAAGAATTTATTAGGAGAGATTTACGGATTATGGATTTTTAATGAAGAAGATAGATTGAAGATGTTCAAGAGTCTTGAATACTGTTTGGCCAGTGACTCTGGATTCTAAATAAAGTAATTTCAAGTGGTGTTAAGACAGTCAAGATAAAACATATACAAAGACAGGATATATATTGTTCCAAAAACAGCAAGAATAATTGTTTGCAAATCTACAAAAGTATTCTTTATTGGAAAACTCCAATAGTACTGACTGGAATTTTTGGCCACATTTTGGACACTTGTGATTAGCACAGCACCACCAGTGCTATTCTCTCATCACCTTATTTGGACATTTTATGCCATATAAAAGGATTGATTTCTAGGTTGACATCCCAAGATCACAGGTGTTCTAAAATATAGTGTTTTGGAGGGCTGCTTTGCGGGCTGCTGGAGCTTCCCAAATTTCGAATTCCACATCCAGAACTTACTTGCTCATAAATCATTACTACTGGAATTATTAATATATTTATCAAACACCAATGTTTCCATAAATGAAGCACATTGTTTCATTCCATCCAATTTCAGTTCCTCAACCATACTACGCTGCTCTTCGCCCTTTAACTCACTCACCACCTACTCTAAACTATGTATAATATTATGTATAGTATAACACTATAGTTACGCGTAACAGCATTATTAAATAACACTTTATACACATAAAAAAAAATTATAGAAACTGCACCTGATTCTGCTTATGTAATCTCGCCTAAACTGTAAAACTCCATTACAATTTAAAACATTTTAAACTGCTTTTAAAACCAGAACTATCTGCTGATCTTAACTACTAGAAGGTTATTTGTTGCACCAGTCGCACCTCCACTCTTTTTCTAGAGAATTGGCCAAAAAAGGGTTCGCGCATCACGTGCTTCTCCAACGTTGAAATTTAAAGGATAACCTCAACTACGGTTCCTACTCTACCAATCGTCCCATCTGCTTACTGGAGGAGCATTCATCACAGAGGATCGGTCCATCGCTACTACAGGTCCACAAACCCATCGCATCACCAAAAAAAACGGGCAATTTCGCGTTCTTTTCACTGTTTTCACCTCGATATACTTGATGGATCATGAATAACAACACTAGGTCCGTAACGGCACAAAGACAAGCGGGCCAGCTTACCCCAGCTCAAATACAACAACTAAAACAGCAACAACACCTCAAGCAGCAAGCTCAACAACAGCAGCTTCTTCAACAGCAACAACAAGCTCAACAACAACAGCAAAGACAAAGACCTAATCCTCAAACATACCAATTTGCTACTACATCACAAGAAATCTTGAAGAAGTATGCCAAATATCCAGCTTCTTTAAGTTTCCATATCTTCGAAACTCACTATAGGTTTAATAACTCGCAAGACTCGAACATTATTCCTAAAAATTCTCCTATGATCAAAAGCTTTCTTCAACATGTACTTAAAGAACAAATACCTGTGGAGATGAGTGAATTACTCAAGGACTTTTCAGTAAGGTCATACGATGGATGCTTGATTCTTCAAGTGTATGATCATAGAAACATTGTGGCTACTTTGAATCCAGCTGCTGCTAGAGCTAATGCTAATGCTAACGCTGCTACCAATACCAATACATCTGATTCTAATAATACTGGAGGTGCTAATGATGCTACTAAGCCTAAAACTGAGGCTGGTTCTTCAAGTCCTGCCACTTCAAGTACCGTGTCAAAACCAAAGACTTATCGTACTTTATTACGTCCAACTCAATTATCTATTTACTATGATTTATTGTATCATACCGATTCTGCTTTAACCAAATTTACTGATCAACTCTCACTTCAAATGGAATCAGAAATCCTTACTTTGACCAATAGAAAGTTGGATTTATCGGTACCATTAAATCCATATTTATGTGACGATTATCTTCGACCAGAATCAGAATATCCTAAAAGGGTGTGGAACGAAACTAAGCAGGACTATGAATTGGTTCATGAACACCGGGACGCTATTGATAATCCTCCAAGGAAATTACGTCAAGACGAACTTGTTTTGCATAAATCCTCAGAATATGAAGAAATCATGTACTTATTATCCAACAAATATAAACGTTCTGATGAAGCTCAAGACAATAGGTTGGTGGTTGTTGGTTCTTCTTCATTGGCTGCTGCTACCTCTTCATCTCCTTCATCATCTACTACCAATGGTTCTACCAAGCCTAATAGTAAAGAAGGTACTACTGGACCAGATGCAAAGAATAAAAAGACTGAAAAACCTGCTGCTGCTAATCCTTCATCTACTCAAACTACTACTAGAACTACTGGTCAATTCATGAGATTAAGATTAATTGAAGAAATTAGAAAAAAGAGAGAAGCTGATAAAGCAAGACAAGATGCAAAGATTCAAGAACAAGCAAACACAATCAACCAAAATAACACCAGAACAATTGTTATGCCAACTGATAAAAAATCAATCTCAGGAAATGCTACTCAACAATTACCAGAATCTCAAATTAAACCTCCAATGAATGCTCAAGCAGCTATGAATCAACCAGCAGTCAAGAAGCAGAAATTAGATGATGTTGGTGGAATGCAACAACAAGGTATGCAAATGAACAATCCTTTGGTGGGTGGAAGTGTGCAAAACCTTCAACAACAGCAACAACAGCAACAGCAACAGCAGCCACGGATCAGTCCTGCTGCTGCTGCTCAAGCACAAATGCAACAAAAGCAAATACCTCAACAAGCTCCACAACAGCAACAACAACAGGCACCAGCACAACCACAACAGCAACAACAGGCACCAGCACAGCAACAACAACAACAACAACCTCAAGCACAAAGAACTCAAGCACAACTGCAACAACTGTCACAGTCTCAATCACTGTCTTCTACAAGCACAGGAGGTACTGAAAAGTCTATTCAACAGCAACAACAGCAACAGATTTTCCAAAGTTCTTTGACCCCAGAGGAACAACAGCATTTCCGTCAATTACAAAGTAGAATGAGTGCATTTGCCCAAATGAGCAGTTCTGGTGTGGCACCAACTGGTCAACAATTAACTCCACAACAACAGCAACAAGCACTTCAACAAGCTAAATTAATTCAACAACAATTAGTTCAAAAATTCCCAATCTATTTCCAAAGACTTCGTCAATTCCAGCTTCTTCAACAACAACAAAGACAAAAACTGGCACAAGCTCAACCGAATCAAAAGAACCCACAAGCATCTATGGCAAATAATCAAAATCTCGCTCAGATGAACCAGCAACGAGCCAACGTGTCAGGAAAGACCATTCCTAGACAACAAGCTCAACAATTCCAAGCAAGTCCAGATCCAAAGAGAAGAGGAGCTTATACTAAGAAAAAGTAAGTTTTTCTTATTAGAATGCTTTCCCAATATAGAGATCTTGGGGCATATGTATTTTAAACTATTAAATAGTTAAGATGTAATAATTAAATGGTCTGTACCTCAATTCATTAGTACAAATACTATAAAGTTAAACAAGAATAAACTAACGTAACATAACTACCATAACTCAATAACCATAGGATCCGTATAAATAAATAAAAAAATTCCCATAAAGCAAATAAAACCGTATTAAATCTGAAAATTAATTAACTTAAAACAAAAAAGTTGGGGTATTTGATCTCAAAGATTCTCTAATCTTGGAGCTTTAGCAAAGCAAAACAAAAAAATTAACAATGAATTATTTATTTTGATCGTTAAGGGTTCCACCGTAAATACCAAGTGCGGTTATAGTGGCTGCAACGTAGAACAAACCCTTACCAACTTCCTTGGCAAAGGTCTTTAATTTAGATGGTTCCTTCTTTGCTTTCTTGACTGGAGGTTCTTCTAATTCTGGTTCTTCAATTTCTTCATCTTCCTCGTAGTCTTCGTCATATTCTTCATCGTTGAATTCATCATAAGTTCTCTTACGACTGTTGGAACAGCATCCCATACAGTATTCATCTTCATCTCCTTCTCCATCTTCTTCATCGACTTCTTCCTCCTCTTCTTCTTCTTCATTTTCTTCATCTTCTTCGTCATCATCGAATGTTTGCTCTTCATCACCAGGTTGATATAAGTATACCTTTCCATCAGATAAAAATGCATTCACTGCTCCACAACAGCCAGGAATTTCTTGAGAAGCTTGAGCTTGACGGTTGTAGAGATCGGCAATTAACAGAATTTCACTAGCATCAGATTCATTTTCAGAATCAGATTCGGATTCTAAATCAGATCCAGAAGATGAAAGTTCACTCAAATCATCACCAGAAACGGAAAGCAAAACAGAATCAGGTTCGGTGAGAGATCCATGAACTGAGTTGACTTCATACAATTCAGGATCTTCATCCAGTCCATAGAGTTCATCGTCGGACTCTTCATCCTCTACTTGAACTGGAGCAGGATATCTCAAGCAGCAATCTTCTGAATCATCGGATTCTTCATCTTCTGCTTTAATTGGAGCAGGATATCCCAAGCAGCAATCTTCTGATTCATCTAATTCTTTTTGTTTCGCTAAAACCATTTGGATGTCTCCTGGAGTTAATTGGATTGGTATAGCAGGACGGTCATCTTCGGGACCTTTAGGAGCGAAACGGTCTAAGAAATACTCAAACAGCTTTGCGAATAATGAGTTTGAAGCTTTTTGTTGGGCTTCCTTTACTTCGTCTTCATCTTCATCTTCAACTACTTCAGGGAGAGGTGGTGGTGGATCATAACGTTGGATAGTTCCACAAATGCTTGAGCATGCACCACTGGTAGCATACAAATCATCATCATCATCATCATCATCCAGGTCATCGATTTCGACCTGTGCGCCTGCAGTTTGGTCATCGGGAATGTATTGCGCATCGATCTTGAAAGGCTCGTTTTCAACTGCTTCGGTCTCATCGGCGGCATCGCCATCAATATCTTCAGTAACTTCGGTAACTAAGTGGGTGAAGTCAGACAGGTCATCTGCATCTTTGGCATCCACATCATGAATTGGAATGAACTTGATGACATTGTTTTTGATTTCAATTTGGAACTCAAGACCAAGAGATGGGTTTTGGAATTCACTCATTGGAACTGTAGCTTGATCAGTATGTTTACTGAGAACTTGTTCGATTACACTCAGAGGCTTGGTTACAATAAAGCCAATTTTGTCACCAGTATTAAGTTTAACAATAGAACCATCTAAAAGGTATCTGTCATTGACCACAGTTCCGAAAGTAGAACCGGCATCCTTTAAATAAAAAGACTGATCATCACCTTCATAAGACAATACAGCATGAGTCTTAGACAAGTGAGTATCACGGAAATTAAGGTTGGTTAACCCAGCAGATCTTTGCTCATCGCGAGATGAGGCACGACGAATCAAAATTTTATCACCCAGTTTATCAAGAGTAATAACTCTCTCGTTGGTGATGCGGCCAGGATTGGTTTGATCCAGACTCATTTTAGGGGGTAGTAGTGGGATTAAAGGGTGATTTGGTGGGTTTGGATAGGACAATGCTAAATTGGGGGAGATACAAAAACTCGGGAACTAATTTATAGTCGAGCTAAATAGGAGCGTGGTTCAGTAGTTTGGGGAGTCTTCTTTCGTCCTAGAAGAAAGTGATGTATAATATTGGCTGCCATACGCCACCCCTCCTGATCCTTTATCAGAGCGCGGTGGGTGCACGACTATTTATGTCTAAGTCAGCTGGTTATGTAAGCGATAAGGGATACCCTATTTTTTTAGCCTTACCAAGGGCCTTAGATCGTAGCACACTGTAACCGAACAAGATGGGGGAGGTGCATGACCAGAGACATGGTGGAACGGTATCGCCGATGAGTCCGACGGATCGGTCAAATTGGGGGCAACTCTATGTTGTATGTGGCTGGTAGTAATTTAGTAATGGCACTTCTAACATTGGTCAAGATTCAGCCCTTCTGTTTCTGGACCTACAATCGCTAAATAAATACGACACATTCTATGACAACAGTTACGACACACTGGTCAAACTGGTTCAAGCCTCCCAAGGGTCCACACAACCACTCGGCAAAAACTGCCCAATTAGACCAATTGCAATAAACAAAAACCAAAACCCGACTATTACCGAGCTCGTGTTCTACCCGGTAGCCTCCGCTTAACTCCTCTCGGTAAACTGCTCTAGTTTAACCAACTTGTTCCCTGTTTTGCAGTCTCGCTACAGTGACATTTTTTTCCCTTTGTACTGTCGTTATCTCTCGCACCGTAAAAACAAAAAACCAAAACGAGTGAGCCTCGTTTGGGAGCAGTATTGGTGTGGTCACGTGCCCGTCCATTTCCGTCGCCTTTAAATCCATCATTCCGCTAGGTATAATTCACTTATCAGCTATGACGCTGCCCTTAGTTTACTATGGGCCAAAACCTCTACAGCCACTAAACGACAAAATGAGACACGGATTCGATCAAGACTACAATTCCGCCAATTTTCTCAACCTTTTGGCCAATACTTTCTATATCTATTATGATGATAAGAGACATAATACCAATGGAAATCCGATTACACCTGAAATGAAACAATCTCCAAAGTACTATAAGAATTATCAACCGATAACCGACTGGAAAGTGATGAAAGAACGTCAAAAGACTATCAGTGCTGTACTTGTATTGTGTCTTAATTTGGGAGTAGATCCTCCTGATGTCATGAAAACATATCCAAGTGCTAAGCTTGAAGCTTGGTGTAATCCTTCTTCATTTCCTGATACTAAAAAGGCTATTGATACCATTGGAAAATCCCTTCAATCTCAATATGAAACCTTATCTTTAAGAACTCGTTATAAACAATCTTTAGATCCATGTGTGGAAGATGTTAAACGTTTTTGTAATACTTTAAGAAGAAATGCCAAGGATGAACGGATTCTTTTCCATTATAATGGTCATGGTGTTCCTCAACCTACTGCCTCTGGTGAAATCTGGGTTTTCAACCGAGGTTATACTCAATATATTCCTATTTCCCTTTATGATCTTCAAACTTGGTTGGGTGCTCCAGTAATATTCGTTTATGATTGTAATAGTGCTGGAAACATTGTCCATAATTTTAAGAAATTTGTTCAAAAACGTATAGATGATGATAACGAAGGAAATCATGATACAAGTGCTCCATCACCAACCTCTGCATATTTGGATTGTATCCAATTGGCTGCATGTAAAAGTAATGAATTATTACCAATGAGTCCTGATTTACCAGCTGATTTATTCACTTGTTGTTTGACTTGTCCTATTGATATCAGTACTAAATGGCTTATCATGCAAAGTCCTTTGAAAAAGAATTATTATTCACTTCTTCCTAAAAATTCAGTAGGAAATGTTATTATCCCTGGTAAACTTACTGATAGAAGAACACCATTGGGTGAATTAAATTGGATCTTCACCGCCATTACTGATACTATTGCATGGACTTCATTATCAAGACCTATTTTCAAAAGACTCTTTAGACAAGATTTAATGGTGGCTGCATTATTCAGAAACTTTTTATTGGCAAAAAGAATCATGCCTCATTTAAATTGTAATCCTATTAGTGATCCTCCATTACCTGACTCAGTGAGATTCCATCCAATGTGGGATTCTTGGGATTTGGCCATTGATCAAGTTTTTGCCCAATTAATTAAAAATAATGAATCTCCTTCATTAACTCCAACTCTTTCATATCAAGCTCCAGATATCATGTCTCAACTGGCTCATCCTTACGTTAAGCAAGGTCCAGTTGCTTCTACTCTGGCCAGTCGTTCATCATCACAATCACAACCATCTATTCAATCAAAACCTTCAAATGGAGGTCCACAAACCAATGGTGGTTCAACTGCCATTGCTGCACCAACCCCTACCACTCCTAGCATTAATCAAAACTTTGCCAATTACCAGCATTCTACATTCTTTGAACAACAATTAACTGCATTTGAAATATGGTTGAAATACGCCGGTGCTTCTACCAAAGATCTTCCTGAACAATTACCAATTGTGCTTCAAGTATTATTATCACAAGTCCATAGATTAAGAGCATTGATTCTTCTTTCAAAGTTCCTTGATTTAGGTCCTTGGGCTGTATACCTTTCCCTTTCAATTGGTATATTCCCTTATGTGTTAAAACTTTTACAAAGTCCTGCCCAGGAATTGAAACCAGTATTGATCTTTATTTGGGTAAGAATTATGGCTATTGACTACAAGAGTACTCAACAAGAATTATGTAAAGATAAAGGATACAATTACTTCTATCTCATTCTCAACTCTAGTCCAAATCAACCAACCACTGCTGGAATCAATGGTAATATCCCTAATAATATTTTGATTAATGACGATCACAAAGCTATGAGTGCATTTATTTTAACCCTTTTCATTAAAGACTTTAAAAACGGTCAAAGATTAACATTTTCTATTGAAATTATTAATAACTGTTTGAAATTTATTCAAACCAGTGAAAACCCTCTTTTGAGACAATGGTGCAGTTTATTACTTTCCCAACTTTGGAATAAATATCCTGATGGAAAGTGGATCATTTATAAAGATGGATACTTAAATAAATTATTGACTTTGATCAATGATCCAATTCCTGAAGTCAGAACTTCTATAATCTTGGCTATCACCAATTATTTAAGTGATGATACTCCAGTTCAACCTCAAAAACAACCTCAACAATCTTATGCTTCTTCTGATATGAGAAGAGATGAAGTCAAGCAACAAGACTTAAAACTTGCAAACACCATTTTAATTTTAATTGGTGACGGATCACCAATGGTTCGTAAAGAAATTGTTTTCTTTATCAACAGATTCATTTCTATCTATTCCAAGTTTTTCTTAGTTGTTGCTTTCAACCAATTAGAAGAAGAAATCGTGTTAATTGACAACTCAAACTATCTTAATGATTTCAGAAAGAGATCTCCAGCATATGGTTCTATTTTCAGTTCTATCTGGAAGGCTTTATTAATTTTAACTGAAGATCCACATCTTGAAGTGAAGCAATTGGCTGAAACTTTAGTGGACTCTGTAATGGTTAAATTAAACGAAAGTGAATTGGGTCCAATGGTTAAGGAAATGCAAGAATACTTATTGAGTAAATCTACTATTAATATTAGTAAGAGTTTCCAACCTAATAAACCAGTTATGAACCATCCATTTGGTAACGGTGCTAGAAGACAAGTCTCTACCAACTCTGTACAAAACAGAAAGAACCTTATGATTAATGGCTCTTCTATTGCTACCAGATCTTTATCTACTAATAACATTGATGATGATAAGTCTGATACTGAATCCATTTCTTCTAGAATCAAGAATATGTCGTTCTCAAAGTTATTCAGCTCTTTGAAGATCAATGAAGATAATGATTTAAAGACCTTTACCAGAATGTTGAATTCTGGACCTGTCCAAAATAACTACGGTAGTGAGTATAAACCAAAGACACCATTCTACAAACCAAGAGATCTCTCCAAGCAACCAAACTTACCTTCAGAATCTGGATTCTTTGATTACAGTTGTGAATACTTCCAAGAACCACAAATGTCTAAGAATGAAATTGATGAACCAGGTTCCAAGGAATATGTTAAGAGGTTATGGAGACGTAACAGAAACGAGTCTATTATTCAAGAAACCCAACCACAAAAGGAATTGGCTATTAGAGGAGATTGGACTAAAGTCAGTGCTACTCTTAATAATAAGGTCCAACCAAAAATGGTCAAATTCACTCAATTCGAAAAGATTTTGGTTGCCAGTGATGAAAAAGATAATGTTTCTATTTGGGACTGGGAAGATAATAAGGTTATCAAGAAGTTTTCAAATGGTAATCCATTTGGTACCAAGATCACCGATATTAAATTCTTGAATGAAGATGATTCTCCATTACTTCTTACAGGTAGTTCTGATGGTGTCATTAAGATTTATAAGAATTTCCATAATGAACAAGAAAAAGAAGTTCACGATGACGATACATATGATGAAGATAGTCAAAATATCGAAATGGTTGCCTCTTGGAGAGCATTGACCGATTTGCTTCTTACATCCAAGAGTTCTGGGTTGATTTCAGAATGGCAACAATCTAGAGGTTCTTTATTGGTAAGTGGTGATGTCAAATTGATTAGAATTTGGGATGCTCCTCGTGAATTATGTTTGGTCGATATTCCTGCTAGATCATCATCTTCAATTACTACCTTGACTTCAGATCAAGTTGCTGGTAATATTTTTATTGCTGGTTTTGATGATGGTAGTTTGAGAGTTTATGACCGTAGATTGGATTCTCGTGAATCTATGGTCAAGACTTGGAGAAGTAATCGTGCTACAAGTACTGGTGTATCTACTGGAACTGGATCAATTCGTCAAACACATATGCAAAGAGGAGGTTACAGAGAATTAGTAAGTGGATCTTCTGATGGGTTCGTTAATCTTTGGGATATTAGATTAAATGATCCTGTTTTGACTTATAATACTGCTGAAAAATCCATGCGTTGTATGGATGTTCATGAACATGCTCCAATTATCACTACTGGTTCCAAGACTGTGAATATCTGGACTACTTCTGGAGATTTGCTTTCTACATTGAAGAATCCTCATGATAATTATTTGAGTAACAGAACCTCCAATTACTTGTCTTCTACCACTTTCCATCCTCATAGAATGATAATTGCTACCAACTATAACCAAGATGGTCATATCAATATCTACAAGTGCAGAGACACTGTTCCAGAATATTGAGGCTACTGGTGAAAAATTCACAAAGAAAAATATCATAAACCTAATAAACCCCACAAAACCCCCCCAAATATTCCTATATACTTACGGACTTTAAAACAAACTCATCAATCAAATCTCATGATTGTGATTGTGATTAATATCTTATACGTCATTGGACATATATGACCGAATCTACTTAATTGCTGTCAGACCAACAAAGACTCGCAGCACCGTTGATTTAGACAGGTCTAGTGCTAAACTCAATTCACTACACAAAAAAAGCTGAGTAAGCAATGGACTCTGAAGATTTACATGACACTACCGAGTCAAATGTTGGTAAATGGTTGCATGGTTGCGGATGATGGATGTTGAACAATATTAGTAATAGCAGTTAAGGAAAGGATGAAGAAAAGACCCATAATGCTGGCTCCACCACCTACAGTGGGGGATGCCCGACTCCCGGCTGCTAGAAGTCACAAGAGCACAATCCTATTGGACGGTTCAGTGGCTTTGCATCTAGTTGTTCGCTAACCTCTGGAACTCCACACAATTCTAAATATCACTCGGCAACTGCATCGCTTTTTGGCGGAAAAGTGCGAGCCTCGCGGTCACATCCCATCTCGCTTCAACTGCCCGGACTCGGTATTCGTCACGTGCAATCATACATACAAACCCGCAATTTTTGACTCTAGTACTAAAACCCTTCCAAAACTTGTTGCCTTCATTAGTGGCTTCAACCTAAACCATGTCCATAACAAGCCAAATGACGACGAGACTCAGACTGGACAAGAACGAGCATCTCACCTCGGTTCTGCCTCCAGCTCCAAGAACTTCACAAGCACAATCTGATGATATAACCATAGGACAAAGAATGTTAAGTGCTTGTCTGGGATCATTCATAACTTCATTAGTGGTTACTCCATTTGATGTTGTTAGAATACGAATACAACAACAAGAAATCATGCCTTCCAGCACACCATGTTGTTCAACTCATTTCCCAGGAGCAATGAAACCAACCCCAGCATCTTTGAAACTGTCTTCACCTTCAGCATTAACATCACCTGAATTATTTTGGGTTAATAAGAACTATTGTGGAGCCGATCCTAATTGTACTCGTATTACATCTACATTTCAAGGTTTTTCAACTATAACGAGAAATGAAGGTATAACCACCTTATGGAGAGGTCTTTCATTGACCTTATTAATGGCTATTCCTTCAAATATCGTTTATTTCACTGGTTATGAATACATTAGAGATCATTCTCCTATTAGTAATAATCCATTTAATCCATTATTCTGTGGTTCATTTGCTCGTATCTTATCTGCCACTTTGGTATCACCTATTGAACTTGTTAAAACTCGTCTTCAATCGATTCCAACCGATCTGCATAATTCTTCTAAAATCATGTCCAATTTATTAAGAGATACCTTTAATTTAGTGAAAACTAGAGGTATTGGAACTATTTTCACTGGTCTTCAAATCACTTTATGGAGAGATGTTCCATTCTCTGGTATCTATTGGTTATCATATGAACACTTTAAAGAAAGAATCAGTAAGGCTTTACATGCTAATAATAGTGTAAATGATGATGACTGGAAAGTTTTAACCAGTAGTTTCCTTTCTGGTTCAATTTCTGGTTTCATAGCTGCCTTTTTTACTAATGCATTTGATGTTGGTAAGACAAGATTACAAATTACTAGTGAAGAACATTCAAGTAAAGGAAAAGATTTCAAAAAGCCTTCAATGTTTAAGTTTTTACTTGATATCAGAAGAAAAGAAGGTGTTAGAGCATTATACGCTGGTTTCGTTCCTAGAGCTATCAAGATTGTTCCATCATGTGCAATCATGATTTCTTCATACGAAATTGGTAAGAAGTTTTTCAAGAGCGGTAACATGTTAGATGAAGAGGATTTGGGTGCAAATTGTTAGAATTTTCAGTCGAATGAACTGAGCTGGTGTCTTGGACACATTCATACTGTAACGATTTATGAGAACTTAACTAATGATTTACCAGATCCTTGTATTTAATCTTCATGGTTGTTGTATTGAGTTATTTAAAAGAAAAAGATATGAGCTTGTATATAGTCATATGATATAGAATATAGAGGGTTACGAATATATCGCATAATAATAATAGTAATAGCACCAGCATGTTTAAGTCGTAAAAAGACTAGTAAAAGGTCACCAGTTTTCATTAGGTAGCATATCCACTGCTTGTGGTCTAATAAATCTTAATCCACTGTTTCTTCCATGGCTACAAGGGGTCAACTTCCCATAGTTATCTCTATCACATAATTCACAACGAGACGAAAATGGCCGTTTAGGTTCTTTAACAACCGGTTCAAGCGTCTTGTGTTCAGTTTGGGGAATAAACTCCTCTCTATTGTTCTCTTTTTCACTAAGAGCAGGCAGGGACTTTGTCAGTACGATTCTTCTTACTTGCATCCAATTATTATAGCCAACATCCAAATCTTCTTCCCATTTTATATCCATTAATGATCTCTTGTATCCAGCAGCTGCTTCGGCTAATACCCGTAGATTTTGTTGTAGAGAATCGGTATAATCAGTTACACTTTCTTTCATTTCTGTGGCTATAGCTCGAATACAGTGGGAATTCAACACTTCGATATTCATGGAGTTTTCTTCTAGTTTTTCTTTCAAAAGCAAAGTATTCGATGAGTTCTTTCCCCATTTGATCTCGCTATCTCTTACTTGTCTTAATAGTTTCTTTCTGTTGTTCACTAGATCCTTGTGCTTCTTTTCTCTTTCATTAACTGAGTGTAGACTTAATTTAACTTTATCTAGTCTTTCTAATATGGACTGGTTGAATATATTTTGGCCAACATATAATAAGCTGAGTTCTTTTACCATTTTTCTGCATCCTGTCTTTTTGATATTTGATCCCCATGCCGATAGCTCTTCTGCAAACTCTTCTCTAAGTGCATTTAACTTTGTTTCCATTCTAATGATTTTAGCTATTTTGAAGTTCAAGTGTTGCGCCAGAATCGATGCTTCTTGGTCTTTGCTATCTCGGGTGATTGGAAGAAGGTAGGAAAGCTTTTCTCTTGCTCTCTGGAGAGATGTGACGGGACGAGACTTGATTTCGCTGGAAAGTGGTGATCTATGGTTAGTATTGTTAGTGTAGTTGAGAACAGTTGCGAATAAGCAATTACACCAAGAAAACCGGAAAAAATCCCCAGAAATCCCAGAAAAAGAACTGGTATAGATACTTCCCTTCTTATTATTGCTTATTGACTCCTTTCAACTTCTATTACTCACGACATTGTCCTGTTTACTTGGTCTGAAACTCTGAGCGGTACTAATTTTGCACCCATTTGTGCACAAGTCAAAAGTGCATAAATTGAGAAAAGTGAGAAAAATGTCAAAATACTAAAAAATCACAATCTCACGAGACTTCACAACTACCACCAAACATAGTTTACCTATACTATTATATCAACAGTATGTTAACTGTTTATAAGCTGTTTATGGAATACACCTTTAGCCAGACACTACGCTATTACTTACACTTATAGTTACTGATTTAGTTGTAGATTTCTATCTATATACTGTAATGATGAGCACTACAGGTTTTGTAGGGTTCAGTACCAAACACGAATTTGGTTAACTTTTTCACAAGTGTGAAAATTGTTTGAGTTGGATATTTTTGGTCATTTGTTTATTTTCATTTCACTTATCTTGTTCACTGGATTTACTTCTTCGACACTTCTTCATCGATGTTTAAACCTGTCACATCAGCAATGGATTTTCTTAAAGAGTTGACTCCATTATCCCAACTCTTCTTACCAGCTTGAGTAGTGTTTTCAAGAGAAGCCACCAATTCACCAGCCTTGTTAACAGCATTTTCTTGTTGAACAGCAATATGTGGAAGGTTTTGCTTTTCCAATTTCCAGGCAAAACCAATGGTATTTTCAAATGTTTGAGGTAAAAAGTACTTGAAAGAAGCAGCTCCAAATACTACTGGAAGTAAAGCTTTGGAAAAGATACCTCTTTGACGAGCAACAATTCTACCAGATAAGGCAGCGATTATTATGTAGATGGAGTTTGGTAACAAGTCTTCGTGTTTATCATGGAGTTCACTAATAGTACTGGTAACATCTCTTTCAGTCTTGTTATATTTGGAATAACCTTGATCCACATAATCTTGAGCTTGTGAAATGGCCTTATGAGCAGATTCTCTGGCTGACTTGAAAGCTGATTCAAGGGTATCGTCAGAACGGACAGAAATCCCATCGATAATTCTATTGGATCCTAAAGTCTTGATTTCTGAAGCTGGTGCTGGAATCACTGTTCCCGGAACAGGAATAACCTCGGCTTCATCTTCGTAGAATTTTCTTTTTGGTTCGTTGAGTAATTGAGGTTGGCCCACGAACACGGCACTACTCAATGCCAATGGAATCCCCACGCTTATAGCACGTCTAGTGAACATGGTTATATCAGTTTGGTGTTTAAACTGAAAACCTACGATTAGTTTAGCCCTGCATTTTCATTCGCCCAAGCCTGAGACTGCTTAGTCAGCGCGCACCACATGCTTACGTCACCGATGATTTTTGTATAGTGGGTTTAAAGTTTTCTAGTAGTTCCTAACTTTAAGATAGTAACACTATAGCGTTATTTTCCACTACAAAAATGCATAAGCTGGTCTTGTCGTCACAAAGGCGACATATCACTAATGCTGCTGCTCGTCAGTGCAAAAACCAGTTTTCCATTGTCAGGCAGTTTGGTTCTTCCACTGCTATTTGCAACAAGATGGATGTTAGTGATTTTGACTTCATCAAGAAAGATCCCATGACAAACACTTCTATTGGAGAGTCACCTTTACCATTCGATAAAAGAAGATACAGTGAATCTTTTGGCCAGTTAGTACGAACCGATAAAAAAGTGAAAGAAGGAGAAGTGGTCGATGACCATGCTCATCACATCAGAAGACCTACTGAAGATGGAGCACAAAATGCCAAATATATAGAAGCAATGTCACCATTCAGAAATGAAGATGGTTCTTTCATCAAAGGTAAGAACGCCGAAGAAGCCAGACTTCATGACTGGACTTTAGAAGGAAGAGTGGATAAGAGTGTGGTGCGGTTACCCCACGAAGTAGCTAAGGCCATCAAGAACAATATTTTAAGTGCTTCTATTCCAGACAAGTTAAGAGAAAGAGCTGCCACCATTTACCAAAGTCTCCTGAAAGAACAAATCCAAAAGGCTCCTGATACTGCTCTCGATAGTGATGCTCATATTGCAGCATTATTCTTACAAAACTATTCTCATGCTCATCAAGTATTGTTAGAATTACAAAAGAGAGTGGGTGTTGATAAGTTTAACCCTCAGCGTATTTTGGACGTGGGATATGGTCCTGCTACCGGTATTGTTGCCTTGAACGAAATCATGGGTGATGACTGGGTTCCTGAAGAAAAAGAAGCATATATTGTTGGAAGAAGAAACCACCAAATGAAGAAGAGAGCCAAGATCATTTTATCTCGTCAACTTAATGAGAATTTCAGTGGTGAAGAAGAAACCGCAGTAACTCCAGAACAAGCTGCTGCCGAACAGAAGGCCATGGAAGAAGAACAAGAACTTGAAAGAGCAGAAGAAGAAGCTTTGGAAGAAGAAGAACTCGAATACGAAGCTGAGTCCGAATACGTTGGTCCTATCAAGACCGATAAGATCCATATCAGAACCAGATTAAGAGATAGTTTGCCTGTTACTAAGAGATACGATTTGATTATGGTTAACCAAGCCTTATTGACCAGAGAGTTCAATTTTCCTAAAGATATCGATACCAATGTCCATCTTCTCTTGAGATTATTGAGTCCAGGTGGTCATCTTGTAATTATTGAAAGAGGAAATGCTCTTGGTTTCGAAACCGTTGCCAGAGCCAGACAGCTTATGATCAGACCAGAATCCTATGAAACTGAAGTTGGTAAAATTCCAAGACCATACATTAAAGGATCCTCCATTAAACCACAAAAATTAAAGAAAGAAGACCAAATGATCTCTGATGAAGATCTTCAATATGAACAAAAATTACTTGAACAGTACGAAAAAGAAGAAATGGATGAAGCCAGTGAATTTGAAAAGGAATTAGAAGAAAAATTCGGTGAACCAACAGAAGAAGAATTAAAGTTCGAAGTCGAAGACAGTGAAGATTTTGAAGTCATTCCAGTAGATCAAGTGGAAGGATTGGGTACTGAAAGTGTGGATTATCATATCAGTATTGTTGCACCATGTCCACATCACAGAAAGTGTCCTTTACAATTAGGTGACCCTAAGTACTATAAGATTCCTTCTCACAAGCACAGATTGAGTTTCTGCTCCTTTAACAAGGTTGTGGAAAGACCTAAGTTCACCATGGAATTAAAGAAAGGTAGAAGATTGGCTACTGCTTGGGATAAGACCTCTGAAGATGGTTTTGGTTTAGATGGTCTTTCCAAGGGTACTTTGAAGAAGCTTGAAGGAAGTGGTAGACCAGGTGGTAAAAATACCGAAAATGGTTCCTACTCATACGTTATTGCACAAAGAAGTTTGAACGATGTTGAAACCATTAAGAAGATTGAAAATGATCGTGAGTACAACAACTATGATTTGAAGGATGAAAGAAATATCAATATCTGGCCAAGAATTCTTGATTCTCCATCCAAGGTCAAAAACAATGTCAAATTAAAGGTTTGTTCAGCTTCAGGTAATGTTGAATCATGGCAAATTCCTAAGAGTTTAGGTAAACAGGTTTACCATGATGCCAGAAAGGTCGAAAGAGGAGACTTGTGGGCATTAGGAAAGAAGAGTGTACAAGTGAAGAGTGGAATTTCTGATGCTATCAAGGAGAAATTAGAGGTTTTATCCAAGACCCAAAAGAAGACCTTCTTGAAAGAACAAAGAAGAAAGAAATGGAAGAAGATTACTAGTGCTACCGAAGAAGCATTTGAAGACGATTTATATACCGTTTCCGACGCTATGGCTGCTGATATGGAACAGTCCAAGAAATACAGACATAAGGAAAAGAGGGCCAACTACGATGTTGATCCTAGATTGTATGATGGATCATGATCATCATTAATCATCTTTAAAATTACGATTTAAGGCAATTCTAATGTTGCCATAATTGGAACATAATAAAACTAGAGAAAATCACTAATAATAAGAATGCACTAACTGATAAGGTAAATGTTGATCTTTGTTCTGTTTTTTGCAATCAGTTCGTATTTTTTGTTCTTTTAGTGTGACTTGTATATAGTGTAAATAGATATTGTATAGGCAATATTACCTAATTGGGGAATGGACATAATTTAAAAAAAAAGTCACTGAGTGCGAATTTTTGAAGTCACACTTCTACGACAGCATAGTATAGATTGAGCACCTTATTGTAATAGATCCCACCCCAAAAAGTTAGTGAGACAAATGTAGCAAATTTTACCAATCAAAAACCAGTTGATATTGGTCAGGTAAGCAAGGTCCCGTGATATCATGTCTACAATCCACTCTAAATTTCCTCTTCTTCTACTGTAACTCTCTTGTGACAGTTAAAGTGCCACTACAAAATTTAGCGAAAAATTTTCGCTATATAAATTTTTTTTCTCTTTTCCCCCGACTTACTCATAGACTTGTCCTAGTAGTAGTTAAGAGACATTGAATGAGTAATACAAAATTGGACAAGGGAGAAAAAGGCTACATTGGTAACTCTAATCCGAGTATATATTAAACGTTGTTAAATATATAAAATGACCCAAAGGATAAATCTATAATACATTAAGCCGGATAGTTTTTGGTACCGCCCATCAAAGGAAAAAAAACTACCAGTTTAACAGCCCCATAGGAAGGACCTTGATGAAAAAAAGTATGCTAATAATCTAGTTAAAGAATTTACTTTCTTCTAGTAGCAGAACCTTCAGTCAACTTGGCCTTACCACCGGTTGGGGTACATAAGACGTTGGAACATCCTTCACAGGTAACAGCGGTTTGGGCATGGGAGAAGACGGTGGTAATGTTCAAACAACCTTGACATTTGACATCCATGAAGTAGGATCTTGGGGTTTGGACCAAGGTCTTCAATTTGTGCTTTTGAGCTTCAGAAGCTGGAGATGGGTGCAATAAATCCTGAACTAAAACCATGTTGAATATTGATTAGGGAGAAAGAGTAGTGTTGAAAAGAGAGAGAGAAAATTTTCATCACTGGGAGGAGAATTTTTCGCTTGACGCCGCACGAGTGGTTAAATCACGTGAACTCGAGAGGGGGCAACAGCCGCAATAGTAAGCTCACGTGAGCCTTAGCTGGAGACTGTCTTTCCAGAAAGAGTGAGTTAAACGGATAGAAATTGGTGTTAAAGGGATTTGAAGTCATATTTGGATATACCGGTTACTATATAAAGGTGCCACATAGCTGTATCCAGCATTTTCATGGTGGATTGTGGCTTTTCAGTGGGGTCAAACGGATATAGCGCTCGCATGATGGATATTGTAGTGTGCGCAAAACCAATCAGGGGCTTGGGTGCAGGACTTATCATCAAAAGTGAATTCCGATTTGTGGCACGTGAATATACGAGTTCCGACCAGATATGTCAGTCACAATAAGGTACAATTACTATAAACGAGCTAATGTTCGTTTACGGAGAAAATGCGATAACAAGGACAAAAGAGATGGGGACAAACAGTACCGTCCTGAGTCCTGAGTCCCAGAAACCCTAGTCGTGTTACCAAGCTGAAAGGATATGGATTGAAGTGAAAAGTTCAGTCACGTGTGGACAGACCCTTGATTCAATTAACTAGAGATACAGATGAAGCAAAAAAAAAAAAAAAAAGACCTGATCTGCAATAAGGACGGGGTGTTTCATTCAACCCTTCCATCGAACAGAACAATACATGCATGAAAAAAAAAATCTTGCCTCACCTTATCCATTTCTCCGAGGTATGAAAAATGTTTAATTAGTACATTCTGGGCCTCAATTGGCCAATAATAACAACAGATAAAGGTAAAAACCATAACAACAGTAGTTAATAGTATTTAATTATTTTACACTCACTACTATTAAACTATTGTTAACTATTGGTGAGAAGGAGTTCCGTAAATCCACCACTTCCACCACTTCCACCACCACTTCTAAAACCTTCCCCTCCTTCACGTAATTAAAACCTATTCTTACGCCTAGAAATATCCATATAATGATAAAATACTTCCACCCAATTGGGACAGGACTTTGCCAATCTCTAATAAAAGAAAACCATCGTGGCCCTGCCGCACGACCCTCCTTCCTTGCCCTTTATTTTATTTGTTCTCTTTATATCCTATTTCCACCCCTCCCTCATACTTTATACTCGGTCCACGTACAGGTCGTCGGTCGCGAGCCCAGATCGGCATCAGATCAGCGGTTTTGTGTAGTGTTTTTTTTGGCTGCTATTTTCTTACACTTCTCTACTACCACTTCCACACGTCTTGTACACACCTTTTGAACACCCTTTTATACCCAGATAATACCACTTTCTTCTCAATGACAAGCGGTAGTAGAACCAATATGGAAGGCTTAGTGACCAAGCGCCCTAAGGCGTCGTATCCTACTAAACTTGATCCAGTTAGAACGGGTCCCAATGGATCAATACCCCCAAAGTTATCACTAAATCATAATAATAATGATAATGATGAGGAGGACGATGAGAATGTGAATGTGATACCAGATCACCAAAATGAAAGACAAGGAACCAAAAGCTCTGTTTATACCTCATATGAGCAATTAGCTGCAGAAGTGATGGCTGCTGCTTCTCCATTCCCTAAGAAACACTCTTCTGATGGTTCCTTTAATGAAAGAACTGTTAAATACTGTATATGTTTAACTGTGTTTATTCCAGCAATCATTGGGGCATTATCACCAGAAAGCTGGTGGTCCAAGCTTGGAGGCGTTGATCTTGCCGATATGATCTCCAATGGGGTTATTATGCTGCTAATTGGCTTATCTATCAAGATATCTGTTGATTGGCCCTGGAAATGGTTACGTCGTATCAGGCACATGCATCGGAGAATAAACAGATTGGTCGATGATCCTAAAAACCATTCCAAAATTATGCTTCTTCACAATTTGGAACAGTCTGAAAGTGTGGCCCTTATGGCATGTTTGATTGTGCCATTTCTCTGTACTCTTCTTATGATTGGTTCCAGATACTATATCACTTTGGAAGAACGCAGAAAGAAATTGGTGTTTAATAACTTAAACATTGGTCTTTTTGAAATATGGCTGCTTTTAAGATGGTTTGCTTCCTTAACTGACTCTGTCAACAGACCTTATAAGAATTCTAGTTCAGAAAAGCCAAAGCCTTTCAAATCATTTTTCGGTATTTTGACCGCAAAATTTGGGGCTGAGAATTACCAAGAACAACAGAAGTTCGTTGAAAAACTCGAATCATTAGATTCCAAATCCGAGGAGCAGAGGGAAATGATGGACTCTATCTTGGGATTCCAAGAAAAAGAATACTCTTCAATTTTATCATATCTTGCCAAGTTAGAAAAGACAATTGTCATACTCTCCAATTCTGGGTCTAAGTTAAACAGCCCTGACCCTGAAGTTTACGTCAAACCATTCCCATTAAACTTGAAATCAGAAGCAGAATCTCCTAAATATGGAACTTTGTCACCAAGATTTCAAACATTGAACTCTATTCCAGAAAAATCTATTCAGAATCAAGCATTAAAATCTCCTTTCCCAGGAAATAAATCAAGATACTCTCTTCATGGAAACTCTTCTTCCATAAAACAGTTTGTAAATTCCCAAACACTTGGATATTCAGCCGAAGATGAGTTAGATATGTCAGACGTATCACCTGAATTGGTTTCAGTCATTGACCAAAAATCAAGTAACAGTCTAGTCTTAGTAGATGAGTTCCGTCATTTTGCCAATTTCCTTAAAGAAAACATCACCTTGATCGAGTTTATTCGCAGCCCATGGGGAGTGACTAAATTAATCAGTGGGGAATTACATTCCCAATTGATGAGATCACAACGTGACAATATTGTTAATCTTCAACATCTGGCAAGTCTTTATAAGTTAGTTTTATGGGACGTCTCAGTGCACTATCTTTCTAGGAATGTGGAGCTTATAAGTAGCTTCTTCAACAAGGTTACTGCATTTATGAATCCATTTATGAATTTCGCAGCTGCAATGATGAGAATCCCACTTCTTTTGGCCAAATTATGGCTTGCAATCCATCTTTTCATTCCTAAATTGATTTTCAAATACTTTGTCATCTATCCTATTTTTTTGATTAGAAGTAAGAGATCAGTCACCAAGAAATCACAACCGCCAAAGATCGCTACTGTTACAAGAAAGTCATCTCAATCTACAAGATCTAAGAAGGTCAAGCCATTCGATATGAAGAAATTCAGATTATCACCTTCAATGGGCTCCTATAGTGAATTCGAAAATAAACCCAAAGGAGTTGTGGTCCACAGATTAGCTCGTCATTTTGATATTGACTCAGACAAACCAAGGATGGGAATTAGCCCTGGCGGCACCATCTACCGTCCAATCAGTACAAGTCCAGTTGTTGTATAATCGATCTGGTTAATTAAATTTTGCACCAGTTCCTTTGTTACCAGTTTACCCTAATTTACCAATACTAATACTCCTATTATTGGTCCCTCTATTTGATTAATTATTTATAATTCCCAGAAACCGTAAATGAAATTTGATATTTCATAGTTCCACTCTTTAATTTGCTAATACAATTGATCTATAAGTTAAAATACAATGTAGAGTTAATACAATTGATTTTAAGCTATAGCTATAACTAAAACTTTAAAAAAATAAATTAAAATAAAAGACAACAAAAAGAAATAATTTTATTTTGCAACTGCTTATGTAATACCACCTCTCCAACTCATCCGGTCCTTCTCGCTTGTTCCTTTGTTCGCGAAGTTTCCAATACATCACCACTATCTCAAATCCTGTATACTGTCTCGCCTCTGGGGCACGCATGATTAGTTCATCCCATCCATACCTTCATGACTAAATCATTCAAACAACCAGTTTCTTTCCGAGAATTTTTTTGATCCATTCAATAAAACTCACCCCCACCAAACCCCCACCAAAATCATTATTTCAGGTCTTCCGTTTTTCAAAGTATAACAGAAATAACTTCCAGATCTGATTAGTGGCCCCCCCTTTTTAATAAAGTCACAATACCTAATAAGAGAAGAGCTAAGAAGATCCGTCCACCGTACAAGCGGTACGTGTACGGGTCGAAGATAACTGATGGACATAGTAGTGAAGAAGAAGAAGACGATGAGTTAGAAACCGAAAAGCAGTCGGGATCTAAGGACATATATGGTAACTATCAAGACTTTAATACCAAGACCAATCTCAATATTACATCCATTTATGTGTTAAGTGGCGAGCAACTGTATAATGGGAATGTATGGCCTAGATCCCAGTTCGAAAAAATAGACGTTTTAAAATGTGCTCTCAACAATGGTAATGAAGAATATAATGCTAAGATCCAAGAATTAATAGAATTACAAGCTATTCAAGAACAAAAAATGATGAAATTACCTATGGAAATTATGATTCGAATTTTTGATATTCTTTATGCTCAAGGAAAACTTAAACCCAAATTTTTAAGATTATCTAAATTATTTTATGCAGTTGTTTTACCATATATCTATAGGAATCCAACCCTTCGAGCCACCAATTTTTTCCCATTTGTTGAATCCATGGCAAGTAATAAAGCTGTGGGTAAATATGTTCAACATTTGGATTTAGCATATGTTATTCAATCAGGTAAAAATGCCTTTGTTGCTAAATTATTAAAACGTTCCAAAGAAAATTTACAATCGTTTGTGGCTCCACAAACAAGTTTTGGTTTAGGACCATTAATTGCATTAAAAAACTGTAAAAATCTAAAGATTTTAGATTTAAGATTAGTTTCAGAAACATTGAATTTACAACAATTATTTCAATCCATTAGTACCCTCAAGCATTTAACCCATCTTTCATTTCCAAGATCATCTATTGATGTACAAAAAATTGAAGAAATCTCTTGGCCTCCAAACCTTTCATATTTAAGAGTTTCAGGGGGTATTTCTGATGATTTCTTAATGAAAACTAAATTTCCCCAAAGTATAACCCATTTGGAATTTTCTCATTGTCCTGGTATTAAAGAAATGGGTTTCCATGATATGTTAATTAAACATGGACAAAATTTAAAAACCCTTAAAGTTCAATATCCAATGCCAGGATTAAAAAACAATTCACTTGATTTTGTATTCAGTTTCTGTCCTAATTTGTTAGTACTTGAAATAGCTGTGGATTATGTTTCAAGTTCATTCTTCGATGAAGAAAATCTCGCTCCATTATCATACCCTCGTCCGCTCAGAACATTGTATATAGATAGTAGTGGAATGTTGGGAACTTCTACTAAACTTGATCCTATTGACTTGGCAGTGGCTTTGAGTGAAGAGAGATTACCTCTGTTGAAGAATGTTCAATGTACTGCAAAGTTGGGATGGAATCCTAAATCTGAGTACGTTTCTTTTATTGTTGATGAGTTGGACCAAAGAGATGGTGGATTGTACATTGGATATTAGTCTTCCAGTCTCTGTATTAGTTCATTTTTTTCGTCATTATCACCAGCGTATGGTGTTCATATCAACTGTAGTTGATTATGTATAATAGGATATTAATAAAAAGTAAGAAAGCAAAAAAGTGTAGAATCATCAAGGTGTAAATTATTAAACTGTTATTACCTTGTTAGGGGTATTACAAAAATGAAGTAAATTGTATGAAACTAATAGTGTCAACTGATTGCAAATTTATAGTATGTAACATCGTGTGAGACAAGAAAGGTAATGACTTAGTTGGTGAAAATATGTCTTACATCGTAGAAAATTCTACAATTAGGTTACAGATTCATCCCTCTAACCATTAACCACTGCTTTTTGCTTTATAGTCAATTAAAAGATTATTTAGCAGCAATCGTTTTGTCATTTCTCACTGAGACACGCAAATGTCACCAGATGAGACACGCTTTTAAGCCCAATTCACCATCTACACTCCACCAAAAGCCACAAAGAACAACCATAAAAACCCCGTTTCCCCCCCCCCCCCCAGTTATTTCTAACAGACTTCCATGTTCACACTACACGGCTCTTTTCATCATTTTCACTATTTTTAACCCACTTTTTCCTCCTTTTCCGCTGTTCCTAAATGTGTCTAGATCTCATTTTTCTCCGAATATTTGTGTTTCATTTTTATCTGATCTACGCGAAAAACATCACCATCTTCACTACGTGTTGCCAATCGGTACCAAACAACTTCAACAGATCCAACGAAGCGGACAAAGTGGACGGAGCGCTTCAAACTACACAGCGCAACGCACAATAATCATCAACTTCATTCCTCAAAATTCATACAATCAATTGGCCGTTTCTCTGTTTTGCACCTTCAGTCAAATCTCAGTCTCAGCGCTATTTAATTGAAATAAGCATCAGTTGATCAATATTAAGCACCGTTGGCATGAGTATCTCAATTGTCCTTCCGTCGAGGGAACTTCCTTCCAACGGGGAAGCGCTTATAACGGCGCTTAGAGACTCGCCCAAGCGTTCCATTGCCTTCTTTGACGAGTGTATGGTTGGCTATATCCTCTATGAAGACACTCAACCTACCACCAAGAGATCAACTGCTTATTTGGATGTATCGATCGTTCCAGCAGAGGTTCTGGATGTTCTGGAACTTGAGGGTTTCTACAAGGAGCCCGAAGAAAACGACGCAAATGGTGCTCAAAATGGTTCCAATTTCTCCATTCATGATCTTACCTTGAACGAAAGCGATATTGTTTACAGTGGAGAATCAGGAGACAAATACTTCATAATATGGAAATTTGAAATCCCTGTGACGTACCCAAGAAGGAAGTCCTCGAACCCTCGTCTTTTGTTATCGTGTTACCTCCATGCAGACGACGAAGTGACTACTCCAGTGATCGTTGAAAGCGAACCGGTTCCACAAGATCCAATAATGACCGACTACAAGCCAGCCAAGCCTAAAAACTTGTTCGCCGAGCTCAACAACCATGTGGCTGTCCAAGGAGATGCCAAAGAGTATGCATTATACAGCACAGAAGTTCCAAAAAGTAATAGAAACAGTCATATCGAGATCAATGACAAGAGAAATAGTCAAATCGAAAAGAAAGACCACCAAATGGATGATATCACCGAAAACAGCACCAGCATCGACAAGCACAGCTCAAGTCAATTAAGAAAAACCCAATCCAAAGAAACCTTGAAGGTGACTCTTAGCATTCCTGTGTCTGTATCTATTGTGATTAAATTAAAGTCAACTAAGCCAGCAGGAAGAAATAATACCTTATTGGCCACATTAAACATTGAATCATCTGAAGATCTTGTAAGAATACTGAATGAAACAAATGTGAATTATTGTTATTACTTTAAAATCCTCAGTTTAACAATGGACTTCAAGTTTGGGTCAATCAAAGAATTCAAGACCCTGGAATATGAATATCCTATCAGATTCAGACTTGGTGATGCAATCAACTTGACCTACAAACTCATGAATAATGAGTTTTTGGATAAAGAGCTCAAAAATATCGACAATTCAAATAGTTTCCAATATTCAAAACCTATAAATATTCAACTTGTCTTGCAAGTACAGGCCCATAATGAAAAATTGGATACTTTTGAAGATGTCAGCAATGTCATAACCACAAACTGGTCCCCATATTTGGACTTTAGCATCATTGCACCACCTATTAATAATTCATTAAAAACTACCAGTAACTATTCTCATATGCAATCACAAGCAGGACTTAATCAACCTCCACCATTGACCAGAGGACCTAATTCTACTCGTAAGAATGCCATGATGAATAATCTTTACAAACTCAAAAGTCCAAGTGGAATGAATGCTAAATTGGCCAATTCCACTGGCTCATTGAATGGAACCCCAAAGAAGATAGTACCTTCTATAGTGGGAGCCTCGTCCTCATCGGTTACTGTTAATTTGACCACCAGTAATAATTCTACATTATCAGGATTAAAACTTACATTCAAAGGAAAATTGGATATTAAATTGGGAGAAATTATCAATTGGAAGATTCAAGCAATCAACAATTCTCCTAATAGACTCAATTTGTCATTAATTGTTCAAAATCCAATCAATTTCAATCCTGTCTACAGTACCAATACTATTTCCAACAATATATCATCATCGAATTTATTAAACTCAGATGACCAATCTTCCAATGAAGATATTATTATTTATAACAAGATGCAACTTTATTCATCATATAATGCCCTTAAGCTTAATACCAGTGGTATTATTGTTCTTAATAACGATATAAGAATTGGACCATTGGATCCAAGTACAGTTTACGAGACTGAGATTAAGTTGATTGGGATTTCCAAGGGTATTTTCAACTTGGATGGGATTAAAATATTTGATATTCACAGTGGTGATGGATTGGATTTTGGTAAGTTAGTAGAAGTATTTGTGGTCTAAGAATAGAGAATAAAAGGAAGTTTATAGTTACTAGCTTTAGTAGTGGAGCTCTTTAATATAAGTCACAAATATAATAGGCACAGTATGGGAGTAATTGATCGTTGGCAGGTGTAGATTATTGTTGAATTGGAGCTATTGTTTCAAGTGCTGGGAATCATAGGATGCTCTTATCACCGATGACAGGTCATAATCGGTTAATGGCCTTCTATCCCAATTGGGATTGTTGCAAAATCTTGGGTTGCAACTTTCAATGACTCAGTCGCGCTAGTTTGTACTTTTTCAAATATTTCGCAATCATAGTGGATAATAGGTGAAGTTTAGGAATTACTGTATTGGACTAAGCGAAAAAGAAACAAGCTGTCAAAGGGACAGAGTCATAGTCATAGCCTTAGTCACACTTATAGCCATTATAGCGAACGTTGGGACCTAACGGCGAAACTAAACCCGGCCCCACTTACCCCGGGAATTGACTATTTTAGCGCTAAGGTTAGAACCCTATGACTGCGACTCGATAAGCGAGGCTGCGATTTCCTCTTTGGTAAATTCTTATCAGATAAAGACCAATAGACCCACCACAACCAGGAAAAGACCACCACTAGATACACCACAAAGTATGGGTTTTAAGTACCAATTGTGCCATGTATAATACTATTTAGGTATATTAGGTTTACAGGTTACACTTCCATTGGCTAGCACCTCTTCTCGTCAATTTTTCACTATCTTCTAGTTCTTTCTAACAGTTTAGTCAGGTTAGTAAGAATGCATAATTCCACTGAATTAGGCGCCAAAAAGGTAAACTGGTCATGACTCGGTGAGGGATGAGGGTGGTCTTTGTGATACTACACTAGCCATATGCACTCAGGCCACTGAAACTTCCACTTTGTTTCGGTTGTTTCTGAGTCATCTCATCACTGTCACGTTATTCGCGTCAATATGTCATAAGTTATTTATGATGAGGAATTGTAGCGTGGGTGGCTCCAATCGGCAATTTAACCGCGCTAATCGCCACCTGACTCATCTGAAAAATAACACAAAAACCCCACCACACTTATCAGTCATATACTATATAAACCAGCCATAATTAAGGTTATAACCAAATTTTTCATTCCAAATTAACTAACTACTATTATTCAAATAATTATAGTTAACCACAATCCATAAATACACATATACATATATAAAATGTCTTCACCAGTTATTTTACATTTAAGGGCTGAGACCAAGCCTGCTGAAGCTAGAGCTGCTTTAACTCCAACCACTACTAAGCAATTACTCGATGCTGGTTATCAAGTATTTGTTGAAGAATCATCTCAATCTATTTTTGACGCTTCTGAATATGAAAAAGTCGGTGCTACCATCGTGCCCGAAGGTTCTTGGAAGGAAGCTCCAAAGGACAGAATTATCTTTGGTTTAAAGGAATTACCTGAAGATGAAACCTTCCCTTTGGTTCATGAACATATCCAATTTGCTCATTGCTACAAGGACCAAGCCGGATGGCAAGATGTCTTAAGAAGATTCCCTGAAGGTAAAGGTACTTTATACGACTTGGAATTCTTGGAAAATGACCAAGGTAGAAGAGTTGCTGCTTTCGGTTTCTACGCTGGTTTCGCTGGTGCTGCTCTTGGTGTTGCTGACTGGGCTTTCAAGCAACTTAACCCAGATTCTAAAGACTTACCAGGTGTTCAACCATATGCTAATGAAGATGCCTTAATTGCTGATATCAAGAAGGATTTGGCTGTTGCCGTGGAGAAGAACGGTGGTGAATACCCAACTGCTTTGGTCATTGGTGCCTTAGGTAGATGTGGTTCCGGTGCTCTTGATTTCTTCCAAAAGGTCGGTATTCCAGATCAACACATTCAAAAGTGGGATATGCAAGAAACTGCCAAGGGTGGTCCATTCCAAGAAATCGTCGACAGTGATATTTTCGTCAACTGTATCTACTTATCACAACCAATTCCTCCATTTGTGAATAAGGAAGCCTTGAACAGCGAATCTAGAAAGTTAAGAACCATCGTTGATGTCTCTGCTGATACCACCAACCCACACAACCCAATTCCAGTGTATGAAATCGCTACTGTTTTCAGTGAACCAACTGTTCCAGTCGAAACTACTGCTGGTCCAAAGTTATCTGTTGTTTCTATTGATCACTTACCATCTTTATTACCAAGAGAAGCTTCTGAATTCTTTTCCCGTGACTTGATTCCTTCCTTATTGGACTTGCAAAATAGAGATACCGCTCCAACCTGGGTTAGAGCCAAGGCTTTGTTCGATAAGCACGTTGCCAGACTTGCTTAAAGTCCTTTCAACATAGAGCGAATACCTTCACATTTAATAATTTAACCAAAAAATTTGGATCGGTAAATTATCGTATAATTTGTCCATCCAGTGTACTTTAATTCGTATATATTTCATTAATACAAAGATTTATCAGTAACAGTATGATGTAGAAGAAAAGAGGTATTGAGAGAGAACCAGATGAAATATCCTTGTTACTATTGTTTGTTCATAAGTGAGTTGTTGCACTAGATATACTCACTATTTTGCATCCATTTTGCAACCAACAACGCGTAACACATAAACGGAACTAAGAGCTTTGATCATTAAGGGCACCAACATCACGAATATGTGGTATTACAATTAGTTTGCTCACAATTCGGATTCTATTTCAGTTTACTAAGGCACTTCTACACTTGTTCTTAAATGGTTAAATACATTACTGTCTATAATATGCATCTTTAATGTTCTTGATCTAGCAAGAATTGGTCAATAGAGACTGTTAATTGGATATCCAACACTCTATTGACTGTATGACCTTATCATTATGATTTGGTTAATTTTGTTCGTTACCTATTTTTAATTTTGCAATTTTCATATTAATTGTTTTATTTTATTTTATTTTTGCACGTTTATTCTAAAGTAACTTGCACCTTGTTCTTCTTGTTCTTCTTTCCCTTCTTCTTTGGCATCATGATTTTCTTGATTTCTTCACCGTCAGTTTCGTATTCGGATTCACTGACACCACCGTCTTCACCGTTCATTTCTTCAAGGGAAGTGTATCTTCTCTTCATGGTTCCGAACTTTTCAATGGATTCAGCACAAGTAACAACACAGTTCAACCTTTCACCAGTATCGTAAACGGCAACTTGATCTCTGACGTTCTTGGAAAGATCCCAAACAACAATCTTACTATCAGAACCAACAGAAACAAGGTATGGAACACCGTTGGTTTCAACTTCATGTTGGAAGAAACTCAAATCCTTAATACGGTTAGTGTGACCTCTTAATTGGAATTCTGGTTCAACAACTTCAGCCTTGGCCTTAGTGACCTTGTCTTCATCTTCGACCTTGCTCATGATTTGTTCAGCGAAATTGAAGAATTGGATAGTACCGTTTCCGAGACCAACAACAACGTATTCGGTACCTTCAACCTTGATGACTTCCATACTCATTAAAGTGGAAGAGAATTTCATCTTGTATACGATCTTGGCAGTGGTGGTGTTGTAGACCAATAATTGGTTTAATAATCCGACAATAAAGTGGTTACCATCGAGAGACCATCTGACGAATTCTCCCTTTTCACCCAAGTGATCTTTACCCTTAATCTTTAAAATGGCAGCTTTCTTAACAGTCATTAAATTCCACAAACGGATGGTTTGATCTTGAGAAACAGAAATGGCAACTCTTCCAGATGGATGGATGGCAATATCATTGATTTGACCTTGGTGTCCCTTTAAGGTACCGAACATTTCCCAGTCCTTGGTTCTCCATATTATAATCTTACCATCTTCAGAACCAGACAAAAGCCATTTACCAGACTTGTCGGTGTTTTCATGTTCAACATTACCTTCGTCAGAAAATCTTAAGGAAGTAATGGTACCCAGGTGACCCATCAAGTCACCCAATTCCTTTCTTTTTTGTAAATCATAAATCTTAATGTGTTCATCATTGGATCCAGTAACCATATATCTCTTGGCTATATCGATAGATTTGATGGAAAGAGCGTGAGCTTGGAAATGGAAAACTCTTTGGAAAACAGCTTCAGATGAGCCGCCAATCATTACAGACAATCCTAAAAGATTGTGTTCATAAGAACCCACCATGATTCTGAATTGGACCTTCTTGGCTGGACCAGTAGCCGCCTTCTTTGTCACTTCTTTTGGTTCTTCTTTTGATTCTTCTTTGGTTTCTTTTGGTGCATCCTTTTGTGGTGCTTCGGCTTTCACTTCCTTGGCCTCTTGGACTCTAACCTTTTTGTTAGTTTTAGCCATGTTTAAGATAGTGTCTATAGTATATTAGTGTTAGATAGGGTAAATTTTTGGCGATGAGCATCTGGTTTCTAGCGCGGGCACGTGAGTATCCCCGTGCCACCAAATGGTCCCCGCGAGCCACCCACCGCGACTGTCTCTCTGTGTATGTTTAGATACCATCACTACGCAGTGCCATCAAAAGATCAGATCAACATCTTTATCACATCAAGCACTTCAGCGGCTAAGTACATCCTTTGACCCGTACAGCTTCCAGCAACCACAACCGTGAAACTATCATCACCAATCCTTTTATCCGTACGGTTATACACTTTGTCAACTTTTCCACTGCTCTAGATCATAAACCCATACAAAACAAAACCATCCATCGACATATAAACTCCAAATATGGTTCAGAATCAAAAGACTCCATCACAACACAATTCCACGTTGTTTATATCGCCAATGGTGAACAATCGACGTCCTGATATCTTTATAACACCACCAAACCCAGCGTCTACTTTGTTTGATACTCCTGGATCCAACCACTCACTGTTCTTCAATCTTGATAGACTGAATGGCGATGTCAATAGTGCCAATAATGACCCTCCACATCAACAGAACAGCCGTTTGCCTACTGTACTGGAACCATTGACCCAGGCTGAAAAATTACGGTTATGGAGACATGATGCGTTGATGCAACACCATTATAAGACAGCTGAGTTCATAGGTGATAAGGTATTGGCATTGACTGAAGACCCCAATGACGCCTTCTGGCTCGCACAAGTGTACATTAACAGCGGTAACTATCTCCGGGCCAAGCTGTTGCTTACAAGTAAACCAGAGTTTGAGAAATCAGTGAGTTGTCGTTATTTAGCCAGTTTTTGTTTGGTTAAATTAGAGCTCTGGGATGATGCATTGGACTTGGTGGGTGAAACCAACCCATTCAGAAAAGATGACAACTACCAAGTTAGAAATACCGATGGTGGTATAAAATTAGAAGCATCAATGTGCTATTTAAGAGGACTTATCTATGCCAATCAGAATAATTTTGAAAAGGCCAAAGATTGTTACAAAGAAGCAGTTTTGGTAGATGTAAAGTGTTTTGAAGCATTCAATGAATTGATTTCCAACAACTTAATGACCCCAAGTGAAGAATGGGATTTTATCACTACTTTAAACTATAGAGATGCCGATGATAACGATGAATTGATCAAATTATTATACACTTCCAAATTATCCAAATATCTTAATATTGCTAAATTTAACGAAGCAGAAACTATATTGAAAGAAGAATATGATTTGGGTGAGAATAGTGATATTTTGTTGAGCAAAGCCGATTACTATTACATTCAATGCAGTTTTGATGAGTGTCTTGTCATCTGTGAAAAAATATTATCCAAAGATGAATTTAATTTTGATGTCATACCCAATTATCTCAGTTCATTATATGAGTTAGGAGGTAAGAATAAACTCTTCTTGAAAGCTCATCAATTGGCAGAAAATCATCCTAATAATCCAATGACCTGGTTGTCAATTGGAACATACTATTTATCCATTAATAAAATCATCGAAGCAAGAAAATTCTTTAGCAAGGCAACACTATTAAATCCTAATTTTGGCCATGCTTGGATTGGATTTGCCCATACTTTTGCAGCTGAAGGTGAACATGAACAAGCCATAAGTGCATATGCATTTGCAGCCAGATTATTTCCGGGTACTCATTTACCTAATTTATTCTTGGGAATGCAACACTTACAAATGAATAATTTAAGTTTAGCTGAAGAATATTTATTAGCTTCATATCAAATCTGTGCATCTGATCCATTACTTTTAAATGAACTCGGTGTGATTAATTTCCATAAGAATAATTTAATGAAGGCAGAATTGTTTTTACAAGAAGCCTTGGGTGCTGCCAAGTACTTGAATTCTGATTCCAAAACCTGGATTTCTATCCATACAAATTTGGGTCATGTCTACAGAAGAGAAAATCAACCATATAAAGCATTGGATTGTTTTAATCAAGTGCTTAAAATTAGTAATAGAAATGACTGCAATATTTTATCAGCTATGGGATTAATTCACTTGAAATTAGGTAATTTTTTCAAGGCAATTGATATTTTACATGATGCATTGGCTATAGCACCTTCAGATCCTATAGCTTCAGATTTGCTTAAGAGAACTCTTGAAGCCAATACTTCTAGTGAATCATTTTTGGAGAATACAGGAAGAGTATTTGAGCTCAATTTGCCTACATTAAACTACAAGAAGCAATTGAAAAAGAGTAAATTTATGACACCATTGGCTAATAAAACAAAATTATTAGAATCCGAGCCGGAGGGCCAAGTTGACGAAGTGCATTCATTAGCCAATGCTTTGGTTAAAGGTGAAGATTCAAGTGACGATGATGATGAGGTTATGGATATTGAAAGTGACTAATTCTGGGCATCTTTAAATCCGGATAAATCATAATTTCCACAGAAAGAAAAAATAAAATACATTTTGACATGCTACGAATTGAGTATGATCAATGTATAATTCGCTAATATCGCATAAAAGTGTTCGCTGATTTGAATTCCACGCAGGACATAGTTACCTAAGTGGGTCCATAATTTAGCATTTAGTTGTGTGTGTCGTTTATTTTTGTCGTCTCGTCTAACGCGACGCGGTCGTGGCATCAACCATTAGGTACACAACGGTTCTGTTCGTAACAGATAGTGAGCCGAAAAAGAAAACACAGAACATCCCAAATCAGGAAATGCCCACCGTAATCTCTACCCCCCCTAAAGATTGTACCAGATTAGATCATCTGACAATAGGAGTCAAAACCCGGTACAACAAACTTTATAGACAAAAGGTAAAGGATCTACCATTTGGTCCTATGTTCTAACCCAATATTATTATGGGGAAATTAAGTTGGACTACTAACTAACTAAACTATGTGGCTGGGGGGGACTGCACCTTCCTACCCCCACATTTACCTATTTTTGGGATAATTTTTATTCTATGCGTTCGTATGTTTCTGCGGGATTGACATAGGAAAAAGAATACTGCAAAATAGGGGGATACTGGTTGTTAGTTGATAAAAACAGCTCATTATATTGATCACTAATCAGATCTGGCCTATTGTGTATGTGCATCGGTTATTGTTGGTCATCTCAACCACCTTCCTACCCCCTCTAAGCCGGTCGTGGGCCGCCCAATCAGCTCCACTGATACCCCTGACTAACAACAATACTACTGCTATTATTATTATTATTATTACATGTTTTTGTCGTGGTTACGGCCCTATATAGATACCCGAACAGGCTGGCAAATTGTAGTCACTTTTTTTTATATAGATATATCCACATCTGGAGACCACATCCAACCCTCTAACTAGACTCACTAGTCACCCACCTACTTAATACACATCGTCATAGTCATTACTCACACGAGCTCCATATACCACACCCACAGATTCTCACCTCTTTAGTGATACTCAAAACAACTCCTATACTCATCATATAGTCACTCACACTAACTAACACTCACTACACTACTGACTCATCTCACATAACCCTTTTAACCACCACTACCCATTGCGCCTCTAATAACCCCTGCGCATATCTACCACTTGTTTTCACTAGAATTAAAACCTCATACCTCGTTTCCGTCATCTCCCTATGATTAATGAATACTCACACCCCTTTAACTAAGTCCCAAAAGGAGTCCAAAATCTTATGTATCAATTTCAACCAGGATCAAGGATGTTTTGCAATCGGACACGAAAACGGGTTCTTGGTGTATAACACCAACCCTATTGATTTAAGGGTCAAAAGAACCTTCAATGGATCAAATCATCCCCAGATCAACGGCGGCTCCGCAGGCTCCGGCTCTGTCTCCGGCTCCTCCCACAACAATAATGGCACCAGTAATGGAAATAGTAATGGAAATAGTAATGGTAATGGCCCTGGATCCGGGCCCAGCGGATCAGGTATCGGCCACATCACCATGCTTCATAGAACCAATTACTTGGCGCTTGTTGGAGGTGGTAAAAGCCCCAAGTTTGCCAACAATAAGCTAATCATCTGGGATGATTTAAAGAGAAAGAACAGTTTAAGTTTAGAATTCAACACCCCCGTACTAAACGTATTATTATCAAGAATTAGAATCATTGTGGTCCTTAAAAACCAAGTATTGGTGTATGGATTTTCTGCTCCTCCTAAGAAATTCGCTACCTATGAAACTATAGATAACGAACTAGGATTAGCGGACTTATCGGTTAATTCTACATCTCCATCACCACTTCATATGGAATCAAATTCGCCAGTGGCTTCATTATCTTCATCAGCATCATCAACTACAGCAAAAGAATCCATTAAATATCAAACATTAGCATTCCCAGGTAGACAAGTGGGCCAAATTCAATTGGTCGATGTTTCACCTCAAGGACAAGAGAAAAACCTCGTTAGTATTATAAAGGCCCATAAATCAAAGATTAGATGTTTAGCATTGAATAGATCTGGTACTTTAATTGCATCTGCTTCGGAAACCGGTACTATTATTAGGGTTCATTCTACTCACAACACTGGTTTGTTGTATGAGTTTAGAAGAGGTTTGGATAGAGCAGTTATTACTTCCATGAAATTTAGTCATAATGATACTAAATTGGCAGTTTTATCTGATAAAAATACTCTTCATATTTTTAATTTAGCAGATGCTACTTCTTCATCACCTGCTTCATCAATTACTAGATCCAATACTTATCCTATGAATAGAAGGCATTTATTGAAGAACTTACCAATCCCCATTCCAGTTCCAAACTATTTTAATTCCACCTGGTCTTTCTGTTCTGTCAATACCAACAAGTATCATACTGAGTTTAACAGCCCAGAATCCAATTCTGATTGTGGAGTACTTGGATGGTCAGGAAACGATGTAATAATAATATGGCAGAACAAGAGGATTTGGGAGAGATACGTTATCGTGGAGAACGAAGCAGAAGATGAACTGAAGACCTGGGAGTTGGTAAGGTACAGCTGGAAGAGCTTAGATAATGAATGAATCAAAGAATAAAATCAAAAAACCAAAAAAACAACGAAGAAGCAATACAACGAGAGATCTCAGGAAAACCAATAATAACAAAAGCATTAAAAGGTATAATAGGAAGGGGAATATTTTATTATGACCAACATTTAATTCACACTCATTCTTTCATTCTTTCATTCGTGTTAACGGAAACATAATAGAATAATCCCTAAATTGCCAAGTCCCAAGTCTCAAGTCCCATCGTTAGCGAACTAGGCTGCTGGTATTGGTTTATCGTATAATAAAGGGATCAAGATTAATAACAAATACATTAAAGTGTAGACCAAATGGTATTGTATAATATGTACAAGATGATAGTAATATACAGATAATAATTAACAGATAAAGTGTAGATTTTGTGTGTGAATTGCTTTCGCTTTTCACAATTCTAATCAACAATTTCACAGAGAATAGGCTCATACATCTTCTTCTCGTCCTTAGCGTGTTGCATGGAATCCCATCTCTTACCGTGGAAGTTCCTCACAAACCTAGAAGAACTGGAGCTGTTTTCGAACCTGATGAGTTGGATATGTGTTTGTTTCACTGGATTATTTACAATGGTAGTTATTGGAGACTTTTTGAGGAGATCATAATTCCACAAGAGTCTTGGAATGGTGTGTTTTGAAAGTCCAAATGGTAAGTTTCGTACCAAGACAGAGTTTGCACGGGTATTGGAGTCTGTCAATTGTTGTAAAAGTTTATAATTTGGATTGACTTCTGGGCTTCTTGGGTCCACTTTAATTTGATCAAGCTGTTCTAGTATACCCAATTTAGAAGGTGAATATTTTAAGATATCTTGTATGGTAGAGTGTTCAGATGATGCTAAGTTATGGAAAGGGTTTTGAATGGATTGTTTGTTTAAACCGTTTGCTTCTTTCATGGTAGACTGGAGATTTAAGCCATCATTGCCTAAGAATGGAGAAGTGAAGAATTTCAATTTGTTATGGGTAATTTCTTCGAATTTGAGATCAATAGGAAGTCCATTAATGGCTTTATGCTGGGTTTCCAAGTAGTAGATACTGGCATGGAGATGATTTGGAAATATTAAGTAGTATGAGTTTTGGAATGCTAATGTTAATGGGTCTCTTTTCTTGACCATGTGGAATTTAAGACCATCTCTTAAGTCGGCTGGTAACAAGTACTTTCTCTCTCTGTTGATAGGAAACAAGCTGAAGAAATCGGACTTGGTTAAGAACGAGCTGGGGAAATCAAGTTTCAATATGTTAGTTTTCACTGAAGCTGGTGGAATTTGGTCAAGTGCTTTTTCCATGGGGGCTTGGGTCCATTGGTTCTCCATCAAGTCATCGAGGGCTGATTTGAAGGTGGTTTTCAGGTCTCCATAGAGGTGTTTGGTGACGATGGGGATCTTGGACGAGATCTCGGTGGACGTGGCCGAGTAGAGGAGGTTGGCGAGCCTGTCGCTAGCCTCTTTTGATAGTTTCATCTTATGAATGAAGCCAGTGGGCGGTTATGTGATGATCTGGTGATGGGGTTGTAAAAGTTGACTGGTAATGTCGTGTAGTGGTAGTAGTGGTGGTGCGACACAGAAGGGTTCTCGGTACGGCTCTCAGTAGGGCTATCAATAGCTCTCAGTAGCTCTCAGTAGCTCTCGGTAAGGCACTTGGTAGGGTCCTCAGTAAGGTTCTCGTTAGGCACTGAGTACTGTGATGACCTTTATTGCGAGGTGCAACTACGTTGATGTCTTCGTTCAGGTGTGGTATGGCTTGTATGGTCGTTGCCCTAAACGATATACTTAGAGTAACTGTAATTTGGTTATTCCGCTACATTTTACAAATTACCGCCATTTTGGTAAAGACTGCGACAACGGTATTAAATACGAGGCAGTATCACAGAACAGACGTTGGGGGCGAGGGCACTCACCCACACCCGATAATCCCCCAATAATAGCCCCTCCCCACAAGGGCACTTAAATTGAGATAAGTCCGTTCATTAATTGTAGCTAAACTGTGTAGACTCGTATAGTTCATACACTTCGTATACTCGTTATTAAACACTCCCTCCCCCACTTACTAGTCCCCCACCTCCTCCTGGTTTTTAACGGTCCAATTACTTTCTGTGGCTGACATATCTAAACTCACTCAATCACCAGCCAATTAATTTTGTGCCACGAACCGAATTTCCTAAAAATTCGGTACCCACCACGACCACCTCCACCTTACCACACAAATCAACGTCACCAGTCCCAAAAAACCATCAAGCCTCGGGAACCCCACCATCACAGCACCTTGTGGCAAATCACTTACTACTAAAAGGTCGTTCTTGATCAACACGTTTCCGTTTCCTACGGTTTAGATCATCGTTCCCTTTTTTTTTTACATTAATATTAATATCTATTATAACCAGTTAACAAGTTAAAAGTTAACCCTTCTCCTCCTCACCAAATCATAAATATCACACATTGTTACTGTAACCATGCCATCTGAAACTATATGGTCAAGTAACGGAGGATCACCACTGCGAAACCAAACTCTGTCAGCACAATACCGGACTGTGTTGGATCAAGTGGATCCAGAAGTGGCCAAACTCCTCGGAAACTCCGGTGGTCAATTAACTTCCGAAAGAAGGTTTTCTTTTAATGATGGTAGTGATATCGACGGCAACTTATTTGGATTGAAAAGAGGCTCTTTATCTGCTATCACTGCTCCTGTGGGTGGTGCTTCGGGTGTTAATTATAATGCTACCGCTAATGGCGCCAACAATAGATTAAACTTTGGTACTGCTTCTATTAGTGGTGGTATTGCTAGTAGACATCCTCCTCAAGATAGTTTCTTACAAAAGTTTTCCTCGGTAGCTGATGCCACTAGAGATATCGAATTATCAAATGGTATTGGTAATATCTCCTTAGACAATCAAGGGTCTAGAAGAACCAGTTTCAATTCTGAAGCAATTAAACCCTTGGATTTCGGAGCTTTAAGTTCTCCTCGAGGATCTTTGAATGAAAACTTGAACATGCCTGCTCCAAGAACCTCTAGACACCAATCCATTAGTGAAAAAATTGATCATTATAATAGTACTTCTCCAATCCAAGCCAGTGCTGCTTTATCCATAGCTTCTGATCATCAAAGTGAAAGTTCTCATCGTATTAATCAACCTCAAGCTCCTCAGAACTTCTGGAATCCTGCTACTGCTACTTCGTTCACTCCTGCTTTTTCTTACAACTACTTAGAGAATAATTTACCAGGTGGTAATGTTCCTGTTCCTCCTCAACAACCTCCTCAACAACCATTCAACCGTGGCTCTAAAAACATTCCTCCAATTAGTCCACCAGGCTTCATGATGCCATCTCCTCCTCCTCCACAATTCATGGACCCTGCCTTTTATGGTATGATGAGTTATCCAGAAGAAAAACCTGAACAATCGGAAGACTCCGAGGAAACTCCTCTTGATGAAGAAGGTAAACCTAAAGAAGGTGCCAGAAATGTTCATACTCCAGGTATTGGTATGATGAACCGTCAAGCTCCTCCTGCCTCTTTCATGTTCCATCCTTTCAACCCATATCCAATGTACCAACAAGGTCCACCACCACCAATGGGAATGCCACCACATTCTCCTATTCAAGCTCCATTAGATCCAAAGGCTGCCCCAGCTCCTCAACCAACTCCTCCATCCAAAAAGAAGGGAAGAAACAATGATAACGGAAAGGGTGCTAACCATATTTACAGATCTCCATTATTAGAAGAAGTTCGTTCTAACTCCAAGGGTAAGGAATATTTCTTGAAGGATATTTATGGCCATGCTGTTGAATTTACTAAGGATCAACATGGTTCTAGATTCATTCAACAAAAATTGCCTGATGCTAGTGATGAAGAAAAAGAAGTTATCTTCAATGAAATTAGAGATATTTCTTATGATTTAATGACTGATGTTTTTGGTAACTATGTGATTCAAAAGTATTTTGAATTCGGTACTGATACTCAAAGAAAAGTCCTTTTAGAAAACATGTTGGGCCACATTTATGAATTGTCATTACAAATGTATGGATGTCGTGTGATTCAAAGAGCCATTGAAGAGATTGATCAAGAAGGTCAAATTCAAATCATTGAAGAATTGAGAGATCATATTTTAGTTTGTGCCAAGGATCAAAATGGTAACCATGTTATTCAAAAGTCCATTGAAAAGATTCCATTTAACAAGATCAAGTTTGTTTTAGAAAGTTTGAATAATCAAATTTATCATCTTTCTACTCATCCTTATGGTTGTAGAGTTATTCAAAGATTATTGGATTACTCTAACATTGAAGACCAAGAAAATATCTTGAAGGAACTTAACAGATTTATCTTTTACTTGATTCAAGATCAATATGGTAATTATGTTATGCAACATATTTTAGAAAGAGGAAAGATGAGAGATCGTGAAGAAATCTTAAGAGTAGTTTTAGGATCTGTTGTCACCTTTTCTAAGCATAAGTTTGCATCCAATGTTATTGAAAAATGTATCAAGTTTGGATCTTTGGAACAAAGAAAGCGTATTCTTCATGAAGTTATGATCGGAAACGAAGACTATAATGTTGAATTAGTTAGTGATGATTCTCCATTAGCATTGATGATGAAGGATCAATACGCCAACTATGTCATCCAAAAATTGGTTGAAGGATTTGATGCTAAAAGTACTGAAAAGAAGAAATTGGTGGTTAAGTTGAGACAATACTTAAAACAAATCTCTTCTAAGAATACTTACGGCAAACATCTTGCTTCTGTTGAAAAGATGATTATTGTTGCTGAAACTGCTTTAATTGAAGCAGAAAACAAGTAGTTGCTACGACAACTCACTTACCCCGTTGCCAATTTACTGTTACTTAGCTTTTACTTACAGGGCACTATTGGCCAAAGGATTTTCCTTGCCCTCTGTCTATTTTTTTTATTGCCTCTATTTAATTTGTGTAAATAATTTGTTTATCTACAGTTTTGTTCTCTTCTATTGTCTATAGTTATTGAGCCTAAATAGTTTTTTATAATACAATGTATATATGATTGAAAACGAAGTAGTATAAGGAGAACAGGAAGTTGATTATCAATGGTATATTGGGTTAATATGATGAACTGAATCGAGGCTATTGAGTCGCTGTTAGTGTCAATTATAGTGTCAATTATAGTGTCAATTATAGTGTCGATTATAGTGGTAATTATAGTGGTAATTAGACCCAGTAATAATTACAGTAGTATTACAGTGTTTGTATCGTCATTACTTTATTCATATCGGATATCTGACCGTTCCAAGAACATAGCGTCGTCGGACGGTAAAGTATATATAAGAACTAAATAATATCTCTCTATCATAATTACCCACGTCATTAGTTAAGGACCACTTCCTTAAAAGCACTTAAAAAGTCAGCATTAAATTTAGACCATAAATCGTTGCTTTTACCATAAGAAGATGATCTTCTTTCATTAAGATCTTTGTACAATTCACGTAATTCACTAGACCTTATTCCTAATTTCTTGACATTCTTATCAAAGAAAATGTATTCGTATAAGGTAGCCCATTGCAAGATTTTGAATTCATCATTGGAGTTAAGTTGTTTGACTTCTGCCCAAGTGGTCTTTAAAACTTGTGCCTTCTTGGCTGCAAGAATTTCATTAGACAATTCTGTATCGTATCTTAAATTGGAAGGCTTTCTATCGTTATCAACCTTGACTTCCAAGACATCTTCTTCTTCATCAGAGCATTCTAATGAGCTCAAACTGGTCTTGGTACTTTCTGCGATTTCTGGACCACTGTTGTTGAATTCTCTTCTGACTTGATCTAAACTGAACAAAGAGGTAGTGCTAAGGTATGAAGAAAACAGCTTCTTATCACTGGCAGTAGTGCTCTTCAAAGGAGTAGTGGTAGTGGTAGGAGTCTTTTCAGAAGCAAAAGTGACTCTGTCATTTAGATGGCTGAGATTGGCACCAATAGAACCACCAGGGTGCTTGGTAGAGAACAATTTCTTCCTCTTAGTGACATCTTCTTCAATTAACTCCAGCAATGCCAAGATGGTTGCATCTGCAAGCACCAATGATACGGTAGCAGAGACGGTTGGTGCAGGAAGTCCATGAATGGTATCTTCATTTAAACACGAGGGCAAAGCCGCGTATAATAAAGACTTGACTTGTGGATGACTGGCTAATTTGGACTCCTTGTTACATGTAAGTAATATGATAGGGACTTCTATGGAAATATGTGGAAGTAATTGTAAGAGCTCAGGGGTGTTACCACTGGCGGTTAATAAAATGACACAGTCTTTGGACTCGTCAATGAGACCCAAGTCACCATGGAGCGCCTCTGAAGGATGAAGGGCAGATGAGTAGATCGATAATGAGTTTAAGGTGGCCACGAGCTTGTTGGCAATCTTGAAAGACTTACCAATACCACAGACCACGATTTTACCTCTGTTGATCTGGACGGTATTGTACATTATCTGTAATGACTGAGCCAAATTGACTTGAGAGAACAAGTCATTGTTGTATTGATCTGAAAGGCGGTTGAGGGCGTCATTCTGGTTGGCTAAGGTGTTTTGAACTGAATTAATAGCCTTATGAGTAGGAGACCCATCGGCAACAAAGGGAAGAGTAAAACTCATATGACCGAACCGGATAAGGTGAAGAGTTGTATAGGACTAGTAAAGTGTATGTTCCAAGTAGTTTGATTGGTTAAGTGGTGTTGAAGTTGGTTCAAAGTACCTGCTAGTAAATAGGAGAGAAGGGACTTAAGAATGAAGCTTCGACTAAGTTGTTGTGGTTGACCCTTTTTAAAAAAATGAAAGACGTGTTGGTTGTGGAAATTATGGCTCTATTTAGTGTGATTCTTTTTAATATATGAGCCTGTGTATGAACGATGAGCTAATTTCGGTGCGGATCTTCACAAGCGAGTTTATCAGTGGTGGAGAAAAACGAGGACCGAATTGGAAAAAGGGCCCAAATGGCAAGAGAAAACGGATGACTAGTTTTTTTTTAAAAACTCTTTGAGTACTGTGAAAATTAGATATAGTGGGCAAATTAGGCCTATCTTATAGCAGATCCCTTAGCAACTATAATCTCGTAGATATAATAGACACGAACAAGAAACGGTGATGATATGGTGCCGATCACTATTCACGTCACTCAGCCAACAGCGCTTACTAATAAATATTGGCTGTGGAACAAGGTATCTCGCAATCTCGCTCATCGAAGGAGAATTACGCACCACGCACCACAGTTAAAATTAACTAGTATAGGAAAACCACGTGCAGTACGGCAAACTCATAGCCAAAGCCATTGCCTTATGACAACGCCAATTGGACTTTAAGCCCGAGAATCTAAGGCTATAAAAGGCTATAACAGACTGTTACAGCCACTAACGGCCGAGTTTTAGAGCACCAGCCACAACCAATGGGTTGATAAAAATAAAACAACAAAAGAAAAACGCAATCTAATCAACGGAACAATTTTCAAAGGGTTTGTCTGAAAGGAGGCTGTTCAATTGAGATCGTTATTGTTCTTCTCCTTATTCTTCTTTATTTTTTTTTTCTCTTTCGATCTCTCGGCCTATGACCTATGGCTTATCCAGACCCTAATCTCAAAATCTTTCAATAATAAGCCCTTTTTGGGATGAGCAACTGTTGGCAGTTAGCCGTTAGACAGGGCTCATACACTCGTATGTGTTCGATACGACGAACGAAACGAAAACGAATGCCGATCTTATGAGGTAAACGAATTAAACTCTACCATTTGGTATAATTCAGAGTCAAATTGTTGACTTAAACTTCCGGTCATTTGCTCTTCTTGATGGATCTCATCTTGCAAAGCCCGATGACTTGCAACCGTTTTGTCGCGGATATTTGTGATCTGTTTGACTCGTTGCGACCAGATTGATTCTCTACCATATGCATGCCAGGCAGTGGCAAATTGATCGGCAACAATCGCTAAATTCCTAATGAAGACAGCAAGGTTATCTTCAGAGATGATCTTGAAGTGTGACGTAGCAAACACTCCGGGTACACCTGCTCTTCTAAACGTTTGTACCTTGAAAAACCGTCTTTTGGTATCTGGGGTGATTCCCGATGTATGATGCGAAATGCGGATATTCAAGAAGTTAAATTGCGACCGAATCAAATTAAAGTTGTAAGGGAGCTCAGAATCATCAAAGTAGATATTGACGTAATTATTCCCAATATGGGCCTTTTTCCTGTGGTCCTGTATATCGTTCTTCATCATGGTAATAATATGGAATACTATTTGGGTAGTTTTGTCTCTCCAATATCTAGTATATTCTCCATCAAATCCATTTTCGGTATCTAACCCTCCCACGTAAATATGACGAGAGGCATCTTTAAGCCTGATAAGACTACCGATTTTGGTTAAAAACTCTTCGTAGGTTCTAGATCCAATTTTATTATTAAGAACTTCTTCTTCTGTACTTTGTCCTGGCCCCACATAAATTATACCAATTTTATGGAAATCCACAGTGGGAATCCGATCCAATACATTCAATGCTCTTAATGTTACTGAATCCTCGACAATTGGAATTGGCTTAATGGTTTCTATATTGAATAATTGAAGCAAATAGTAGTTAGGATTAATTTTTCCATCAACAGTTCTCTCTTCATGATCCAACTTAACATTGAACTTTACCGTACCAGTTGGCTTACGAATTGATATGATGGAATCACCAGAAGTTTCATCAGTTTCAATTCCAAATATACTATTTCCCACTACCCAACGGGTAATTGAACCCATTGGTTTCTCATTGGTAATAATATTCAATGGTATATCACTGTAAGTGAACCTAATAATAAAATCCAAAAATCCAAGTGTTTGACTGTCCAAATTCTTTTCATGTTCACCTGAAAGAATAAGATTCTTCACAAGGAATGATGAAATGGATTTTCTGTCTTTTAAATTAATTTTCAAGAACCAGCTTGAGATCACATTGAACGAAGACATAAGAACATATTGTACAAGAATTGGAGTAATTTCTGTAGATTGAGTGGAAGGTGTGAAATCCATTTCAGCGTCCACACCATGTTGTTGAATATCAGTCAGGACAGATGATGCTGGTGTACGTTTCTTCAAGTCATTGGCGAATTGGATATACTTGAAAGCAATACCAAAGACTCTTTTATATTCATCAATGGTGAAATTAGAAGTCAATGTAGGAATGTGAATTAATGATGATAAGAATTCTAGTGTATGGGCACTTGCAAATGCACTAGTAACTCTTGTTTGTAATTTGGTAAGAATAGCTGAAAGGAACTTTTTAATTGATAAAGGAAATTCATAGCAGCAGACGGTTAAAATACTGATACTAGGAATGGCTGTTTTTTCCCATGATCCTAAACCAAAAATGAGGGCATTAATGATTTGATCCTCATCATACTTGGTGAATTTATCATGGTATCCTACCAACGCAGAGAGTGTTCTCACTAGAACCACCTGTAAGTCAGCTTTGGTCACTTGATTAGGAGGAAGTACAATTTGCTTGGGCAAGTTCAAGGTCAAATGGTCACAAATAATATTTTTAAACTTCATAATTTGGTCATCATAGTTGAGGAAGAGTCTAATATTTGCCAATTGAGGACAGAAATGGGCCCAGATAAAAGAATAAATTTCCCAATCAACGAACTCCACGATAATTCTTAGTATAATATCGAACCATTGGGAGATATCAATTGTACTATTAGTGGAACGAGTCGAGTGGTCTTGAGTATAGTGATTACCATTTTGGTCTTCTCCCAATTTGAGCTTTTTTGAAGGTTTGTCAAAGTATTTCTCAGGAAGGTAAGCCACAGATTCAGGATAAATCCATTTGTAGCTCAGACTCAATTGTACATTAAAGGATGAATCCTTAGGGTTTCTCTTGAAAGATGTAGAAAGACCAATCATTTCCTGTGGTTGAGTGAAATAAACGTTTGAATCTTCTGTAACTCTTATTCTAATTAGACATTTGCATAAGATTAATAATAAATCCACATGGCCAGAATCAAGAGCATACTTTGAAATTAATATTATGAACTTATATGCCACCAGGGCCTTTTCACTGTCACCTTGCGATGAAATGAGGAAGATTTTACAAAGAGCACGGGCCATGTTTTGGGCATAGTTAACACTCATTGATTGGAGATTTGAAGCTCTTGAAGCAGATCCTTTCGAAGTGAATGAACTAATAGACATGAATGCTGGTTCAGGAACAGCTTTGGATTCTCTATCGACAAATATTGGTCTAAGTACTTCTGTTAGTTGCTGGAATACATTTGGTGGACTTCTCATCACGATACTGATGAAGAAATTATTAAAGAGGTAGTCAAGAAGAGTATCGTCTTCTTCGTGGATAGACTTTCTGAACAAATCATAGATGGGGTCGTAGTTGATATTATCACTTGAGAATACTGATATGGATGTTATAAAAGCATCTTTGATCACTTCTAAACAGTGAGTCTTTATATCACTATTTGTGCTTTCATAGTAAAAATATTTAAGAAGCTTCACACAATTATCCTTCCAGAATGGATATAATAAAGAGCATAGTTTCTCTTCATTGTAATAGTTCAAGATAAATTTAATAGTTTCAGGTGGTGCAAGTTTATAGTTATCGAGGAAGAAAGCCACTAATTTATCTTTTGGTGTCTTCAACTCATGATTTTCGTATAAAGACTGCAAAGAAACACATATAGATTGTAAGTATCTCTGGTCCTGTTCTGAATTTGGTTTCAACCCATGAAGAAGTTCATAGATAGAATTGGACATGGAATACCACAATTGGAATGGAAGGACCTTTTCAAAGGACCCATTGAAATTTATTCCAAAGTTTTCAAGATACAGTTCTTTGGAAAAGATACGGTCGCAAGACCTTAAGAAGCCGGTGTTGATCAAAGGCACATTATATGAGACTGCAACTTTACATGCTTTGAGAATGCTCATATAGTTGAGGTCGATACGGTGGTCGTCTTGAGATGCAGATAAGATATGAATTTTGACAAGGATCTGAAGTGCTCCGATGCATGAGTTCAATGGCTGAGTATTGATACCCATTTGCAAAGAATTTTTAGAATGGAACTTGTGGAGTTCTGGATTTTTTAATATATCACATAGACTGACGATAGTGGACTGGAAAGTATCTGAAATGACCAAATTGTCAAAGATTTCCCATATTGATATGGATACTTTGGGGTCTAGGTTTAACCCGTATACTGAGCATAAGAAGCTGACTGTATTGTAGTCCATCGGTATGGATCCTGAGACGACAGCTGTGTTGATAACCTTCAAGATCAGGGATAAGAGAGCTGTATCAGTAGTTTCAAAGCCTATATCGACTAAGGTCCTCACCAATCTGTTTTTAAAATGGTCATCAAGGATATCGAAACTGTAGACCATGGAATCTTCTACGAACTGGATGGTTGCAAGGAGTCTTTCGTTGGTTTCATCGTGTGTAGTCATATCAATCGCGGACTCGATAAATATGTCCAAGCTCTTAGTATCGTCGTAAATGCAAAAATCATGGATGTCCTTCCCGCTGTTGGTAAGTGCTGTTATGGCTTGAAGAAAGGATAGGTATTCTGGATCTCTTTTCTCGAAGTCACAGAATCTGATTATATCTTTAAAGAACATAAGTCTAGTCCCTACCGAGTTGTCAGCATGGGCAATGCTTTTTATCATGAAGGTTAAGGCCAACTTACGGTAATTGGCCGCCACTCTGATATCACAGAGGTCTCGTACCAAGTACCATATTTCTGGTATGGAGGAAATGGCGTATTTGTCTATGGATCCAGTAAGTTTGGAAACAGCATTGGCTCGGACCGATACCGTATGTGATTGTAATTGCTGGATAAGTTTCTGAAGGTCTTCTCCTCCTCCTACCACTAATGGGTTGATCTGGACTGGTACATTATTAGAGGACTTGAGTGATTTGGTCAACGACTTAAACACACTCCCGAAACTAGACGAGTTGGTAAAGCTGGGCCGGTGGGTAGACATGACAGGTGATGGTTCCTCTGTATATTTGCTGTGCTGTGTTCTGTATACTTTTTATACTGTGGATAGTGCAAAAATCGGTGTTTTGCTATCTTTTGATGGCTCAATCACTTGATGACTCAAATAGTCAGGAACAAGCGCTTGTGTCAAATGGTACTCCGAAATAGATAGCACAAGCGATCGGAGATGGATGTGATGCTTGAGACAGGTACTGCTATATAGGACTGGAAGTGACTCACCAGTTGCTCGATTGTCAGATGGTGTTGTAGCCGATGTGATTGGTAGTTTTTGGTGATAACTGTGATTGTTTAGTGATGGTTCGCGTATCTAAGGTAAATACGAGTGCGAAGGATCCCAACCATAGATTAGTGAAATATTAGCTAATAGTTCGGTAGACAAAGGGGCCGGGTTTTGCTGGGATCAATGGACGCCAAGGTTTTCGGGGGAGAGGTTCACAGCGGTAGGGATCTAGAGAAGAGTGCCGATGATAGTGTGTAAAGGTTTGGCTTGGTAGGTCTCGCTGACGTCATAGGGCTGTTTGTGGTGTATTGCAATTTTTCATATTCAGTGTACACCAATAATACCGAGTCAAAGTGTAGAGAGTATAGAATAAGGAGATTAACTGTATAGTGGAAAGTTGCAAAAATAAGCCTATAAGTGAAGTATAGTGACTATCTTAGATTTAATATTGATATTTACTACTCTTTGGTTGGTTCTACGTGATGGTTTTCTGCAGAGTCCGAGAAACTCCGACCTTTATTGGGACTACTCTATAAATTGATGAAATTATCTCATTTACGATTCTATGTTCATGATTCATTATGGCGGGCCTGGCCACGGCAGTGTATTGGTAACATGCCACAAATAGATATGAACAGCTCTAATTTGTGTACTTCTGTTAAAATGTGGTGTTGTGTCACCTGATACATCAACCTGTGTATATGTGGTAGGGCTCTTTTTATATGGGCCAAAAATGCCCAACTGTTTTTTATAACTATGAATTTGCAATTATTTGCAATGGGAAATCAAACTCCTCCACATTCAGTAGAGATTCTTTTTATTATGTCTTTTGTTATTGTTTTTTTGTTTGTTCAACTCTTTGTATTATCGTGAAATTTGTCACCTTTAACACCAGAATTGGTATGCTCTGTACCACCATGGCTTGGTTCTTAAGATGGATCTTTCTTCAGCTAATTCTTGTTTCAAGAGCTCGAGATCCGTTTCTCTTCTACCGGAGTCAATATCGATCTTGTCTGCTCTAATGAACAACATCCAGTTTCTTCTCCACAACTTGTGGCCAATGTAGAAAACAATCAACACCACAAATCCAAGATAATTGTTGAAGAAACCCTTGGCACTTGGAGCTTCACCAACAGGGAATAATGCGATCCAGAATTGGGCAATAATCACCAAAGTGTTCAAAAGCGCACCAAAGTAGGAACCAATGACACCGGTTTGGGAAGTAAATGAGAGTTCATCGGTGTTTCTACCTTGAACTTTCAAAGCTCTTCTGAAACGAATGTGAGCCACACAAATGGAGAGCCAAGTAAAGATCGAACTCAAAGCAGAAATAGACATCAACCATGAGAATATTTCTTCTTGCTTACCACTGGCAGCAATGAAACTGATAAGACCAAAGACGTTGGTGATCATAATAGCCACTAAAGGTCTACCGGCTCTGTCGACGTATCCAGTAATCTTAGGAGCCATACCTTGTTGGGCCAAGGCAGTTAAGGTTCTAGAAGTAGCATAGACAGAAGATGAACCAACAGAGATGACGGAGATCAAAATGACGGCGTTCATCACGGATGGTAAGCCGCCAATACCACCGTTCTTGATAGCAATGACGAATGGAGAGGCCTTGACATCTACAGAACTGGAACCCATCAAACTTGGAGAGTCGTATGGAACCAAGAAAGTGATTAAGGTCAATGAGACCATGTAGAACATCAAAATTCTCCAGAAGGTTTGTTTGGTGGCCTTAGGAAGGGCCTTTCTTGGCTGGTCGGCTTCAGCAGCAGTAAGACCGACCAATTCGGTACCACCGAAACTGAAAGCAGCAGTGACGAACACAGCAACCACACCTTTGAAACCATTGGAGAAAGCACCAGGGTTGTGCCAGTATTCAGCACCTCTATTGTGACCGTTTGGACCACCACCAGCGGCCAACACGATACTGACGATAATGAAACCAATGACTGCAACCACCTTCAAGGTAGAGAAAAGGAATTCAGCTTCAGCGTAACCTCTAACACCAAAGAAATTAATGGAAGCAACCACAATATAGAAAATTAATACCCATACATCTGGATTAATGGTAGTATTCCAGTATCTCATGGTAATGGACCCAGCCACCAACTCCAATGGTAAAAGGACTAAGAACTGGAAGAAGTAATTCCAAGATACTGCGAACCCAACACTTGGGTCTATGAATCTGCTAGCATATACATTGAAAGAACCACTAATTGGGAAAGTCACAGCAAGTTCAGCCATGGCTTGAATGGTACATAAGATGGCAAACCCAGTTAAAGCCCAGGCAATTAAAATAGCACCTGGACCACCTTCACTAAGAGCAGAACCAGTACCAATTAATAAACCCAGCCCAATAGAACTAGCTATGGCAATCATTTGTAAATGACGACTTTTCAAATTACGACGTAATTTTGACTTGGATAAATTGTGATTAATCTTTTCTAAATCATCCATTGAATCTGGATCATCGAAATGGGTTCTATCTATCTTGGAATAAAACTCTTCTGACTCTAATGCTGGTTTGAATGAATCTTTGAAATTTTGCCATCTTCCCATTTGAGGACCGGTCTTTCTATCAGAATAATCTCCCAGTGTACTTGTGGGAGAAGGCACGAAAGCACTTCTGCTTTCCGTACTATCAAATTCTTTGGTATTCATTTGATAAAGAAAGTGTTAGTTAATTTTGTTAATATTAAGAAAAGAGAACGAACTTTGTAACATCTCAAATTTCAACGGTTACTCATCCTCCTAATGGGGAAGAGAGAGCAGCAGCAGTTTGCCAAAAGAAACGGGTAGCCTGCACACAGCCCGATTACTCATTTTTTTTTTTATCCGAGTCAGTTACAGTACTTGGCGCGTCACCACAAACTGAGAAAAATCGTTGTTGGTTGGTTCGTTTGCAGCTTGGCAAAGGTTGGCATCTATTCAATCATGTAGGAGAAACCGGGCCAGTTTAAGCGAGGAGACTTTGGATGACGAGCTGGTTGATGGTAGCCGATAACCGTCGATACCCGTTCACGTCTTTGGACTTTACCAATGGTGATAATGTTGGTGGTAATTGTTCCTCTGTCAAAGGGTCCAATAATTATTATTTGTATTTTTCTGTCAAAATTACAGGTTGCAAATTGCAAAAGGTACCTAATTACATCAACCAAAAACATACAAAAAAAGTATACAAAAGTATACTGAAAAAATAGGTATTTAGTGATGATACTACTACTTCTACTACTACTAGGGCCTACCATTAGTTCTATAATGTTTGTGTATTAAAGTTATTAAGAGAATTGAATTAAAAGCTAGCCATAGATAAGGTCAACAAGGAAGCAGAACCCTCCACCCCAAGTGACTCTTTGTAAGATTTTTCTGAGTATTTTAGGACGTACATTGGTAAAAACAGTACCACAATTATATCCTTCACTCTCCACACCGATACCCCATTTAATGTTTTCTCTGACATGACATCCCTTCCAGAAATTCCACCATTTACTTCTTTCACAGGTAGATAATCTCATTAAGTTTTTGGTCAATGGTCCAGTTGGTCCATCAATATACTTGTATCCTCCAATAAAGGAATTACGTTGTCTAGGATCGGAATCAGGAATTTGTTTGTCACCCCAATGACCTGGGAATGAGAGCCAATTGTCGTATTCTAACTCTCTTCCCACATGCTTAGGGTTGGAATTACGTTCTAATGGATAAACGTAGTCTCCATCATAAGTGTAACCCAAATAGTTCTTACTTGGGTTCCATAATGGTCCTCTATCAGTAAAATCTGAAAGAATTGTGTATGGTAAATCATGAGGATGTTGTCCAACAGAGACATAGTTGGCGTGAGTTCCCCGGGCAGAGAAAATCACAGGATGCAAAGGTTCTAAGGAATATTTTTCCAAGTTATGGTAGTAGTAAGCACCACCACCTCCATGGGCCGACATCCATACGATAACTGGGGTTCCCTTGTAAAATCTAACAAGAGAGTGTTCCCAATCACCGACATGGTTACCGTAAGGACCATGTTCCATAACAAAAGGTCCCAAATTGAAGGAATAGAAGTAGAACCAGAAAGCATCTACCCATCCATTTCCTTTATCTACTATGATCAAGGTAGCTGGAGCATCTTTGATTTCACCATTAATCAAGTCTGGCTTGTTCTTGTACCCAGTGATCCACTCAGGGTCGGCATCAAAGTCGGAGTTTGCTGTCAAGAAAATATCAGAATCTTTAGGCAACTTGGACAATGTAGTTAAGTTCAAAGATCCCTCACCACCAGGCACGATGGTTCCGTTGGAATATTCAGCATGGAAGTTAGTAACGAACTTCTTGATGTCGTATGGGAGATAGGCTTCTTCTGAGTACAAGTGAACCAAAGGAGCATAATCAATGACGTAATGAGGTAATTCACCATCTTTTAAAGACCTTTCATCGGAGTTTGGCATGTGGATGATTGGAGGTAAGTTTCTAAAGTTTTTTGGAGGAGATCTCATCAAGGACTCTATTTGGAGTTCCATTCTCTCGTTGCCTAAAGCATCAGAGATGTAACTGTTTTGGGCGGTATCGAAACGAGGGGCTGCCGACACCGCGGTTATGGCCGAAAGCCATAATAGTGCTATAATCTTCATAACTACCCTGGAAGAAACGAGTTAGGAGTAGTGAATGAGGAGTGATGGAGTAGTAATGGATGGATTTAGGGGTTTGTTATTGTAAAGCCAAGTCGTGACCTAAGTGATGTAATGTGCGCACGTGATGATAACGGAAGCTCGGATCCACTATGTAGGACTGTGGCACAAAGGGGAGACACTAGAGAGACAGACAGAGAAAACAGTAGGAACAACAAGGCGATGAAATAATAGTAGGTTAGGATTGAAAGATGTAAGTGATTCTAAGTGTTCGTTAGCGATACGGTAATTGACTCTGGATTGCTCGTATTTATACGGATATTGACGGGGTGGGGCGTGGGACTAATTGCGGCCAATAAACGTGCAATCCGCAATTGGGCCCTGTCCAGTTCACCCTACAACACAAGCAAATTACTGCAAAATCACAGTGCGACAAGAATAGAATTGAAGGGTTATGGTTCACCACTGGGCCAATAGGTCAATTAAGTTCACTGAAAATATTGGTGTGTGCTTGAAGTATAATTGGGGATATCTAGTAGGACGTTTATACGGATAAATTCAGTTCAGTTTGGATGTAGTCTGAGCATATCATAGTATATTTGGTCGTGCTTTATGGTACTTAGAACTGTGAGATATTCCATTTTTAGATCACTATAGACCAAGATCTAAAATTATCAGCCATATATTTAGAATTTAGTTGGGGTTGAAATTTTGAGATGATTCTGGAATGAAAGCATTTCGCTAAGTACTTCTGAGCGATCGGTACTCTTTAGTTTGTAATAGTAGGAATCTTATGGTAGGAATCTTATAGTAAGAATGTTGAGTGGATAATTTTAGTCTTCCTTACGGATAATGTGAAAATTAAGAAGACAGGTCCAATATTGATTAATGCTGCAAATTTTAAACCTTTATCATCGAGAAATTATCTTTATTAACTTTTTTCATTTTTCACATCCTTTGACTTTTGAGTGTCAGACCTTCACCAACTTTCAAAATGGAGGTAATTAAAATATGAAAATGATTGTTGAAATTCTTAAAAGTGTGTAATAATCCTTACCAGATTTCTTGTATCTATTGTATCTAATAATTCTTCGCTTCTGGTCTTTTATCACAGTTGGCTGCAATTTTTCAAGTATAATTACCACAAGTGTTGATACGAAAGCAATGACCTATTCCACATACCACATCCTAAACTACCCCTGAATACATGACCACCGATACGTATTAACTGAGAACCATATACTAGAGACCTTCCTGAAACAGATTCATTGCTCTCTGCATCTGTTACTCGTCCCCTGTTTCAAATGATGATGCTCAAAATGGTAATGTGTTTCTCAGGATCCACTGACTATACCACTTTAACCTAATTGAGACTTAATGACGCCACAAATTGAGACTGGTCACTCTCAGTTATCACCACTAGTATGCCAAGATATCCAAAATAGGTTAGCCCCTATTCTAACTTCTCTTCCTGGTCATATTAAACGACTTTAGTTACAGTATGACTTGTCATATTGTGAGTGGTAGTTTTTTACCACACCAAAAGTCCACTTATAAAGTTCGCACATTTGGCACTTTCCAAAATTTTGCAACCAAATATTCACCACCACCTAAACCATTATAACACCCTTAACAGAGGTCCCAAAGAACTACACTGTATTCTTACTCCTTATTTAAGACTATATTCTACATTGTGTACTATTGGGGAGGAACTACCATGAAGACAACTTCAACTGTAAACTTGGAAACCAGAAACCCAGTTGATGGCGATCAACTTGAAGCCATAAAGTCCAATAATGCTAAACTCTCTGAAGAAACACTTAACAATAGTTTCTTAAACCTACCAGATAATTGGGATGCTGATTTAAAAATGCCTGAGAATGAAAATGACATTCGAAAACCACTTTCTTCTTCTTCATATAATATAAAATTCATCACAACAGTTCAAGAAAATCAACAATTTGAAAATGAAAATGAATTCTACACTAGAATAGCTAAACAGCTGATAAATTTGAAATATATTGAGTTAATGATTTCAAGCATTTTTTGCCAGAACTGTTTTAAAGAATTTGAAGGACTACCACTGTATGTTGCATTCTTTTTCAATCAAATATTTTATCCAGTAATGCTTATGTTCGATGAGAAAAGAAAAAATATTACTTTGAACAGGACTGGTTCAAATGAAATTGTTCCAGGACATTTGATCTTGAGTGAAAAGATTCCATTCCTTTTCATACAAGTTCATCCAAATGGTAGTTTCAAAGTTCCTTCTCGTGCAACTAATAGAAAAGCTGTTGTGCAATTTCTTACAAGTAGTGAAACGATGATATTCAGAGAAGAATTTGTGGTTTCCATGCTTCGTTCTAACGTGAGGTTTGGCATCATTAGTGATTACAATTGCACCTTTTGTCTTGAACTTAGACCAACCAATTTAAAAGGTAAAGACAAAGAAAGAAAGATCCTTGTCAGATGCAACGCTCACTTCCCCAATTCAACGGTGCCAACTTTGAGAGAGTGTTTGCTATCCTTCTATTACAGAACTCTGGATCCCGATCAGGTAAAGTCAGGCGGAAAAATTGTTGCCAAAATTATGAAAGATATGAGGAAATTAAATCCAATCCAACCAACAGTGTCCGTTGATTCGAAGACTGATAAAGAACTTGATGATCCCGAAACAGAAGTACTTTAGGGTCCATTTCTCCTGCTTGAATGGTTAGTGACATTGGACCCAAAAATAAGATAATCTGGGGAAGTGAAAAAAGTGAAAAATTAGATGAATCAAATGAAATATATTTTTTTTTTAATTGTTTTTAATTTCGCTAGTCTTAAATATATTACAATTGCTTTTCTTTGTTTTTTATTACATTTCTACTTATTACAACACATTGTATAACTCTGCTCTATTAAATAACAAAAGCTATTATCAACGTTGGAGAAGACGGTGAGATTTGAATTAAATTCGATTAGAATTTATTATTCAAATTTCCAATCTGTTCTCTAGTTCAACATAACTTACAGAGTAATATTGAAACATCTGTTTTGTTTCCTGTTCTAATCATTATCATTTAAAAAGAAAAATCAAATGTCTGTTTAGAAGACGAAAACTTGGTCACCTAACTTGGAGACTGGCTTGGCCTTGTCGTAACCTAAAGAAACAGCAGCCTTCTTCATGGCACTGATCATTGGTGGAGGACCACACAACAATAAGTTACTCTTGTCAGAAGGACCTGGTAAGTGTTCATCCATGATTTCTGGGGTAATGAAACCAACAGAACCGTTCCAGTTTTCTGGAGCTTGGTTTAAAACGTAGTGAACCTTGAATTGATCTGGGTATTCCTTAACCCATTTGTCTAATTCAGCCTTTAATAAGATATCATTTTCAGTGACGTTAGCGTAAAGTAAATGGATCTTGGTCTTGTCTTCAGGGTTTCTTAAGATAGCAGTAATGATTTGGTACATTGGAGCAATACCAGTACCACCAGCAATCATACCAAAACTTTCAGCCATGTTTGGAGTGTAAGTGAAAAAACCCTTTGGACCTCTGAATTCAACGGTTTCACCAACCTTCTTAGATTCAACGTGTCTAGAAATGTTACCACTTTCATAAGTCTTAATTAATAAATCAAAGTAACCACATTCGTCATCAGTAGAAATAGGAGTATAAGATCTAACGATTTCCTTACCATCAATAACAGAACCAATAGAAATATGTTGACCAATTGGTAAACCTAATCTATCAGAACTCTTTGGTAAACCGAATCTGTAAACGGCAGAATTATGAGAAACTTGAGTCTTTTCAATCAATGGAAATTTTTGGAATTGGTCTGGCTTCAAAACTGGGGTTTGCTTCTTGTTTTGTTGGAAGAAGTAAAGAGCCACGAATGAAGAAATGATGGCCGCAATAGTGGCAAAGATCACGAGTGGGTTAGCTTCAGTTTCAGCCATTTTTTTCTAATTTAATGGTTGGGATTATTTATTCGTTAAAACGAAATGAACTGAAGGGGGGAAAGGGTTGGAAATTTATTTGAATTAAAAATACGATGGATCAAAAATTTGGGTGTCTTTTTATACCAGCCGCGTTGGGCACTTTTTTTCGCCTGCACCCAGTCACTATAATAGGGAAAATCTTCCGGTGATAGGGAGAAGGGTGAATAAAGTGGTGTGTGTGTAGAGCGTGGGAGTGTGTAGGTGTCCGTAAAGTGCGAAACAGAGTTTTGGTTTGTAAGGGAAATGTTAGGGAGTGAAAAATGAGAAAGTAAGCGGGTGTGGAGATAAATAGAGAGACGGGAATAAAAAAAAAATTAGCACCCAATCAGAACCGTACACCGGATTGTGCCGGAAATGGCTGAATAAGCTGGGAAGGGCCTGGTTATAGTAAGGGGGTTGCTGACAATGTTAAATCCGGTTGGCACATGTGAAACCCCTCATTGGGGCCGATCTCGGGAGAGGAGCGGAATCATGTGATTCCAGTTACAACTGAGTGTGAATGTGAGTGAGTAATGGGTGAGAGGAGTGGAGGAGTGGAAGAGTGGAGGACGAGTGGTTTTGGGGTAAAAAAGCAAGGACTAAAATGATCAAAATTGACGTGATTTTTGACACCAGCGAGTTTTGCTGTTGCGGTTTGGTTCTTTTCTTTTGGATATGGCACTTGGTGGTGGTGAGATGGGCTTTGGAGCAATTGTTGGGTGCTCACTTTAAACAGTAGCAACACCAGAGCACAGGCAGACTAGAATAAGGTTTGAAGTCGTTAGTAAGATGATAGCGGGGCACTATGACCCCTCTCCTCGATCCAGGACTCTGAATTTATCCGAATCACCAGGAAAATGGAGGTCTGATCTGGGCTTAATTCTGCTTATGTAAGATATTACTAATTATCCCAACATTATACATGTGCCATACTTTAATATTTCATTCATATATACATTATAAAACACGGTAAACGCGTCTAATCTATTCATTTATACAATCTAGTTTTCTTTGTCCTTTTCTTCGTCGTCTTCTTCTTCTTCGTCATCTTCGTCGTCTTCGCCCTGGACGTTCCATTGACAACTAATATCCCATCTGGAACCCTTAGCATTAACACTGATGTACTTGATAAACTTCAAGACCGATGGATCTCTCAACATCAAAGTCAATGAGTTCCACTTGGCTTGACTGGTGTACAACACACTGTCATCATCTGGGTCGTTGGCCTTGTAAATTGCAGGATCATCGTCTTCTTCAAAGTCTTCGTTGTTTCCTCCATTTAAAGCCATGCACAATTCGTAACCACCAAATTCACCAGATTCCCAGTTTTTAGTATTAGTAGCACTAGGAGTAAGGTTTAATGTTGCTTCAAGCAAAACATTTAATTCCTTGTCGTTACGAGCAATTTGCTTTTCAGTGGTAGTAGCCAAGATAAAATCTTGACCAGGACGGAATCTTCTCACCAAGACTTGGTCACTGGTGATAATTAAACTGGTGATTAATTTCAACCATTTTTTGAATGCAATAGATCTAAGGAAAGAAGCAAGCTTAAGAAGCTTATTATCCACACTGTTATCTTCAACTGCTGATAATTGTAAATCGAAATTTGGACCTTCTTGAGGACCCACGTTGTTGAAGTTCTTGATTCCCTTTTCACTGATATCGAAACTGGATTTACCATCCATGTACATGAATCTTTGTTTGTGAGGAGGCATAGCACATTTCCATGGGTATTTGATTTCCAGAGAGTGGCCTGGAGTCTTTTGTTCAAGCTCGGTATTTCTAGTGATTTCTCTGAGCATTCCAGCGTACTCTTCATTCAAGAATTCTCTGACTTCAACCACAGAGTCTTCCAAAAATACATCATTCAATTGCTTAATACTGTTCTTTTGCAATAATGATGGGTTAAGGTAGGTGCCAAGGTATTCGACTTCGTCCTTGGTGAGTTCGGTAAAGTCACTTTCGTAGATTTTCAATTCTTCACTTGGAACATCGGTTCTGAATGGCTTAGGGAAATCGTACTCTTGTAATTCTTTACTTTGTAATTGTTGCAAGGTAGATCTGGCTTCTGTTTCTTCTTGTTCTCCTGGTATGTATCCCTCTTCACCTGGTTGTGGAATATGGAACCATCCCTGGATGGATAATCTTTGTTTGTCGACTCTGACTTCTTCCACATCATGGAAAGAAAGACCTGGTTGGACTGTGAATAATGCCATTTGGTTGAATTGTGGGTTTAACTTGGTTTCGTAATCGGTCTTTGGCACGTTTGGAACAATTGCTGGGAATAAACGAAGAGCTCCTCCGTATTGTGGTTTCCAGGTTCTATCTGGATCTGGGAGGTAGAGGATAAAACTGACTCTTCTGGATCCAATCACATCATCGTGAGTTAACAAGTGACATCCTTTGGTGTAGGTATTGACAGACATATCAGTCTTGATACCACTCAATTTACCACATCCAGTAATCTTGGAGATAACGTCTCTGAACTCATTAGAGTAGATGGCAGCACGGAGCTTGTACAAAGATGGCAATCTTGATAAATCATCCCAGTTCAAACCAGACAAATTGGCCAAATCACCAGATTGGAAGACCTTGTAAATATCAGTTTCCTTCTTGGTAAATGCAATTTCGCTTAACACTTCCTTTCTGACGTTTCTGAGAAGAGTATCATCGATCAAACTGGTGATGGTTCCCCATCTATAAGGTTGACTTTCTTTGATGGTTTCGGTAAGATTGTCTTGGAATTTTTCATCCCAGATTTCAGGGCCAAAAAACGACTTGATGTCTTCTTTGGTGAACTTGTCATCATGACGCTTGGCAGCTACGGAGTCTGCCTCGTTGGTGGTGTCAGCTTCTCTTTTGGACATAGTGATGATGTTGATGAGATGAGATGCCAGTCGCGAAAAGTAGTACTGTCCGATACGGGATCAGGTGATTCTGGTGGTGGTGCCAGAGATGGCGTGAAATATCAGCAGACGAAGAGTGAAAAATACCAGTAGAGGAAGAGATGAAGTGAAGTGAAGTGAAGTGTTCAAGGCATCTGAAGGGAATTTAAAGATTCAGTCCATATTGTCTGAAGTAGTTTATCTGTCAATGTCAGTTGGTCAGGTTAGACTTGTTAGTGAGACTTTATGGTTCGATTTAGTGAGGTTTAGTGAGAATCCAGTGAGACTAATACTAGTGCGGTACCACCACTGACTCTATTGTAAGGAAAGATACACCTGAACATGTCCAGCTAACTGGTTGTAATTTTCTTCGCTGGTGTTGAAATTGAGGAATTAGGGTTGGTGGCTCTATAGTCTACTGCTCTGGCCAATTGTCAACTTCAAACCAGGTCTTTGTCTGTCAAACGGCTATTGCCTGGGTAACTGAGATGCGCGTTGGGTTGTCTAAAATAACGAGAGCTTCCGGTACCTGTCGCGCCGGACTACCACCAAAAACCATATCCTGTATACCTCGTACCACCGATAACTACGAGATCGTAGTGACAACGATCGCTGTAATTATTGATCCTCTTCCATGTGGGATCAGACCCCCCCTACCAGAAAACCTACCTCAACTTCATTTACACCAGTTTGTATTGCTAGGTCTTTAAAACTCGGACTTTTTTCAGCCGTTGGCCTTGGCCTTTGTCTATGTGACGTCACAGCTACATCGTCCACCGTAATCGGCCCATCTTGTTTGATCTCTTGGGTCCCTGTGTGTATGTCTATTTCTCTGTAGTGTACCTGCACCTGCACCTTAAACCTTTCTTCTATCTTCTCAAAACTCTAATCTATTGGTCCATCGCAGGCCGGGGCTCCTGGTACACTATCGCCCTAACTATTGAATCATCATGGGTTCGAGGGCTCTAACAGCTCAGTAAAAGCAGTAAAAGGTGTATGGATCTCGGGGGAAAAGACTGGGTACACCACCCTTAACTCCCTAGACCCTTTCCATACCTTCCATCCTTTCAAACTAGCCCAAATTGCGCTTCTTCCATCTCTCGTTTCATTCATCTATCGCATATTTCCATTTCTTGGCTATGACTCTTCTTCCGGGCCGTTACACCACATCACGTGCCCGATACCGGCAAATTTTTTCATTGACTCATGATTCATTATATATGCACCTCGTACCGCATGGATATCGATCGCACCAACCCAATTTTAGCTTTCAATTCAGCTTTTCCCTTCAACCCCCATTCCCATTAACAAAACAATACTAATACCATGGTTGGATCACCATTAGCCGCTCCGCGGTCATATAATTCCGTCACCGATCTTAAAGCCTCCTCTTCCTCTGCTAACTGCGGTTGGATCATACAAAAGTTTGGTGGTACTTCAGTTGGTAAATTTCCAGAAAATATCGTGGATGATATTGTTAAAGTATACAGTGAAAATTATAGAGTGGCTGTAGTATGTTCAGCCAGATCATCCCGTACTAAGAGTGAAGGTACTACCTCTAGACTTATCAAAGCAGCCGATGAAGCTCTTGAAGATAGAGATTTTCAAAGTATCTTAAATATTATTGAAAAAGATCATACTGATAATGCAAACGCACGCATTAAAGATGTCACTATTAAAGCACAATTAATTGACAATACCAAAAATGAATTGGCTCGTGCCCAAGAACTTCTCAAAGCCAGTCAGGTCATTGGTGAGATCAGTCCTAGAACTTTGGATTCTGTCATGTCTATTGGAGAAAAATTATCTTGTCTTTTTATGGCTGCTTTAATGCAAGATCATGGATTAAATTCTCAATATATTGATTTATCTGATTTAATACCGTTGGACTATGATTTTAGTCAAGGTTTTAATGATGCTTTCTATAAGTTCTTAAGTACTGAATTGGGTAAAAGAGTGGCCGATTTGGATGATGGAGTTATTCCTGTTATTACTGGATACTTTGGTATTGTCCCTGGTGGATTATTAAATGGTATCGGTAGAGGTTACACTGATTTATGTGCAGCTTTAGTGGCTGTTGGTACTCAAGCCGAAGAACTTCAAGTCTGGAAAGAAGTTGATGGTATTTTCACTGCTGATCCAAGAAAAGTTCCAAATGCAAGACTTTTGGAAAGTGTTACTCCAGAAGAAGCTGCCGAATTGACCTACTACGGTTCCGAAGTCATTCATCCTTTCACCATGGAACAAGTCATTAAAGCCAAGATTCCTATCAGAATCAAAAACGTCGAAAACCCAAGTGGTAAAGGTACCATTATCTATCCAGATAACGTGGGTAGAAGAGGTGAACAAACCCCACCACATCCACCTGCTGCATACGAAACATTATCTCCAAGATATATTGCTTCCCATAAAAAGAGATCGGCTACTGCCATTACTGCCAAACAAGATATTGTGGTGGTTAACGTTCATTCTAATAAAAAGACTTTATCCCATGGTTTCTTAGCTCATATTTTCACCACTTTAGATAATTATAAATTGGTGGTTGATTTAATTTCTACTTCTGAGGTTCACGTTTCTATGGCCTTATCTATCCAATCAGATCAAGAATCTCAATTAAAACATGCATTAAAAGAATTGAATAAAATCGGTACTGTTGATATCACCAGAGATATGACCATTGTTTCCTTAGTTGGAAAACAGATGGTAAATTTCATTGGTATTGCCGGTAATATGTTCAAGGTCTTGGCCGATGAAAGAATCAATATAGAGATGATCTCCCAAGGTGCTAACGAAATTAATATTTCTGCCGTTATCAACGCCAAAGACACCATAAGAGCATTACAATCGATCCACGCCAGATTATTGGAAGGAACCTATGCATTTGAAGAGCATGACAGTGCTGTCGACTTACGTTTGGAGTCCATCAAGCTTGCTGCTAGTTAAGTTAGTTAATTAGTTAATTTATTTTAATTTAATTAATTAATTCACAAAGAAAAAAAGTTATATCACAGTTAATAGACAATAGATTCATGTATTACATATTATACAGCGAACAGTTACAAACGATAAGACCGTTTGGAGATTGTAGAGTGTTAAAACCAAGACAACAAGGACTCCCGGGTAGGCTAAACACCACAAAAATAATAAACTATAGAGTATAAAGTAATTGAGGAGCCAGATGGTTTTGGTAGATAGATTTGTGGTGGTGTTTGTATTCTTACATCAATAGACTGGCAAAGGACCCTAAACCTGTCACAGTTCACTGGATTGTTTATTTGTGTATTTGACACACCAAATGTGGCCAACATTCATATCGTTTGGGAGTTGTGTTCGTTGTTGGCTTTTTACTTTGGCATTGTGGTTTGTTTAAATATCAAAATCACCTGATTCTCTACTGCTACTGCTGTTTCCACCGGCGGTAGTTCTAGCATTTTCTTCAATCAATTCTTCGAATTGACCAACCATGCCACCTAATAATTCGGTAGCCAACTTGTGGTAAGCCAATTGAGCCTTGATTAATTCATGGAATTCTTCTAATGGTTTGGCGTTTTCCAAAACATTTTGCATGACATTAATGGCATCTTCAACGGTATTAGCAAATTCATCTTCAGCATTTTCCATTACTACTCTCAATTGTGGTTCCTTGGTAGGGTTAGAACAGTTGGTCAAGTTTAATCTGGCCAAATCATAATCAATTCTCTTTTGTTCAACCTTCTTTTGGATGCTGTTGCTTTGACTGATCAATTGACGTAAGGTGGTGTTCAAAGGCTTGTTGAACTTGGATTTAATCAATTGATCTTGGCCTAATCTAGCATTGGCGATTTTGTTCAAATTAGAAGAGTATAAATCTAATCCCTTAATTAAAGGATCATTATTGGATTCAGCAGAAGTTAAAATAGATCCATCGGTGGCTCTGGCTAAAGCATGATAAAGAGTCTTTGGAGGCTTGAATTCTCCAGTGTTTGGATTAATTAAAGCAGCTTGAGCTTCAGCTGGAGTGGTAGCTTTAGATAAATTCGAAACTCTGGTGGTTATATTCTTACCGAAATCAGTGAAAGATTCTTGTATATTTGTAGGATAATCATAAGCTTCATTTTCGTAGTTGGTAGTAATCTTTAACACGTTCTTGTATAAGCTTTCAATGTTATTACATCTGGTAGCTAATTCAGTATATTCACTTGGTAATTGAGAAATATCTTCGACATTAACTTTACCGATTCTTTCTTGAACCATTCTAGAGGTTCTTTGTGCTAATGGTAAGATTTCATTATTGAATTCTTCGCTGAATTTGTCACCAAGAGACTTCAAGTCTTTGGCAAAGTTGGAGAAGTTGAAAGACATGATGAAGGGGTAATGATAATAGCTACGCGATATGGGTTTTAAATGTGTGACGGTGTGATCTATACGGGGAGCGAGAGAGATTACGTGGTGTTGTCTGCAGGCCCGCTATGATATAAGGATTTTTTGATTTTTAGTGACAACTTTAGGGTTTGCCTTATTTGGGGGGTAAAACGGGACAACAAAGATGGGAGAATACAGAGAAGAAAGAGAGAAAGAGAAAGTGTAACTTTCATGGACAATCTGTGGAAACTCATGGAATGTTCTATGGGAATTTTTTAGGTTTAAACCTGGACACTTTTGATGTTTTGTTGTGGTGTTGTCTGTCCTGTTATCGTCTGGCCTTAGGGTTGAGCGCACTGAATTTGCAGCTTTACTTAGCCACCGGAAGAACAGGGAATGACGACAATAAGAAATATTATTTCAAGTAAATAAATACATATATATCCATGTTATATTCAAATAGATATCTATATCGCTACGTATAAGTCACGTTGTTTGGGGTTAAGAGGAGTTAATTATTGTGCCATCATGGTTCAATGTGTAGAATAGGCTGTGCACTATATCTGTCTTGCCCTTATCGTAAAGTTGCTAGACAGAACTAACAGTAATATGGATTAGTTTATTATTTCCCTATAACCAATAACCATTAATCATCACAGCTATAATATTCAATACCTCTGTAATTACTTCCTTAGTTACGCTGGTTTCATATTTTATTTTTCTTTCTAATCAATACTATATTACTACTACTGTTGTTATCTAGTACTCTAATCCTTTATCAAAGAATTCCTTGACAGCATCAGCCAACCTTTTACCACCTTCAGCCAACTCCTCGTCGGAGCCAGCTGGTGCAAATGATATTCTAAGGAAATTTCCCTTGTCTTTACTAAACTCTTTATCTACTGTCATTCCAAGCACTGGAACCACAGAAACACCATAGTTAACGAACTTGAACTGTAATAACCTGATCTTGGCCGGAACATCAGTTCCCTCTGGGAAATTGATCTGGACTGCTGCAAACATACCTGCTCTAGAATCAATTACATCAATATACTTCTTCTTGTACGCTTCAGACTCAAAGAGAGCATTAAGCAATACGTTCTTCCGGTGCCAGTAAGCCTGTCTCATTTTCACAATCCATTCTAACCAACCTTCAACACCTTTGAACTTCAACTCAATGGTATTATTCACAAGAATTTGTGACGGTCCTGATGGTGATCTGGTCACCAAATTGGCATACTTGAGAATAGTTTCAATCACCTTCTTGTGAGCCACAATAAACCCTAAACGAAGACCTGGTGCAAATACCTTGGAGAATGTTTCAATTCTAAGAACTCTTCCGCTGGTATCAAGAGTGATATACGAAGGTGCCAAGTGGTTCTTGAGGTATTCGTCTACCGAGATCAAGTTACTGTAGTCAATTGTAGCACTGGGCTTTTCAAATGGTGGAAGTGATAAGTACCCGTATGGATCATCTTCAACGATTGCAAAATCGTACTTTTCAGCCAAAGCATACACTTTCTTTCTGAACTCCAAAGTCTGGGTCAATGCAGTTGGGTTCTGGCCAGTTGCAATGGTATACAATGCCTTAGGCTTTCTAAGACCGGGCTTCAAAGTCTCCCAATTCTCCAACAAGTCCAGCAAGTACTCCAAATCAATACCGTCACTGCCATTATGAACATTCAATTTAATAGGAACTGGAATACCCCCAAAGTGACGAACAGTATTCAAGAATGGAGTAAAAGTGAACTCTTCAATCAAGATCACGTCTTCTGGATCCAACAACACGTCTGCTGCTTTCGATAACCCGTCCGAAGCACCATTAGTAAGCGTGATATCCCAGTCTTCGTATCCTGGCTTGTGGGCTCTGGTAATGAACTCCTTGGTGAAATTGATCAATGGTGGAAGCCCCTTTACATCCGAGTATTGCAATCCAGCTGCAATATCAATTAGTCTGGGGTCATTGGTATGTCTGGTAGTGGTAGCAGTATTTGCGGAGTTGGTTGGAATCTCCTTATCTCCATTGGTACTGGCATCTGCCTTGCCATTGACACCACTGGCATTTTGAAATGGGTAATCTACCGCAGTAGCTTGGATTTGCTCAATTGGAAAGAATTGATTATTAGGAACCCCATAACTCAAAATCACTGGTTTGGGATGTGGTTTGAATCCTTCAGGAGCATCATCAAAGTTAGATTGAGTGAAATGGGAGATTTCTCTATTTAAAGCGTGTTTGGCAATCAAATGGGCCATGTTTTAATGAATTTTCAAATTATTACTAATACTATACACTGTGGGGATTTTGATTTGAATTTATATACCTGCGATCGATCCATGGCTCCTGTTATCACAAATTGTAAATTGTGGTGAGAAATTATTGTGGATCTATACCAAATTCCGTAACCCAATTATTGTGTAATCGACCTATTAGTCATCACTAGGTGGTTGAACGTTCTTGGTAGTGGCATAGGAGATACTCGCACAATGGTGATATTGTGCTACAACCTTTTTGGTTTCTACCCCCTTATCGTGCCTATACATCCCCCCACAAGATGCATTTGGCTCCTTCGCACTTGTGTAAGCCACACCTTAGGCCTTTAATTGATTGGAGTATTGATAAGTGGTTTGGAGTGGATGTACACATCTGGCTCCAAGTGCCGCATCATACGGTGCAAATCAATAGTTGGATTGGCCATCCGGAATAAGCTTTGTACCTCTTTCGTTTCGAGAATTGCGCTATTCCTTGTAGAGATCTTAGCTCCTAAGCCTCAGTACTGAAAATGACTAGCGATTTTGCATCAATTTCAACACATTGTGATATTCCTGTAATGAGGTGCCGATCACCTTGTAGAGCTTGTGGAGCTGTCGCACAGATCTAGCCAATTCAACTCAATTGGTTATATTTTCTTTGTCAATGGTATGAAACTTACATCACCTCATCTTCATCCAAAATCTCGTCTTCGAGATAACTGACACTTTGACAGGCACGGTACTCATCGACCACCAGAGCCACGCTTTCACGACATTGATGGAAAAGGTCCATCACTCTTGCACGCTCGGCTTTATCATTGGACTCGGTATAAAAGTTGATGTAAGCTTCTCTTTTAGCAAGAAGATCGTATTGCTTTAAAATCTTGTTGAAAACCAGTACAATAGACGTGTTGTTGGAGATCTGTATACCAGTGAGACCTTTTTTCTGAAGAGTATTATCACTGAAAGGTGATTTCTTACCGTTGACGGTTTGTACTGAAGAAGGAGTCCAAGGGACGAATTCAAGACGTTGTTGGGCTTTGATTGTACCCTTTCGTATTTCGTCTTGGTTCAATCTAGTTCCCATAAGGAAGTTTAGCACTGAAATGTACTTAATAGGTTCACTGACTCTATTTAATTTGTAACGATCACTCATCAATTCTAATATGATTTCATATTCATTAGTGTAACTTTGTTTGGAGACTTGGGAGGTGAATGGGGCCACAGAAGTACTTAAAAACTTCAAATCTGGTGTAGGCACCAATGTCAGGTAAATGGACTCGTGAGAACTGTACATATAGTTTGGAAATCTTAAAGGATTGGAGATGGAGGCAGCCACGAAAGCAATGATCTTATTGGCACCTTCAAAAGCAGCATTACCATCAACGGAGTCTCTGCTTCCACTGGTGGTAGAAATAAGGTTTTCAATACTGTTTAAAGCATCATTGTGGAACACAAACGAAGTATCGGCGAAATCGATCAATCTCTTCAATGTCAAGATGGTATTGTAAGGTTGGACCACGACGTCTGAGGTCTTTTCGTTGGATGGGAACACAGAGAAGGTATTCACGAGCTTCTTGCTTCCGTAACGATCACTCAAGAGCTCAAGAAGTAAGGATCCCACACCAGCACCGGTTCCTCCGGCCACACTGTGGAAAAGCTGGAAATTGGAGATATTTTCACATTTGTCAACTTCTCTATCGATCAAATTGAGTAATTCGTCTTGGTAGTTCAAACCATAGGAGTAACCCTGTTGCCAGTTATTAGCGGCACCCGAACCTTGTTCGCTCAAATGGACGTTACGAGGGTTGAACATAGGAAGGGCGTTGGTCGCTTTGGTAATAACTGAAGGTTCAAGATCTACCAATATGGCCTTGGGAGTATACTTATTGGAATCTGAAAGGGTGAAGAAGAGTTCAGGACGGTCATCACGCGACTGGCGGGGCTCTGCTTGTCCGTTCACTTGGTATCTGGACGTGTTGTCTTCTGGAACTGGCAATGGCAGACCATCGACTTGAATACCGTGTTCTGCCGCCAACTGGTTCCAGTACTGAAGGGCAACCTGGTTACCACATTGGCCCACTTGAAGGGAAACTGTTTCTCTGTGGTGTTAGTAGTGATGATGGGGGTGATTATGGGTTTGGTGGAGGTGCCCACGATGGACATCTCGCCCTATGGCGGTCCCGATCCGTACTTACCCTGGCATCTATGGTGTTGTTAAGCGCGTTATTTGTTGATACATCGCGTACACGAATATGGACTGGTAAAGTGGTGGTGAGTGCAGGAAGAGCAGAAGGTGCGAATGGTCAAGAGTGGAAGGACTAATGAGCCAGACATTTGAGATAGTAAGAGAGGGGAAAGGGTGGTAACGTGATGGTAGGGTGATGATGGTGTAAACTAGTTATTGTTTAGTCTGGCTAATTAGCTAGAGTATGGGGTGGCTAGCCCTGCTGGTTATAGTGTTGTAGGTGTGAAATATTTGTGTATCTTGTTAGTGATATTGGCCCCAGCCTCAGGGTCCAGTGGTGTTTATAGCACGTTTGGAAAGGAAATGAGAAATTCATAGTGATGATAAAGAAATAAATCCAAATCTGGTTTGTATTGTTAAAAACCAGTTAAAGAGGACAAATGGTTACTGTGAAATGTGAGTTATAACGTTAATTTTGAAGATCTTCAATTAACGCAATTGGGAGGATTTTATTTGGCTAGAAGTAATTTTAATCTAGAATCGTGATTTTTATTGTGGATTTCAGATTAATGTGCTGCATTTTAGATCTTTATATCTGATTTTGATGGTTATTATGGCCAAATGGTGTGTGCTATAGTCACTGTAGTACTGTTTATTCAGGTGCAAGTTACCTTTTTTTCAGAATTTCGCAGTAATTCAAACATTTTGTAAATTTAACAGAACCTGATTATCTCCAATCTACACACATTACTACAATATACCAACCAACCTTCTAATAAGAAACGATGCCTTATACAAAGCAACTATATGTTATAATTCCAACAGTATCAAAGTTTTTACCAGTAACATTCAAACATTCAAACATAAGTAAATAGGTAGATCTGTTGATGTTAACTAGTCAATCAGTTGATTTCGCACTCTTATTTCAATTTTAGTATTGTAACCTTGTTACTCTACAAGTAAATCTTTTACACGTTTCTTTTATTTTACACCATATATATACACTCCGATCCGATGAACAACTGTAGCGTAGCTGTACCGAAAAGAATTTGTAACACGAATCCAAAATTTAAACAAGGCGACTCCCGAAAAGTCACGAGGTATGATGATTCTGACTTATGCTCAAGCATAAACGTCCGGCGAGAATGCGAGCAACAAGCCAAGGTATTAAATGGACCAGAGTGAATTTTTATAAATTAGGGAATTGGGTAGGTAGTTGGAGTTTTTATAATGAATCTCTCTTTAAATAACTTTTGATGTTAAGTTGTTTAGTAAGATCTTCTCTTTCTCTTCTTACAGTTACCAGTTGGAGTACTACCACCAGTAGTAGCTGGTGGAAGACTGAAGGTAGAAGAACCAAGAGTGGTAGATGGCTTAACGGTGGTAAGAGTAGAACCCTTACATTGGCCGAAAGCAGCAGCCAAAGCGTTAACAATGACGGTCTTTAAGGTACCGAAGTTTAAGAAGTTTTGGATAACGGAACCAATCAAACCAGAGTCAGCAAGAGCAGAGATAACTTCACCAAGAGTGATAGCATCTTGTTTGAATAATTCAGAGATCAAGTTAGCACCCCAACTGTAGAACTTGTCGTCAGTAACTAAAGTCTTAACAACGGAGGAAGCTAAACCGGAGTTCTTTAAGGATTCCATCAAGTTGGTAAGGATATCGTGTTCGTTTAAACCGTTACCACCAGTAGAGGTAGCAGATGGGACAGCAGCAGAAGAAGAAGCAGCTCTCTTAGCGAATTCCTTTGGAGATTCGAAAGATCTCTTAGATCTGGCCAAAAGGGCTTCGTATTCTTCAATTTCTCTCTTGGAGAATGGGTTCTTACCGGATAAGATATCACCAATAAGCTTTGGTAAGTTACCAATTTGTTGAAGGACAAGCTTGTAAATTTCAGCGTAGAATTCACAATCGTTGATAATATCCTTAATAATTTGAACAGCCAAACCGGAATCGTTCAAAGCCTTCAATAAGGTTGGAAGATCAATGATACCAGACTTAACGACTTGGACAATGACATCGGTAGCAATCTTAGATAATTGTGGATCGTCAATGATGTACTTGATAATACCTGGAGCCAAGTTGGTTTGGTCAATGGCCTTTAAGACATCGGTAACAATTTGGTATTCTCTCTTGGCGATTTCTTCAACTGGCATAACAGCTCTCTTGACAGCATGTTCATTTAAAGCAGCGATAGCGTTGTTGACTTGAGCAACGTTTCTAGTAGTCAATTCATTGGTAGCAACTGGAGCTGGAGCTGGAACAGCATTGGTTGCAGCAAGAGTGGCGAGGATGGCAGTGGCTGTAGCGACAGTTAACTTCATTTCGGATTGTGAACGAATGGATGGTTAGTATATAAAAAAAATTTAAACCCAGTTAGGGAGGAGGTCAGATTATATAGTAAATTCGAAAGAAGGTGATGAAGGTCTGTTGACTTGTTTAGGTAATGTTTGAAGTGGGAATAGTGGGAGGGATAGACATGAGAACTTCCTTAAACAGAGAAGTAATTAGGACCAGTTTGGAGTTTTCGCATCTGTTGCAACGGAATTCCCCAATTAGGAAGTGGTCAGAACCTTGGGGTAGTTTAGCTCATGTCATGTCCCGATTAGGAAATTTGTGTTTGCGCGATCCTAGCCGATGATGTGATGAGCCCAAGGGACCAGGAAGAGCCCCACCAATATGAACGGGAAATAGACTTGATCTAGAGGTATAATGATAACAGGAGTTTCTACAACCATCTTTTGGTGTCCTAATGGTGTTTCGTTGTCTAGTTACATTGAGGTTGTTGGTGAGATTGGTGTGTTTGGTGGACCGGTGTTATGTAGTCAATTATGTCCCGTTTTGGAATAGTGCGCACTAAACATACAATTAGACTTTTTCCTTAACGAGCACTCATTACCAAAGTGGGAATTCTATCACAAAGGCTCCCACAATTGATCTTTGCTCAAACAGGAAGGCACGAACAAGGTGGTATTGGGCCATGGTTATTTTCCATTCGCTCAATTAGTCAAGAATCCACCACTACAGGGAAAACTCCCCTCCTCGACACCTTTTAGTCAAAAATAGACAATACTCGTATTAGGGATGAGGCGAGCCCGTGGCTGCTTACTATTTTAAGGAATATGTAGAAGAACCAATGAACCAAAGTAGAGATGGAAAGTTGTTTTGATATCAAAAATTCTGGGCAAAGGGTTTGGTGGAGTTAAGTGGAGAATAGACACGATTTTTGCACCTTTTGGCATTTGAAAAGATCGGTAGGTCTCTACAACTATTGAAAGACGTGATGATCATTTGCATCAATTTCATCAATTGATAATATTGATCAATTAAATTTACTAGTAATATTATCTCTATAATTATGGCACCTACTATTGATAGTATATCTGTAATTAACTCTATAATTATGATTAATTAGTTTCGTTGACAATTGCACCCACTAAAGAGCATAATCTTACAGAAAGAAGCATTGGATAGCCAGCAATAGAATCTCGTACTTCGAGATTGTTTAGGAAACTCGAAGGTGACTCTCGATGGTGTTTTCTTTTGTTAGTCCATTGTACATCAATTTCATATAGGCTCGCTTAGGAGTCTAGGTTCGGTAACATTGGAGCCTGCCAAAGGAGTTATGCACGTTCAACTAAAACCAGAATAGGGACCAGTTTGATACCTCAAACGGAAATAACCTATTATGCAAACCATTTTTGCAATCCATGGAGTTAACAGGAAATACTGTTTCAAGGCACGCTATGTAACATAACCTGTATAAACGTATAACCAATGCGTTCAAAAATCAGGGCGAGATATCACTGTTTTGCTTTTACGCTTCTAGTAAGTCAAGAAAAAACCAACCTCAGTTGCGGTATGAAGGATAACTTGTAACAGGATAATTATTGATAATTATTATGGGAAGGGTTGGACCACCTTCAAACGTTCATAAATCCCAAATCGGGGCCTACTTCTGTTTAGAGTAAAGTAGTGTCAAAACGAGGAAATTTTTTTGGCTCCAGAAATGACAAAATGACGGTGCACATGTTGAAGTTATTTGCATTAGGCAAAATGGTTCAACCCTTACAAGAATATGGTGCCATTCCACTTCAGAGAGGCAATTGGGTTGAAGGGAACGTGTTTGAGCGTAGGGCTAATGGAAAGGGGTCAATTGGACTATTGGTCGATTTTTGGGCCCCTTTCCATGTGAAGCCAGAAAATACTTCTTGTGTTTTAGTCAAAGTAGACAGAGCCACTTGGGTGGAGTTGGACCCTGTAGATTGGGGTTGGGTGTCACATGATTTGGTGGAGTTGTGAAATATTTCATTCCTGTATGTGGAGGAGGTCGTGCGCGGACGGCTTTTTGCAACCAGTATAAGCACAAAGAGTAAAGTGTAGAGGACAGGTACAGGTATATAGGGGATAAGTTGGGGAGTGTTAGTAATTTTATCATTGGATTTTTCTTTGTGAAAATTTTGATGAAAAGACAAGGTATGGGAGTATAGTCTTCGATAGCTGTTAATAGCATTAAGTGATAGACAAAGAAAGATAAAGGGTATGACCAAGTACTTGAAAATATCTAGGAGCAGAAGAATAGAAAAAGGCCAGTAACACTCATATTCCAATTGCTATGCTGTTGATAAGTCATTGATGAGTATTTCACCTGCCAATGGCTCAATTACAGAGGTTTAAGGGTTCGGTTAGAAGCAATGGACCCACCAACGGCCAAATCATCAGAGCCAAAATGATATAAAGTCTTAATTCAAAAGCAACTGATAGTAAGCTTTGTATAAAGCCCTGAAATTTATGACAATGCTCATACAACCACATACACAGACCTCCTTATTTGCTATATCTCCTATCTTTGCTATGTTTGACTTTCCAGTGGTATCTACTAAATGCTGTCTTCCAACTACAATGCTGTGGCGAACAATTACTCCAAAAAATATTAAACTCCAAAAGAATAGAATTCTAAGACAACAGTAATCTATAAGAACAGTAATATAAGAGAATAGTAATATAAGAGATGCTGACAATTTCCACTACTATCACAATAACAAGTATACGATTACATAAGGACATTTACGAAGTCACGTTGTGCGATGCTAATCCCTGTCTCCACATGTCCCCCTCAGTATCCCTATTGCATTAACCAAGCCTCATCCCTCCACCCTCCACTTCTTCCAGAAACCCATTTTTCCCCTTCTACAGACATTACCAGCCAAAGCTGTAATTTACAAACATATCACAAATGTCTAGGAAATAAATTTTTCTCCTTTGTTCCAGTTCCAAGTTCCAGGTTTCAAGCCTCGCCCGACCAATCATCTGTGGTCGCTGCTAATTTACGACCTGCCTCGGTAACAGGGATCTTAGTAAACCAGTAGTAATTTCTCGGTTTTTTTTTTTTGTCCTCCCTTCTACCCACCCCCCGCGCACACGCACACCGTAGAACGTCACCTCGCTAATTGTTCTCCCTCGCTACTGCCGCACCGAACACCTTTATTTGCTAGTAATTATATGCGTATCTCCCTAGTAACTAGCCAGCGCATTAGTGGGAACCTCTCACAAAATATTTCACCCAAACCAGCCCCAGCCCCAGAAAGAACCCACCTCATCCTCATCACCCCACCCCACCAACCCAAGACCGACCGGATACTACCACCACCATCACCGCCCGCGACCTCCCGCTAAACCCGTTAACCACCCCTTTAATCGCCAATAAGGAACTAGCCATAGTCTCCTCTACTGCTAGTTGTTTCCAACCTTTGACCCCTTGACCCTTTGACTAACTCCCATAGCCTCTACGCTGGTCCTCGCCTGGTTCTCTCGGTGGTGTCTAGTTTTGTCTTGTGAGCAGACCACGGCTCTGCCTAATCAATCGCTAATTACCGGCATATTCGGGTCCAATCAACTCCGAGCACATAACTATACTGCCGCATTTTACCTAGTATTACAAATCTTATCTATACACTATCAAACCTCATCTTGCCCCACCCACCCCAAAAACCAATTTTCAATTATTCCAAACCACTAATCACCTACACCTTTAAACCCCCCCACCACTCCACTCCACTCCACTCCACACCATCCATCTCATCCCCCACCTTCACCCTTATAACCTTGAACCAAAGTGAAGATGATGTATAAGGTGCTATCCATTGCACTTGCAATATACATCGCAACTATCCTCATTCTTAATGCTATTCCCAAGGTCAGTGTGAAATTTATAGGATGGTTCTCCTTAGGGCACATTTCCATCCAAGTGGGTTCCACCAAGGTGTTCATTGGGCGGATTAAGCTTAGAATGAACTTGATCCGGAGCCAGGACTCCATGTTAAAGTTGTTCCGGTTGGAGATCCATGATGTTTCTGTAAAATCAGAAAAGCATAAGGGACTCCACCATAAAAAAGAAAAGGCTACCAAGGCGGCAAAGCCAACTCCAGCCAAAAAGAGCAAGCAATTCACGCTTCCCAAATGGTTTGTGGATGCTTCTATTAAATTTAAACTTGCCAATGCTTTTAATGTCCATCTCTATAGATGCTTGATATTCCATGAAGCTACCCATGAAATGTTATCGGTATTTATTGACTATACAAGAGTTGAGACCTTTTTAAACGCCGACGGCAGTGCCAGATTCGGTTTCAGTCTTCATAACGGTCAGCTCCATGAAAATCATAAGGAAGACGAACAAATCAAAGTGTTTAGAAATGTGGAATTCTGTGTCACCACCGAAGTGGTGAGTTCTTGTACTATAGAAAACCCCAAGCGGGTCACTGTCCAATTGGACAATATTAAAGTGTCTGTGTCTATTGGTAAGTTGTTCTTGCCAATCGATACTATTATGAAGGAAAGAGCCGAAATAAAGAAGGCTCTTAGCACTGAAGCCTCTACCAAACAGGCCAATGGTGACCACTTAAACGGCGAAAAGCCCGCCGAAACCACCAAGGTGAATGGTGAATTAAATGACGATGTGAATCACCAATCCAACGGAGATGCCAATGTCAATGGAGACTCCAAAGCCTTGACTACCACCGAATCAGAAGTCAAAAAACCAAACCCATTCACCAAGATCCACGAGATCCTCGATAAGGTTCTTCCAGTGTTCGATTCTCTATCTTTCACCTTGGAAGAATTCGATTTCAGATACAGCACCTTCCATTTCCAAGCCTCTAATTTTGCAGCTAGTTTTGGCAGACAAACCAATGAAGATATGGTTCAACAATTCGAATTGGGAGTCTTTTTGACCGCCTTTAAGATTTTAGATGGTAAGCAACATAACATGGACTTACCTTCCGGTTCGTTCAAGACATTCTTAGACCCTCAAAGCATCGTGGCTGTTCTTGAAGCTTTCTACAATGGTAAATTGGAAGAAACAAAGAAATATATTGACTGGGACACCTCATTGACCTTAACTAACCCTGTGTTTAACCTTTACTTTGACCAAATCATATCTTTCCTTAATAGAAAGAAGGCAAAGGACGAGATGAAGGCAGGTTTGAGCATAGTCAAGAAAGAACAAGAACAACCCAAAGTTCCAGAGAAAGAAAAACCTGATTATTCTCCACTTATTGATAAACTCCGTGCGGTCGCTATACGATTGGTGGTTCTAGACTTCAGAGTGGATATCCACTTACCACCTCTTGGTTTCTCCAAGAATGATACGTTCTCTAGAACATCCAAGGATAATGTGATTGTCACCCACACTGTCCTGGCTCTTTTGAACACTTATTCCACCAAGAATATCGCCAGTTTGAGCAAGAGAAAGAAGGCTAAATTCAATCTCCTTTTCAGATTAAAGAACTTCAAGTCTTTTGTCTTAGGAAACCTGAGTCATGTGTCCAAGCTTGGTGTTCTTGTGGTGTATAATATCAAGGATAAAACCGTAGGAATCAGTTTCAACACCAAGATGATCAAGATCCTGTCGGTGAATGACGCTGTTTTCCATGTGGTTAGAAAGTTTAGAGAATTGCACAATATTAAGTACAATAACAGGTACAATAAAATGAAGCAGTTGAGAAAGACTGCTCCACCTTCTAATAAGGAATATTCCCATGCCGAAACATACTATCAATTGTTCGAGATTCTTCCACCAGTGTTGACCAATATTCAATTCAAGATTTCGGCCATTGAGACCGATTTAATGTGTAAAGATGGTTTACCAAGTTTCAAGGTTAATGATCTTGATTTGGGTGAATTTAAGAGAGGTTTATGTATCAGAATTACCAACCCATACTTTGTGTATAAGAAGGTGAAGGAAGAAATCAGATTTACCATTAAGTCGATTATTTGTTACACTATTAGTGACTGTGCCAAGGAGTACGTTGCTGACTTCGATGATATCAGTAACCTTAAAGAACAACTGTCTAATGATGACGATATTTCCAGTCTTAATACCTCGTTCTCTCAAATGTCAGAGGATGAGGAAGAAAGCCAAGAAGAGTCCAGAAAGATTAAGAAGGTGTTACATTTCAAGGACTTACTTGTTACCAACAAGTTCAAGGAAAGAGTTGACAAAGATAAGGATAAGTTGTACTTGGTTGTTCCAGAAGTTGATGGAAGACTTGATATCTTTTTCTTCTGGTGTTTGATCTACGCTAAGACACTTATGAAGTACTTCGAACCAACCGTTCAGAAACAATGTTCTTCAGAAATGATGGAAGAGCTTGATACCAAGCCAAAGAAGAAGATCAAGTTGGATATGGTATTCAATTCCATCGCTACTGTTTTAAGATTACCTAACACTGTTGATATCATGTTGGAAATCGATAACCTTCATTTCCAAAGTTATTTCGCCAACAGATCCGTTGGTATTAAGTACATTAGACTTTATGTTGTTCATCCTGCCACTAAATTATGGGCCAGACTTTTGGTTATCAGTGAACCAAAGATTGAATTGAGTCTTAAGCCTAAGTTTAGTGACTCTGAAATTGAAATCAATGCTACTTCCATCAGATTAATTATTCCTCACCAATTCTTGTTCTATACTGTTATTGATAATATTCTTACCTTCGCCAAGGCAATTAAACAAATCAGTCACAACTTCAAGATGTTGAGTTTGAACGCTACTGAATTTGAAAGAATTATGCCAGATGAAAAACCAGCTCTTATTTTACCAAAGATTAATGCTAAAACCAAGAATTTTGGTATGTCTTTAGAAAATGATCCATTTGAAACTGAACTTAGTTACATTTTCCAATTGGGATTGGTTGAACAAAAGGCCAGACTTAAGAAGCAAAAGATCTTTGAACAAAAGAAGAAAGACATTTTGGACAATGCTGACCCAGATATGGAAGATATGATTGAATTAACTGTGGGTATTCCAGGTACTCCTACCAATAAGAATCCATTCTGGGCCAAGAAGGCTACCAAGGCTGTATTTTCTACCATGCATTCTCGTAAACCAAGATCTGTCAGTAATAATATTGACACCACCTTGACCAGAACCAGATCTTTCTCACCATCTTCTCGTACTTCCACCAAATCTTCTGGTTCTGACCAAAGATCTGCCATGGCCAGTACAAGATCCAAATCTCCAGGAAGATCAGGTACCATTGGTGCTAATTTCTTCAAAGATAATATTATCAAAAACAACAGAGTTCCTTCTGGTCAACATAATAATGGTAATATTCTCAGAGAAAGATTGACCCACAAACAAGCCAAGCAAAGAGTTCAAGAAGCTGAAGATCACCTTAAAGAGGATTTCTCTGATTCTTGGATTAAAAAATATAAATTGTTCTCTTCTGTTAAGAACAGAGAATGGAAACAAAAGAGTGAAGCTGTTTGGGGAGACGATGATATTCAACAAACCATTTCTGATAAATTTGATATTGTCAATTATGCCTCTGGACCTCCAGTGTTGGGAGGTGTTTTCAAGAACCTTGATTTACTTATCCAGAAAACAGGTATATCAGATATCGATAAGTTCCTTCATGATTATGGTCAAGGTCAACCTAAGTTGCAATATTCTATTTTGGTGCCATTCTTTGCCAGATTAAGAAGTTCTTCGCTTTATATGATTGTCAAAGATTATCCACTTCCTTTGGTTATGTTCCCAGATAGTGGTAACCCATATAAACCTACCATTGAACTTTCTGGTAATGTTGTGGTCAATGAAAAATTGGTCCATACTGAACAAGAAATGCGTTATATCTTCGTTCCTTTCTCTCCAGCTGCTCCTCCTGGTAATTTTGATACTGATAAGTTTTACTCTGTCTATGTTCCTAGAACCTTGACTCCAGTCAAGATGACTGGTGATTTGACCTGTGACTTGGATACTCCAAGAGCTTGTATGATCAACTGGTGTAAAGCTTATGCTCCAGCATTCCTGACTATTGCAGCCGCTTTTGATAATTTCACCAAACCTGAAGTGGATGATAGTCCTATTGGTTGGTGGGATAAATTGGCTTTGTTATGTCATGGTAAGGTGAGATTCAATGTTAAGAACGAATTGAATTTCCACATGAAGAGTTCGACCGATCCTTATGCTATTGTTGGTAAGGCAGCCGGTTTTGTCTTCTCCTGGAAGGATAATGTTGTTTTGAAAATTAATGGTAATGACAGATCTGAAGATATTATTAGATTAGAGAGTAATACCTTCAAATTGGCCGTTCCTAATTATTCTATCTCTGAAAAGAGAAACTGGGGTTTGTTCACCAGTGGTATTGCACACGATTTATCTGACCATTTCCGTGATCAATCCACCGAATTCTTGAAGACAGTTGTCAAATTATCTTCTAGTGAAAGAGTGGTTTGGATTGTGGGTATGACTTTTGAAAGAAATGTCAATGAAACCAGAAAATTGAGTGATCATGAGGAAAGAACCTCTGAATTTAGAAATCACTGGGATATCAAGATTACTAATCCTGCTTTCCCAGGTCACGAAGACTCTTATACCAATTATAGATCCGATTATGTGCACATGGCATTATCGGTTATTTCAGAGTCTTCAATGGGTAATCCAGGTGCAAATTCTGGTTACCTCAGTCCTTTGGCATTCCACTATTTCTTCTACTGGTGGAATACTCTTAACGACTCTATTTCGCTTCCTATCAAGCAAGGTAAGTTGTTTAGTAGTCCGGCCAAGAAGGCTAGTTCCGTTAAATTGAGTCCTCATTTGTTCACTGTTAAATATCTTCTTATTTTCCAACCATTGACCATTTCCCATACTTACCTCCACTCTACTGAAGAGAAATTGAATGGCCATGAAAGAATGATGTTCACTGGTCTTAAGGGTAAGTTCAAGAGAATGACTATTGACTTGCATCAAAGAAAGGAAGTGTTGACTTATGTTAATGAACGTTTGAATATTCATAACCAAATCATGCATCTTAAGATGAACCAAGGTGAAGTCAATGTTGATGAAGCTGATGTCAGATTAGGAAGAGCCATTTTCAACAATAAGAGTATGAATGGTAAATTATTGAAACTTATGATGGGAGACCACAAGATCGAAGAGGATGCAGATGAAACTCATGACTTTGATGATGATCCAGATGACACTAATGCCTTTGAATGGTCTGAACAAGTCAACCAATATGATGATGATATTACTTGGGTCGATAACCTTGATTTTATCGAATTAGAAATGAGAGAAACCCTTTCACCAAACCCACAAATTCATATCACACCATTTGCTTACTTCCCTAAATTTAATTACTTCCGTGATTTCACCTTCCATGATGATGGTCCATATCCATTTGGTAATGAAAACATTTATGTGTACAACATTAAGCCTCAAGATCCAGATGATTCTCAAGCCACTATCCTTCAACAAAGAATTGATGCCTTGAAGAAGGAACTTGATGAAAATGGTAAATTGCTCAAGAATATGCAACTTGAACACTTCCCACCTCCAGAAATTGCCAAGGTTACCAAGCAAATCAAGACTATCAAGGAAAGATTGAAATTGGTTCAAAGTGTATGGGAAAGTTTCACTGGTAAAGAGGCTCTGAACTCCTCTATCTTCTCTGATACTATTTCTAGAAGATACTCTACTTTATCAAATTACTCCAGTCATAATGCCTCTATCCAAAGAGAACGTCTTCGTGAAGATACTGGTAACCAGTTCCATAATAGATTTATTATCCATAATCTTCAAATCAAATGGGATAATTACCTCCGTAACCATTTCGTCAATTACATGCAACATGTCAGTGATAGAAAATCTGAAGTTTATTTCATGGGTAAGAAGGCTGTTGATTTGGTTGAAAGTGTCATTAATGATAACTTGGATCCTGTCGATAGGGTTAATTTCCAAGACCATTTCGAACAAGAACCTGCTAAGAACTGTGCTGAAGTTATTGATAACTTCAAGGATGATTTGGTCGAAGTGGCCAATCCTCAAGAAGAAGAAATTGTTAATAAATATTTGATTAAGTTGATTCATCCTCAAATCCAATTGGTTAGTGAACAAGATTTAGATTCTTGTGTTTTGGTTACTTCTAGAGATTTGGAAATGAGAATTATTGATCTTACCACCAAGGGTATGGACAAGATGATCCGTAATGATCTGATTTCTGGTCTTATTGAAGCCAGAATTGGTGTTTTATTCACTGATAGTCATATCTTTGTGTTTAAGAAGGACGAAAGTACCATTGCTCATCCACAAATTCATTATGGTAATAACCATGCCAACTCTCAAGTTAACTGGCCTCCATGGTTGGATTCTGAAGTCTGTTACGACAGTTCTTGGGCCAATGATCAATTAATTGCTGAAAGAAATACCATTGCTATGGTTTATAAGAAACCAAACTATTTATTCGCTGAACATAAAACAATTCCTCTTCAAAGTAATGAAATTAAGGTTCATTTGGCCAAGGTTGTCATCAATACTACTTCTGAACAGTACTCCACTGTTTACTGGGTTATTACTGATTTATTGATCCATAGTAAGAACCACAGAGATGAGCTTATCAATAGATTAGATAAGATTGTTTCTTTATCAGATGCTTCCGATTTCAAGGGTTTGGACGAAAGAGTCAAGGAACTTCAATCCACCATTCGTGGTCACAGAATGATCTTGCTTCATTTGAACACTTATGCTCACAACTTGAGTCCTAGTGAACTTGAAGATGTTAACAGATTATGTATTGACTATGAACGTTCTAGACTTGAATTGAATATCTTAATGAGAGGTTTGGGATTGAGAAGTTCCAAGACTAAAGCTCATAAGCAAGATTCTAGATTATGGTGGATTTCAGCTGATCAATTAATTTGGCACATTTTGGATGAAAAGAGAGAACCATTTATTGATTTTGCTATGGCCACTTCAATGTTCAAGAGATCTGATGCTTTTGATGGTTCCAACAAGAATCAAGTCAAGATTTCTATGATTCAAGGTTTCAACTTAAAGGATAAGAGTTATTATCCAGAATTATTGAAACCATACTTGACCCCAGAAAACATCAAACAAGCAAATGGTTCTAACATAGAATGTACTGAGAAGAAACCAATTATTTCTATGGAATGGGAAATGTTGAATGCTATTGGTGGTATCTCAATGATGCAAAATGCCAAGTTGAATATTGAACCATTACATGTTGCTCTTGAATATAGTGCAGCTAAGAAGCTCTTTGAGTTCTTGTTCCCTAAGCAAGATTCTAGTATGGCAGAAGACACTTTTAAGAATACTATCAAGACTGATGTTAAGGATCTTCAAATCAAGACTCCTAAGACCAAGTTTAAGGACCTTCTTAAACGTGGCCATTCTAGTGATAGTGAACATTCTTCATTATTTGATGGTATTGGATCATACTCTACCCCAACTACTTTGAACAGTTCTGGATCTAAGAAACCTTCTGAAAACAGTACTGAACTTAAAACCAAGCATTCTTTCCATAAGCAAAAGAGAATGGTTGAAAATGGAGATGATATTTCTATTATTATCAATAGATCATCTCGTTATATCTCCATTGTGAATATTGATATTGAGAAGTTTATTCTTCTTGTTAGTTTCAAGGCACCAGCCCATTTGAATTTCCTTAATGTTCATGAATTGAACTTGACTATTCCAAGTTTAAGATATAAGAACAAGATGTGGTCTGGTGAAGAGTTTGCCACAAGAGTCAAGAAAGATCTTATTAAGATTATTCTTCATCATACTGGTAAGATTCTTGGTAATAAATTCAAGTATAAGAAGAGAAACACAGTTTCTGAGCCATTGAAGCAAATTGCTGATTATGGTGCCTTTATGACCTTAGACGATCTTCAAAAGGATGGTCGTTCCAGAGATGCTGCTAAGACTAACGAAAATCATCATCCACGTTTGATGCCTCATCTTGTTAAACATAAGAGATTATCAACTGATGTCGAAAGGAACTCCAAGCTCATTGAAAGTCATTTGACCCAGATCTCAGAGGAAGACGCTGGTAAACCGGATGCTAATTAATTAAAACAAATTGCATCCACCAAAATTTTTACAAATTATTTAAAATATTAACGAACTGAAAACAATAATAAATTGAATTAACCGAGTTGATTATTCGTGTGACGGTTGAAGTTTTAGGTGGAAATTCCCAATAATTCTTTCACCATGTTTGAAATGGTTCTATATGGCGATCTTCGCCCATTTCAATTCTATATTTATGTATGAATACGATTATCTGTAACAGTAACAAAAGTGTATTGATTAATTAGTAACAATTGTACTGTGTACGTTTTGCATCTTTCACTATGTCGCACTACATTGCTGGTTGAAAGTCGCAACCATTGGACTGGACTGGGCTAGACTGGTGATGTTCGGAGTTGAGAGTGCATGTAAACCGGGCTTAGGTGAAATGAGCTCTGGTAGACTACTGGTGTTCCGCGACATCCTAGTTGATACTACTCTATTAATAGTATGGCTACCAGCAGCTTACGTAAGGGAACTAGACTCATGACAGGACATCAACAACCAACGAAAACAACCAAGTAAAGAGAGGAAAGGGAAGAGGAAACCTAAATAGGAACGAAGTACTATTGAGTGATGTAGTCCCAACTCTGCCCCAACTCTGCCCCACTTTCCAGCCAGTCTCTTTCCGTGTTTGTAGATAACATTTGTGGGCTGGTCTGTTGATGGTGGCACCCCAGGTCTGACAGTTCACGTGACTCAGGAGCCTTCCGAGTCTAACCTATTGCAACCTTCCCGCGATATCAACCCACTTATCCTCCACTGTATCCCCCTTAATTCCCCCACTGCATTGGGCCATTGACACTCCTCTGCCCTCCTGCCCCCACTCCCACCATGTCGTTTTTCGAATCCATACGTGACAAAGCGGTGGCCACCATAAATCAGGTGCTAGAAAAGAAAGAAGAAGCAAAGCTTACTAAACAACAACTCTTTTGTAAGGAATACAATTTACCTGATGATGAAACAGTGTTGTTTGAATCTGCTGCGGAGATCGGGATCAAATCTGTCCATAATAAAGAAGCATATAAAAACGTGCCATTTCCTCAGGGGAAAGTGTATGGAACCCAACACTTTTTGGTATTTCGAGACCTGTTTGATCATCGGAATTGTTCATTAACTATTCATTTACTGTCAGTTAAGAAAGTGGAAAGATTACCATCTCGTGAATATGGGTTTGCTTTATCAATAACTACTCATAGTCAAATGACACTTACCTTATATTTGATTGGTTTAAGATCTGATAGTGAAAAGTTTGCTCAAGCACTTAAATTAATATTAAAGAAGAATTTATCTAATATTTCTCAATTCCAACCATTTCTTAAAACTTGTTATTCTGAATATTTATTGGCAAAAAATCATGTTAGTAGTGAAAAAATTGAAAATCCACCACCTGGAGGTCTTGGATTAGAATTTAAATTTCCAGGAAATGCCAAGGACTCAAAGGATAAATCAAAAATGAAATTATGGTTTGATTTATTCAGAGTAGATGGTAGAAATTTATCATTAATTAAAACTCCAATGTACTATAAATTAGTAAGAGTGGGTTTACCAAATAGATTAAGAGGTGAAATTTGGGAATTAAGTTCAGGTTCAATGTACTTAAGATTGGAATCCCCTAATGAATATCAAAAATTATTAGAAGATAATAGAAATAAGAATTCCTTGGCCATAGAAGAAATTGAAAAGGATTTATACCGGTCATTACCTGAATATTCAGGTTATCAACTGAGTGTAGGTATTGAAAGACTCAGAAATGTTCTTACTGCTTATTCTTGGAAGAACCCTGAAATTGGTTATTGTCAAGCCATGAATATTGTCACTGCTGCATTATTAATCTATATGTCTGAAGAACAAGCCTTTTGGTCTCTTAATTTAATCTGTGATAAAATAGTACCTGGTTATTATTCTAAGACCATGTATGGTACTCTCTTGGATCAAAAGGTATTTGAATCTTTGGTACAATCTACATTACCATTAATTGCTGAACATCTTGAAAGAAATGATATTCAATTATCGGTGATTTCTTTACCATGGTTTTTATCATTATATTTGACTTCTATGCCATTAGTTTTTGCATTCAGAATCATTGATATTTTTTTCATGCAAGGATCCAAGACTTTATTCCAAGTTGGTTTGGCTATCTTAAAGATTAATGGTGAAGAATTGTTGAAAAGTACTGATGATGGAGCATTTGTTTCAATTATTAAGGATTATTTCAGTACTTTAGACCAATCAGCCCATCCAAATTCTCCTAATCCTAAATTCAGAAGTATCACCAAATTCCAGGAGCTTTTGGTGACTGCTTTCAAGGAATTTTCTATCATTAATGATGAAACTATTAACAAGCAAAGAGTTAAATACAGAGATTCTATTTTCCAAAATATTTCTTCATTTGTCAAGAGAACCGAAATCAGAAACTTACCTAAAGTTACCAATATTGATCAAGCCACTTTAAGTATAATTTACGATAGATTTTATGGATTTGTGGAGTCTTTCAATGTTACTTTAGGAGAAGAAACTTCCCTTATGGATTTCAAATCATTTAAAGGATTTATGAATGATATTTGCGACTGGATCGATGGACGTGATCATAATGGTGCAGGTGTCACCACTGATGATTTCTTGAGAAGATTATTTGATAACTGGGACTCAGAAAGAACTGGATATATTTCATTGGCTGATTTGGTTGTGGGTCTTGATAAACTTGTTGAAAAGGATTTAATGACTTCGATCTCCAACTTCTTTGACCTTTACGATATCAAGAAATTGGGTAGAATTGACAGAGAAGGAATCTTACAGGTTTCAGAAGACTTATTGTGTATCACTTCACCATGGAAAGATGGTATTCTTTTCGATAGAATTACTGATGAAGCAATTCAAAAGGCATCAGAAGAAGAAATCAAGAAAAACCCAAATATCGAAGGAGAAATCCAATTAGATAGACTGAAATTTGAACATCAACAAATTGAAAGATACCTTTCAGGAGCCAGTACATTTATTCAAAGAGCGTTTGAATATGCCCAACCTGTTGAAGAGGATGTTTTAATTAAAGATTTGGTGATGGACAATAAGATATCTCACAATGCTGCCTTGAACCCAAATACTCCAGTGTTTGTGAACTTACCTACTTTCAGAATGGTTGTCTTAGCTGATGAAACATACGAATTATTCTTCAGTAAGACCTTCAGAAAATCCATTCATCTTGACAAGCCATTAGACTCTAAATTCAACTCCATGCGTAATCTCAGAGATATGTTTGATGGACTTTTGGCTGATGGTAGAAAGGTTGCAAAGGGTCTTCGTGAAAGAGTTGACTCTGCAGCTAACAAGTTCCAAAATATTGATGAAGGATCATCAGGATCATCAGTTAAGTCTTCCAGATCCAAAGAAGAGGAAGAAGAACGTGATGATGATTTCGGGGTTATTTCCATCAATGATGCTGATAAAGATTTATTATTAGGAGCAGAAGCTCAGGTTTTGGCAGATCCAGTTCTTAGAGATAACGGGAAGAAATTGGAAGAGATTCATAGAATAAAGGAAGAAAAGGCAGACAAGAGAGAGAAGGAGGATAAGGTACAAAAGGAAGATAAGAATTTGATCGAATTCGACACAACCGACTAACCATAGAGACAATTGGCAATAGGTTGGTTATATTAATACAACGAATAGTCATGTTTAAGCATTTTTTTGTATATTACAGTCTTAAGCAACACCAACAAACCTCAAATAGCTTAGAAGCATTTTTGGGGGGATTTGTTGGCTAATTGGCTCGTTGGTCTACATTAGTATACAAATAATTATTCATAAATACAAACTTCTACCGGCATAAGTCAGTAAAGCATATCCTGAATCCATGTAGACAGTCTAGTTGATAATAGGTGAGTGTTGTAGATTAATTAGTTACTCACAGAAGGACCTGAAGCAATAAAAGACAATGCTAGGCCACTAGACGGACGAATCATGTTAACACATATATTGATTGTCATTGTTAATTGATAATGTTTATCGATGGTGATTAGTTTTGGTTTCTTCCGAATAACTTTCTCAATTTTCCAAACTTCTTCTTTTCCTTTTCCTTGTCTTTGACGTCATGTTTGACACTATCACGTAAGGTTGGAGTACCATCACTGAAAGCATGAGATGGGGTAGAAACTTCGGTTTGCTCATCATCAGAGTCATTGAATCTGGAACCAATATGGACTGGTTCCACAGGAGTCTCGTCGTCAGAGTCTTCAAATCTGGAGGTGAACTCTTTTCTTCCGTTGGAAGCAGGACTGGTGTTTTCGTTAGGTTTAATGACAAGGTTTTGTTTAGCTTGGGAATTTTGTTGTGGGCCTCTTTGCTGTTGTTGTTGTTGAGGAGCATGTGGTTGATATTGTGGTTGTCCTGGTTGTTGATATTGTGGTGGACTCTTTGGATAAGATGGTTGGTCCCTCAAGGTTGTTCTATGACCCTTTCTTGCAGTTTGTTTCTGTTGCTGTTGTCCTTGAGAATCAGTGTCCTTGTTATAAGAAGAGCTTCTGTTCAGTTGTTTAAATACTGAATGAGGTCTGGTGTTTGCCTTAGCATATAATTCAGCTGCTTTAAGTTTAGATGGTGATTGATAATTTTCTTGTAAAGCAGGATGTGGAGCAATCGGCACAACTGGAGTAGCATACATAGAAGCTCTTAAAGATCTACCACTCATTCCACCACCATTTTGTGGAACACCATTTCTTGGATCATGAGCCATAGATTGAGGTCTTAAAGATCTACCGGCCATACCCATACCACTTTGAGGTCTTTGTTGTTGCATTCCACTTTGAGGTCTTTGTTGTGGCATGCCGCTTTGAGGTCTTTGTTGTGGCATACCGCTTTGTGGTCTTTGAGGTGGAGCTTTTCTTAATGATTGTGAAAGTCTCTTGTTACCATTTTGTGGATGATCATGATGAACCATTTGCAGGAATGCAGTACCTTGTCTTAAATCATTCAATTGATTAGATGATAATTTAGAATTCAATTTAGTATTTTCAGCAGTAGTTAATGAAAGGTAAGCTTCGCGAGCTGCGTTGGCATTTTCCTTGGTAGAATTAGAAATATTGGTGAAAGAAGTGGAGTTTTTCATGGCTGATTTCATTGGTTTCTTTAATCTTTGAGATGAAGAAGAATCAGCGGAATGAATAGAAGAACCAGAACTTCCAGAACCTCCAATGGCTGGTGGAACTTGTAAAGTTTCAAAAGTACGATCTGGAATTTCAACAGCTTCAAGAGTACCATCTTGACCATTATCTTCAATGATTTCAGGAACAACATCAAAAGTAGGTCTTAAATGTTTGGCTAATTTACTTCCGTCTTCTTCTTCTTCATCATCAGTGGAAATAGCAGCTGGATGGTCGACCATACTTTCACGTTTAGAAAGTTCAGTGGCATCAAGTTCGCCGTAACGGTTAATAATACCAAGTTCACTAGTAGAACCAGTAAATAATTCCCCTTTTTCTTTATCATCTTCATAGTCAGAGGATTCTGGATAATCCAGACTGGTACGTTTAGCTTCAATATCTTCAGGAGCCAAACCAGAATCTTCGATCTTTTTCTTTTCAAGTTCATCAACCACAACTTGAGAAGTATCAATAGATACACCGGTGACGTCTTCAACAGATAATTCGTGATCGAGGTCATCGACGGAAGCCAAGAAAGGCTTTTCGATTTCATGTTCAAGATCATCTTTAGTGGGATCAATAATTGATTCTTTATGTTCAAGTAATGATTTTTCAGTCAAAGTATCATTTTCAGTATCGGTTTCAGTTGATCTCTTTAAGGAAGCTTCTTTAGCTTCTTTTTCTAACATCAACAATTCCTTTTCTTGTTCTAAACGAGCCAACTTTAATCTTTCAAATTCCATCTTTCTGGCTTCTAAATCTCTGGCCATGGCTCTTTCTTGTTCAATTTGGGCATCTAAAGCCTTTAATTTCATTTCATTTTCATGTAAATCATCAATTTGAGCCAAAGAATCTTCTAATTCAACGTTTTCAGTCATTGAATCCATATTGGTTGGAGAATTGACTAAACTTGATAATCTAGAAGGAGGTTTTTGACCAGAAGATGAAGAGTTTAAGGAGCCAGCACGAGTAGATTTCTTCTTTGGATTGGCACCTCTCAAGGAACCAGTCCTTGGAATATTTGTTCCTGATCTCATTGAATTATTACGAGAAAGTTCTTGGGCAAACCTTTCAGCAGGAACTTCAATTACTTTAATACCATTTGGAGTTGGAATATATTTTTTGACCATTTTAGGAGGTTGATCATGACCTCCTGAATGAAATTGATGAGAAGGAGGTTGATGAGATAATCTTAAATCTTTCATATCATCATGATTATTCAAAAAAGCTTGATGGGTTTCCTCGGTGATTTCATCCAAATAAGAATCATTCATAGTATCATCAATATCATAAACCACATTATGAGAAGTATTGTTGTTTTGATTGACATTAACATTACGTCTTGCTCTTGAAGGAGAAGGAGAAGCAAGAGATGATTGGGAGACGGAAGAGGTCAAAGAAGCACTAGAAAAGCCTTGGAAAGAAGGTTTATGATTAATTGAAGCTGGTTTAGATAAAGAAGGAGATCTTTTCAATAAACTATTAGAATGAGCACCAGCTTGATTATGAGGAGCTTGAGGTTTAACAATATATTGAATAGAATTGGATCTTTTAACATTACCAGAACCAGAAGAACCTTGAGCAGATGAAGGTTGATGGGCGCCTTGTTTCATGGCTTCACCAATAGTTAAGGCAGCAGCCAAAGCATTGCTATTTGGTTGATTAGAAGGAGATGAAGCATGGTTGACTCCAGTATAGGAGGTTTGAAGCCTGCTCCTACGTCTATTGAACATGATGAAAGATGTTGATAAAACGGAGATGGTTTTCTCCCACGAGATACGACTTCAATTGGTAGCTTGATGGATTGATCTAGAGCCTAGATCTATTGAGCTTGATATATGATATTGGAAATAACTAATAACAACAACCAAAGAGAAAAAGAACTAGTGATGGTTGGAAAATTATGGTTGCCAGATTTCAGGTGAATTTCGCGAGGGGGAACTATAACTTCAGGGCGGTATACAAAAATAATTAGGGAGCGACAATCAATAAATAGCGAGAGATTAGGGAGAAGGAAAGAGGGAGCAATAAAATATGACAACAAGTAAATAGAACAATAAACTTAGAGAAACCACGATCTGATGGTATAGTGGTGAAGCTATTGGTGGGTGGTGGTGGTAGTGGTGGTCGTTCTGGTTGTGCTGGCGGGTAGAGGTGGATGGTACGGTGGGTGTTGTGGGGTTGGGAGACGAGATGGGCTACGGGGCTATGGCTGGGTGCTACTGTTACTGGTACGGGGATTAGAGGAGAATTGAGAACTGGTACCACAACAGCGTAAACATTACAGCGAGAAACAACACGATGCTCGTTGTAACTGGTGTCCCAATTGGCCCGCAATGGGAGCCCAATGGGAACCCAATTGTCACTACCGAACGGTACCGGGCGGAACGGAGTTTTCATTGTGTCGTGACAGGTGGCAGTGATGCCGCCCTATTATTTATTAGGGTACGGCCGAGGACACTGGCACAGGAGCAGGGCGAAGCAGAATAATAATAAGGGAGGAGGAAAAAGCCTTAAACGTGCGAGATGTCGCTGGCTCGGTTAGCGAGAGATGAGAATAAGACAAACAAGACATTTGTAATTTGTCATTTGTCATTTGACAATTGTCAACAATTTACATTGGGGTGAAATGCCACTTAATCCAAAAAGGTCCAGGTGAATTGGGACACACACTAAAGTAGTTCTAGATTAGGCTGAGTCCAATTGAAGTTGGAGTTAGAGTTGGCTTGGGTTCCAAATGGGTGGAACGGTCAGGTGACCGTTAGGTTAAGCAAGAATGGAAAAACCTTATTTCATCTGACGTGATTGTGTAGATCATGGAAGGGTGACGGGTGGTGGTTGTAGTTGGCGACAGGTATTGTAGGGATGGGGCATTGTAATAGCGAGAAGGGTTTTAATCCGGGCGAAAATCCCGGATCTCGCGGGTTCCCTAAGTTAGTGGGTTGAAAAATAGGTATGGTTGGGACCAGAAGCTGCTTGGTGGGCCAGTACTGTAGTATGGCTATTTTCCCCTCTGTTCCTATGCCAGTTTCAGCCTCTTTGAATGTGATATTCGCCTGTTGGTGGGACACTTGCTACTGGATTGGTAGACCGGAAATATGATGGATTTTGGCTTTTCTCACGTGACTCGGCCCATTCTTAATTCTTTTACTATGCTTATATGTGTATTATTATTTGGGTTATTTATAACCGTGCTGATTGCTGGATTTGCAGCAGCAAGGGAATTTGTCGTATTTACATGCTATTGACGAGTCGTCTGGTTTGTACACAAATGTGTTAACGTCAGATGACAATCGGTTTAGGATCTGCACCGAGATCCATAAATGGTAGGGTGAAAACTTATTGTGTAGGGATAATAAAGTTCTCTGCTAGACTGCCTTCCTGGGCAATTATAGCTAAGTGGACTATTATTATCTGATGAATGATGTGTGAACATTGGTCTCAGGTATAATTTAGCCCTTTATGTCCTGGAAAAAATACAAGTTTTGGGAATGTCTAATTAACTTAAATCGTCTAATCTTTTCTCCTATATTCCTGTAGGATACTCATCATCAATTTAGACCCTGACTCGTGTCTTTAACTTGATTTGTTCTTTTTTTCTTTATTTGTTTGCTTACTTGTTTGGAATATCATTTATCTTCTCTTTAACTTGTTCAAGCCCATCATATCGGCAATCCAAGCACCGGTTCTTTGACCATGAGCAACCACCACGCCAAAGAAAGGTCTCATTGATAATAAGAATCCAGTCCACAAGAACCCTTGGAGCAAAGGCATGATGATCTGGTCCTTGATCACGGCGTAGATCACAATGGATGGAGTAATGGCACCAATTGGCTTTAAGGAGTCTCTTTCTTCAATCTCTTGTCTATCGAGATCAGCATTCATGAGCTCAAGCTCAGAGTCGGTAAGCTTGTCTAATTTGGGAGTCTTGCCGGAGTATGCATCAAGCAGTTTCAAGAACGTTTGTTCGAAACGTAAGTCGGGGATCTTAAAGTCCATCGTATCTAATTGAGTAGTCTTTGATTAGGTAACAGGTGATAGTACCAGTAACTTCCTGTAGTAGTAATTGATATGGGGAGGGTGGGTGCGATGGCTAACCTGTAAATCTAACCTGTCTTTTATTTTTGCACTTTATCTTGGTGGCGTCTACAGGTTATCTCGAACTACTCTGAAAATTTAAAACACAACTAAACCTTTAATAATCAATCCCCACCCCAATACAAACACATACACCCATCATGGAGATCGATAAGGGAGACGGGCCAGCCGTTACTATTAGAGAGTCAGATAAGGACCACGTGAACTTCATCTTGAAAGACGTGGATTTGGCCGTGGCAAACTCCGTGAGAAGAACCATGTTAGCAGAAGTTCCAACTCTTGCCATTGACTTGGTAGAAATCGACGTTAATACTTCTGTTTTGGCTGATGAATTTATATCCCATAGATTGGGTCTTATTCCATTGGTTAGTGAAGGTATTGAAAGTTTATCTTATTCCAGAGATTGTACTTGTGATAATTATTGTCCTAAATGTTCTGTTAAACTTGAATTAACCGCCAAAGCTGATAGTGATAGTACTATGAATGTTTATGCATCTGATTTAGCTAAGTTTCATAATGGTTCAAGATTAGGAGATCCAGTGATAAGAGATGCTAATCGTAGAGGTCCATTAATTTGTAAACTTAGAAAACATCAAGAATTAAGAATCACTTGTATTGCTAAAAAGGGTATTGCTAAAGAACATGCTAAATGGTCTCCATGTGCTGCTATAGGATTTGAATATGATCCATGGAATAAATTAAAACATACTGATTATTGGTATGAAATAGATGCTGATGAAGAATGGCCAAAATCTGCTAATTGTGATTGGGAAGAAATGCCTGATCCTGAAGCTCCTTTTGATTATAAAGCAAAGCCTACCAATTTCTATTTTGATCTTGAAAGTGTGGGAAGTTTACCACCAAATGAAGTTGTTATCAGAGGTATCGAAACTTTACAATTAAAGTTGGCTGGTATTTCTGTTGAATTAAATAAGCATAATGTTGAAGCCAGTAATGCCAATGTTGGTGGATTCACTACTTACGGTAGAACCGATTACGGTGGTGATTCTCCAAACGGTGGTGGTACTCCATACGGTGAAGAAGGTTTCGGAGGTGGTGCCAACTGGAACTAAGCAAATTAGAATAATTATAAATATTATAATTTGCAAAGGATAAGAAGAAAAGAATTAAAAAAGAAAAATCAACATCCCATATTTGGTTGTCCATAATTCCATCTCAGCCTGGTCTAGTCTATTTCAAGCGTTTACCACGTCAAATGTAATTAACTTCCAGTATATAAACCAACACCATTCCCTCAAACTCAAACACTTATAATGATTTGTTAATATTCAATAACCAGGTCCAATAACGAGACTTTACTATTCAGGGTTAGAATAGATGAAAAAGGCTACTTGAAGCCAGTGTATAATTAGAAGATATAATATCTACAGTACTATCTATAATCATGAGACGTGGTCTATAAGGGCCGTCTATTTGTAGCTAAAAAAAAGAGCAAATGATACGAGAAGTCAATACTTTATTAATGGCTTGTTGTGTCTATTCTATGACTTTTATGGGCTTTACTCGTGAGTCTTGTTCCACTCAACAACGTCTTCAAACTTGACCAAATTACCGCCAAAAATATCCAAACTGCTTCCGTAAGTCAAGTCCACTTTGCCCTTACTGAGCTCTTTCACTCTGTCTAAATCATGGACCAGTTTGGCACCTCCAGCGTAGACAATTTTACCCTCAAAGCCAGGAGGACACCATTCGCCAAGTTTTTCAACCAATTTTTCATCTATTCCATTGCATAAGCCTTCGACATCGGCAGCATGGATAAGGAATTCGTCACAGTACTGACTGACGTCAAGAAGGAACTGTGCTGAGAGTTTATTCTGGGTCAATGTCTGCCATTTATTCATGGCTACTACCCATTCGGTTACTCCATTTTCTTCCACTGTACGACAACTCAAGTCCACAATGAGCCTGTTCTTACCCACGAGCTGTGAAACAGCCTTCAACTTGTCCCAATCGAGTTTCTTATCGCTGAAGAGCCAAGAGGTTAAGATCACATGTGAGGCCTTGTGAGTATCGAGCCATTCAAGAGCATTATCGCCAGTAATTCCACCACCGACTTGTAAGTTTTGGGGCCAGGTCTGACAAGCGAGTCTAGCCGCTTCGTCGTTGGCAGGGTTAGAGCCTAGCTTGATGACATGGCATCCTTTGATGGAGTTATCATGGTATAACTGGGAGTAGAATGATGATGGTTTGGTACTAACAAAGTTCTCTTTAGTAGAGGAATCGTGGGTTATGTCGTCACTGGCGAGTGTTCCACCGACAATTTGCTTGACTTGACCAGAGTGGATATCGATACAGCCACGGAAACGGGTCATAATGAACGGATATGAGTTATTGAAGTTCTGAAAAATGTGAAAAATAGAACGAAATCAGCCACTAGAAGCTTAGCCAGAAGCGCAGTAGTTGACAGTTTCGATGGGGCTAGTGTTAATTAGATGTGGCGAGGACCGGGTAGGGTGTAGAGGTCTTCGATGGTGTAATCCAATTAAGGGTGTTCTGCAATTGGAGTCGGTTTGTCAGTAAAGAAGCGAACGAGTCAAATTTATGATTAATGAGTCAGACCGATAAGATGCAACTGATTAAGCGCGAATGTCAGAGGTGCAGCACAAAGTTGCAAAAGAGTGAAGGGAAAGAGAAGAAATGGGGAGTTAAGAGAGAGTGGGGCAGGAGGGGTAGATATGGAAGGTTCTGGAAAGAGCTGATGGTGTTTTTGTAGAGTTGGTTATAGTCTATCTATTACTATTGGTTATCTCTTATTGGAGGTGGGTACTGATATTTGCAATTTCGCAGATTTTTCACAATTATAGAGAAGGTGAGTATCAAGACAAGATGATTGAATGTACTGAAAATATACGAAAAATCTGTTTAGTGGGACTAGCAAATGGTATGATGTGTATGAAATAGATCTAATTATTATTGTAAGTTTGATAAAGGTTTTTTGAAAGTTAGTCTTAGTTGTTTGTATTCAATCAATACATAACTCTAGACAGAGACAGACAGAGACTAGTGATACCAGAGAGTAGAAACAAGATTAGTGAATTTAAATATAAATATGTCTTTAAGATGTAAAATTATACTTTGGAATATTGACTTAGTTAATTAGTTAATTCTTTTAGTCTTTGACAGTTTTGTCCCTAAAAGCATATAAGGAGAGTTTGCACCCAAACCAAGAAAGTCACACCAGTTGAACCAAGAAATGATGTATATGAATAAAAATTGACCAAGGTATAAATTTCGCTTAATCGAGTCAAAAGTCTTCTTATCAGTTACGAAAATAACTAATCATTTCGCTAACCATAGCAGTCACAGGCTCCGTTTCTTCTCCTTCTAGAGTTAGCGAGAACAGCAGCGCAGTGGAAGTACTCAGAAGTAATGGGCGATTCAAAGCAACCACATTAAAAGTGATTACAATCCAAACGACTCATTCAATTACCAAAAACAGATATCAACCACTCTTCAAGTCCTGTTGATCTTTACTTTTTTCTGTTTACGTTCTCTCTTCATCTTCCTCTTTCTCTTTCTCTTTATCTTCTACTATTTCTGGCTGTGGGGTGTGCTCGCTAATTTAGTGAGGGCTCGCGAGGCTTTAAGACCGCGCATCTCATCTCATAATCACAACCTCATCACTTTAATCATATAACCACAATGTCAGACGACGACTATTTGAAGGCGTTGGAGATCCAAAGAAGGAACTTCGAGGCCCAGTTCGGGTCATTAGAAACCCTTGGATACGAAGACAAGTCCAAAAACGTGAAAGACCAAGACTCTAGCGATGACCAAGATGGAGATGATCAAGATGAAGAAGACGAAGAAGATGAAGAAATACAAATGGAATCTGGCGATTCAGACTCAGATTCAGATTCTGACGACATGGACTCTGATGATTCTGATGATTTTGCAGGATTTGACGAACCAGAACCTCCAAAGCCAAAGGTCGTCAGACTTGGCCTGGGTGCACCATCAGCACCTATCATGACATCCAAGAAAGAACAAAGACTTGCCAGACTCGGTAGAGCACCAACACTTTCCGAGATGGAGAAGAAAGAAAGAGAATTATCCAAATTGACTGAAAGGCAAAGAGCCCAAGCCGCCAAGGAAGATGATGAAAACTTGGAAAACGATATGAAGTTACAAAGATTACTTAAGGAATCCCATATTTTAGCCAACCAATTAGAGTACTCGGGAGCAGATGTCACCTTACAAACCTTGGACTACGAAGATCCTACCGGAAAGGCCAGAAGAAGAGCTTTGGACTCTCGTATAAGGTCTATTTCTGCTATCAATTCAGCCACTGGTGGAAAACCTAAGAAGTTGGAATCAATGCCTATGGCCATCAGAAAGGGTATGATCAAGTCTACCAAGGCCAGAATCGCCAAATACGAAGAAGAAGCCAAGGAAGCCGGTATTGTGTTGTCTAAGGTCAAGAAGGGAGAATACAGAGACTTGAAGAGTGGTAAGGGTTCTACCCTGGCAAGTGATAGAATTGGTACTGGTCAAAAGGTGGTCAAGAGAGTCAGAGATAGAGGTTTGAAGATCAACGGTGTGGGTAGATCCACCAGAAACGGTATTGTGATTGCCCAGGCTGATATTGATAGAATCAACGGTGCCAATAGAGGTAACAATAGAGGTAAGAAGAGAGGAGGAAGAAGATAAACATGACTGTTTGCTTTATCTCTTCATCTGTCTATCTTTCTATATAGATGCATTTATATACCTACTGTAACATAGAGACCAACATTGTTGGTAAACGAATTAATACTGGTTGTAGCGTTAAAGTGGAGATTACTACTTATTCTCTTATCTTATGGTGGTTTGTCTATTGTAATATACATCTATAACTAGGAACGGTATACCTAGCATCCCCAAAAACCGGTATTATAACTATGAAAGAGGCCCCAAAATACAAGCAAATAATTATCTAATTATTTCTCTTTAGAACCCAGTGATTTGTAAATCACTGTGCTGCTCGTTGGCTGATATTTGCAAGCCATGTTCGTTGGCCAAATGGAGCAAACAAATGAAACAGAAACTGGTAGACAAGTCCTTCTTCTGTTCTGGAACGTACAATTCTCCAATCGACGACACAACTTGCCCGAAGGATTTGGTGTGGACTGGAGGAGTTGCTTCTTTATCTGTCACTGGCTCGTTATCTTCCTCCTTCTTGATGGTCTTCCATAAGTTGTCCTTTAACAATCTCACATCAACTCTCTTAGCAACTCTGGAGAAGTTAATGTTATCTGGCCTCTTTCTACCCAATACTTGAGATTCACTGATAGCCTTATCATCTATAGGATTTCCTTCTGTACCTTGTAAAGCATCATTGAAATCAATACCCCTGAATTCATCATCACCTCCGAAATCATTATTGAAATCTTCGTATTCTGCTTGGTGGAATGATGCGGCCAATCTTTCTTGTTCTTCCTCTTCATGTTTTTGGTATTGTTCTGCAAAGAAGTTTTCATCAGTAAGAGCAGCACCATCTGATTCTTTGACTTCTTTACTTGGGAAGTATAATATATGTACTTGTGGTTTGGTGAATAAATTGGTTAATCTGGACGAATTATATTTGATATCATCTGGTAAGGTGTTTTCTTGTTTGCTGTTTTCGTTTTTCTTCATGACGATTGATGATATAGCCTTTGGTGGTTCGAAAATAATATCTTCGTTATCTTCAGCATCAAAGAAATCAATAATAACCTGTTGGTTTTTCTTTTTCTTTGGTTCTGTTGGTGCTTCACTTGAAGCTCTGCTGGTTGGTGCAGGTTCCTTGGTTTCTAAGTTCTTGGACTTTTTCAATGCAGCGACTTTCCAATGCTCAGGACCTCTCCAATTGGCATTCATTTTTTCATCGAAATATGCCATTAAATCACGATCCATCACCTCAGTCTTGGTAGTAGTCTGTATGTACTGATCAGTGGTATTAAATAATTTTTGTAGCACACTTTGATGAAGATTATTCACCGGATCGGCACTTTCATTATTATCGTCGTTGTCATTAAAATCATTATAGTCGTTTCCAAAATCACCTACATCGTCACCAGCATCATCACCAGCATCTTCATCGTTGTCGCCAGCACCAAAATCATCAAATCCGTAATCTTGAGCAATATTTGGGGTTTCTCTATCTTCTTCTTCTTCACCTTGAGCCATTATCTTGGTATTAAAATTATCCAAAATACTCTTTGCTTTAGATATGTTTTCAATAGCGGAACTGAATTCATTTAAGGAAGGACAAATAGTTAAGGAATCAAAATCATCTTTGAAAACCATTTTCTCGAGTCCAGACAAATCAATATCCTTGGTTTCTTTTTGTTTTTGTTTGTGTTGTTCCTTATCTTCAGTTTCTTCATCTTCATCATCTTCGTCTTCTACTTCTTCTACCTTCATGGGGTTGGATGTAGCGTCGAAAATGACTCTTCCGGAGGCATCAATGTTAAGGGTGTTCAATAACAAACTCTTGGCACCACCTTCATCGAATTCAGCAAGGGCCTTTTTGAAAAGGGGGTCAATAGATAATTCTTGGTCTAGTTTTTTGATTTGAATGGTTTCAAAGGCCACTAAAGTAGACTCCACCACACGATTGTACTTTCTTTTGCTCTTACCTTCGTCTTCAGCGTCTTCATTATCACTATTTTCTTGTTCTTCGCCTTCTTCTTCAGCTTCTGCTGCTTGTGAATCTTGCTTCTTAGCAAGCCCACTAAGCAATTTACCAGTTTCTGTAGCCGCCGACTCCACTCTACTCAGATAAATCTTCACACATCCATCAAGAGTGGCAGAAGCACGTTGGAAATTGATATTCTCACCATCCTTAATAACATTCATATCATGGAAATAATCAATCAAAGCAAATTGCCACGAGTTCTTGGACGTGATCTTATTGTCTGTAGAAAGCTTGATCCATTCTTCAAAATTGGATAAAATGGTATGTTTGTTCTCGTTGAAATGAATGGCGTTTTCTTCACCAAACGAATCGTTAAGATCACTGTTATCGCCCAAGGCTCTGCTAACGTGTCTGCTATTAGAGATAACCCTGTTTGATAGCACTCTGTTGCCGCTAGAAGGGTTTTGTTGGGCTCTTTTGGAAAGGACGCGATTCGACATCATTCGGCGGTCGTTACCCGAGGACAGACGGGAGCCTTCGTACTGAAGGGCCCGTTTCTTGGGCAAGACTTGGGAACTCATGGTTGGTGATGATGTTTGTTTTGATAGATTTAGTTAACGCGGAGTTGATCCGGGTCACGCTGGAGTGTGTCACGTGACCAAACACCCCAAAAAATCACACACCATATTTAAGACCCAACATGGTATTAAAAAAGATTGGTGGTACGATTCGGCTTGAAAATAGTCAGATAATTTACATGAGGTATAATGGTTTTATTTGTATTGGTAGTATATTTTTATTTTTATTTTGTTATTGGTGTTAGACTGGGGCTTGTTGGGGAAAGCCAACATTATTCTGGAAGGTTCTAATGTCGCGGAAGGTGCCGGGGGTATGAGTGAGGTGTTGCGTGTCGCGTGTCGCGTGCGGTTCCATGTCTCCATGTCGCCATTTCTCACCACTAATGTGAATGACACTATCAAAACCCAATTCAAATACCCAATTCCCAAAACCTTTTCGTACCCCTAAACCATGATAGGATTAAGGAAGTCACTTACAAAGGCACCACCGGTTGCCAGAATAGGGATACGTGGCCTTTCGATTAGCCGCCAGGGTTCAGTCCTCGGCTCATCATCAAGAATAAGGTTGCCACTTCTTCCCGTCAAGTCATTTATAAGATCAGTATCAAATTCTACTATTAGTATGCTTCAAGCTCAAGAACAAGTGGCCAATAATGATTTAAATAATGCTGCTGTCCAAACCGATTTTTACCGGACTCTTCTTGCCAATAATTATCCTCATATTGTTGTTCAAAGATATGAAACCCCGGGGATTGCTCAATCACCAGAAGCTACTGGATTATATGTTGAAGCTCTTAATAAATTGGGTAAAAAGGGTAAAGCTGAACAAGTCTCTCGTAACTTGGCTGCCAGTGGAGCTGGTGCTACTCAACCAGTAGGTCAAGGTTTACCAAATGGTTTTGGATCTCGTTATGAACCAGTTCATGTTGTTGTTTCTGAATCTATTTGGATTACTCTTTCTAAATGGTTGAAATGGTTAATTCCAGTGGCTTTAATGACTTATGGTGCCACCAATGCATTCAATTATTTGGCTGAAAATGGTACTATTTTCAAAAATACTGAAGTTAGTGATAAATCTGTTGATGTATCTCATTCTACTGTTAGATTTACTGATGTTCAAGGTGCTGATGAAGCTCGTGCTGAATTAGAAGAAATTGTTGATTTTTTGAAAGATCCTTCCAAATTTACTGGATTAGGTGGTAAATTACCAAAAGGTGTTTTATTAACTGGTCCTCCAGGTACTGGTAAAACCTTATTAGCAAGAGCCACTGCTGGTGAAGCTGGTGTTCCATTTTTCTTTATGTCTGGTTCTGAATTCGATGAACTTTATGTTGGTGTTGGTGCCAAAAGAATTCGTGAATTATTTAGTCAAGCAAGAGAAAAATCTCCAGCCATTATTTTTATTGATGAATTAGATGCCATTGGAGGTAAAAGAAATCCAAAAGATCAAGCTTATGCCAAACAAACTCTTAATCAATTATTAGTTGAATTAGATGGTTTCTCTCAAACTGAAGGTATTATTATTATTGGTGCTACTAATTTCCCAGAATCTTTAGATAAAGCTTTAACTCGTCCAGGACGTTTTGATAAAGAAGTTATTGTTGAATTACCAGATGTTAGAGGTCGTGTTGATATTTTGAAGCATCATATGAAAAACGTGGAAACTGCTGAAGATGTTGATCCAACCATTATAGCTAGAGGTACACCAGGATTAAGTGGTGCTGAATTAATGAATTTAGTTAATCAAGCTGCTGTTCATGCTTCTCAATTATCTGCACCAGCTGTTGATATGAACCATTTTGAATGGGCTAAAGATAAGATTTTAATGGGTGCTGCCAAGAAGAAGATGGTTATTACTGAAGAATCTCGTATTAATACTGCTTATCATGAAGCTGGACATGCCATTATGGCTATGTTTAGTGAAGGTGCTACTCCATTATATAAGGCTACTATTTTACCTCGTGGACGTGCATTAGGTGTTACTTTCCAATTACCAGAAATGGATAAGGTTGATATGAGTCGTAAAGAATGTTTTGCTCGTCTTGATGTTTGTATGGGAGGTAAAATTGCTGAAGAAATCATTAATGGAGCAGAAAATGTTACCAGTGGATCATCCAGTGATTTATCTACTGCTACTGCAGTTGCAAGAGCTATGGTGACTTCATATGGTATGAGTACTAAGATTGGACCAGTTAAATTAAGTGATAATTGGGACTCTTGGTCACCACAATTAAGAGATATGGCCGATAATGAAATTCGTGATTTCTTGGTTGAAAGTGAAGAAAGAACTCGTAAACTTTTGAATGCAAAGAGTTTAGAATTAAAACGTTTAGCCGAGGGTCTCTTGGAATATGAAACTTTAACGCGTGATGAAATGGAGAAGCTTGTGAGGGGAGAAAAGATTAAGAAGGAGAAGACAATCAGTAATACTATTATAAAGAGTAAATCCAAGGATAAGAATGATTTAATAGACTCTTTACCTGTGGAGGCATAATGTATATATTTATAAAAAAAAAAATGATGCATAGGAAAAGAAATAAAAAAAGTTAATAACCTTTAAACAATAGTAGAGCTTTTTGATAGCTAATGTAGAGAAGTAGAGAGAAGAAATTAGGTAAGGAAGATATGATTGTCAGTGAATTCGTGGTTTCGATTGGAACAATAGAGTAACAGGTTAACAGAATTATAGTGGAAGTATTAACCTTAGATTTGGACTTTAGATGGATATCCTAATAGTAGACGAGATGGTCGAGTAGTTGTGAGTTTTGAATGTAACATCGGAACAATTTTGATAGACTGGCTAAGAATTCTTTTCGTCAAGTTGAGCTATTTTCTAGATGACATTTGTTCTATTAACAAGAGAGATGTGCCATTGGAAGGGTTATATTTTGTAGTGAAATAGTCAGTTATAATTATTCAATTGAAATTTTCAGGTAAGTAATTTAAAATATTGAGGGTCTAGGAAATGGTAAAAATGGTGGGGAGGATTTAGCTTACGGAGTGGTATAATTCTAGACTCATCGAAAAACTCGAGGTACTTTTCACTGTTCATTAGTGGCCTTATTTTATTCAGTCTCAATTATACAATTCCACGGCTTTCCAACGATCTAATTTTTTTTCGCTAAACCGTTCATGTCGGTGTTAGCCTACTCGTGGCTCGGGTGGGACTGTTTTGGGCGTTCCTAGACTGTTTTACAGTATAATATTATCTAGATGAATAATATTTGGGCTCGAGAAAACAGCCCGAGGTGCGCCTGAAAAATGTGAAAAAGTCACCATTACCAACCACTAAATCATCTGTAGATCCTCACAAGAGGCCTAGACGGTCACAAGACCTATTACTCTAGACCAATCAAGACAATAGAATGGCTCCAAACTCTATATATAGGTACAATAATGACATAATAGGGTCTTGACAATTTTTTTTTGTGTTTCGTATATGCCGTGATTTTCTTCTACTTTGGGAACCCGTATTGAGATCAGCCTGCGCTGAAACCGTTGATCATGATTATGAGACTTGTTTTACCACATTGTAATAGGGTTTATTACATGGATCAAAAACAGGAATCATCAAAATAGCATAAAAAATAGTGAAAAAAATGGGTGCTAGGTGATTCACCAGAACTGCGTCTTGCAGAGTTTAACCAGGAAAACATTTCCAACTGTAACGTTACAGTAACCTTATCAGCATCTTGTTGCGGTAGAGGCGACGGCTACTCGCTGTTACCATCCCCAGAGAATCGGAGAATCACAGGGTAGGCACACAAAAAAAAAAAAAAAACACTCGGATGGTCGTTTTGTGTTGTTTTTCAATTTAGTTCGTATATTTAGTTTAATGATTTGCATTGCATAACCCATTTGAAACGTCAAAAGTTGCCTACTGCGAAGATACAGGGAGAAAAGGTAGAGAGTTAAGCACAGGGAGAGAGGTCCCTGGCGTACCAGCCACAACAGACAGATATAGCCGTGGAGTTGTTCCGGGGAACAGAATGTAGTGTAGATGCTGTTGCTATAGAAATACACCAGCGATACCGGCCCAGGTACCGTTGTGATCTAATTGAAGTAGTCCGAGCTTGATCTGCTAGGGTGCGTTATCCACCACGGTGCGGCTCCCTTCGCTACATCTTCGGAGGATCCCGCTTGGTATCCCAGGCGCACTGGCCGTGTCAGCGAGAGAAGTTCCCCCACCACCAGCACCACCACTACTACTACTACCACCACACACGGGGTTCAGCGAAAAAAGTGTCAAGGCAGGGCCAACAGTCCAACGGTATTTCCAACGGTCCAAAGGGCATTGTGGTGCCACCAATGTAACTGGCAGCTGGCAGTGGACATGTAGATCTTTAGGTAATTACAGAACCCCCGGACCGTTGGCCAAAATCCCGAGGTCCGTTAGCCCGATGATCTGCCCGATTACACACCACTGGTGTGATTCGGATAGTCGCACAATTTTTTAGTGATACTTGGGGTCTCCCACCCAGTGCTTAAAATATCTTGGTCCTGTCAAACGTGGTGGGGGATCAGTTCCGTATCAGAACCAGTAACTAATGGTAATAGTAGTAATAGAAGAAGAAGAAGGTGGGGGATCGCTGAACCCTCGCTAATGTCTCGCCTGGCGCTGCCCTCTCCGGAGCTGCAAAAATAGGCCTTTCCATTTATACCTATTACGGGGAACCGTTGACTCTGATCATCACATGGTCACCGTCCTACTACAGTAATTATGCCCCTTGCGTGTCACATTCAGGGCTTATAGTAGAGAATGGGAACCTTTTTTTTAAACCAACGCGTCGTGCGCACACCGCCCCACGTGGTGATAAACCTTGCCGTATCTCTGACTATATACAGTATACCAAAGGAGGAATACCCATACTTCCCTATAATTCTCCTCCAGTGATCTAACCGAATTAGAAGCCCGAGGAACAAATCCACGTCGAAAACTTTTTGCCTATTAAATCAACTTGTCTACTTATAATCAACGCCGTTGCTTGTCGTTACTTATCTCAATTAGACAATCATAACTCATCTTCCTCAGCGTCCTTTTAACCTGTCAAAATAACTCACCCATATAAGTTCCAGAACTTCCACCAAATTTTTGCTTAAATTCATAGGGGGAAAATAACTGGCTTAATAAAAAAAAATCTATCCAATCGTTTGATTATTCATTATTACAAAGAGAGATTGTCGGGGGGCACCTCATAGAAGAAATTTATCATTTAGAAAACGTTTCTGTTAACTACACAACCTTTTTTAACCCTTTTGCAATATATTGAAGAACAAACAGAGAAAATCCCCTCCTGCTTACTTAAACCCTGTTACTATTAAGAATTTTTTGAACCCTTCCTCGTCCTCGTCCTCGTTTTCGTTTTTTTGGTTTCGGTTATTTAATTAATATGGAATCCTCAATATCGTGGAATAACGCTTTCTCTCCCAACACTCCGTCTGGTGCTACACCTGGGAAGTCACCTTATTTTTCAGAATTGGATCTGCTGTTACAGCATCAGCATCAAGGCTCGTCCTCTTCTCAACATAACCAACATAATCAACATAATCAACATCAACAACAGCATCCAAATCATCCCCATCAAAATTCTGGTTCTACTCCTTCTGCTCCTTCTTCTGGTTTACTTCATAGCGATACTCCGAATAATTTCACTGATTCCGAACATATGTTCTTACAACACCTTGAACATAACCTTTATGATGATCCTCACCATCCCCGGGCCAATTCTGGTGCTGGCGCCGGATTACCTACTGGGTCTTCTGGAGTAACTCCTACTGCTAGTGGATCTGCTGCTTCTCAATATACTCAAACCCATCATCACCACCATCATCATCATCACCATGGTGCAAACCCTTCCAATGAAAACACTCCTACTTCTCATCATGATTCGCACCCAAGAAGTGACAGTGGGACACCTGTTGGTACTGGTAGTGGTGCTACTCCAGGAAATTATCATTCTGCTACAAATGATGGAGGTCCTGGTGGTGCTCCACCTCCTCCCCAGTTTTATGAATTTGGGTTGGAAAATATGAATTTTATTATTCCTGAAGACCTTAATTTCGATACTGATCCTTCTCAACCTCATTCTGCTTATCCACCATCTTCCCTTCCACCTGCTCAAACTCCAAGTATGTTGGCTGCCAACAAAGCTAGACAAGCAGATACCGGAGATAGTAAGAGATTTGCATCTCCGATCCTCCCAAGTCAGAATGATAAATCCTACAATAACCAACACTTTTATCATAAACACACCAACTCCAGTGATCCAAATTATCCTAAGGCATCATCTTCTTCATCTTCCTCTGCTCCTCATCAACATGTTCGTCCGGATGCGGTGTTTACTCCTTTGGTATCACCAGCCGTGACTCCATTGGACTCACAGGTAAATGTTAATAAGTCCTCATTTAGTCAACCACCAATTCAAACTACTTTCGAACCATTAACTTCCCCTGCATTAAACGCACAACCTTCTTCTTCTAGTGATAGAAGAAGAACTTCTTCATCTGCTTTTGGAGCTACTGTTGAAGAATCTCACTACACAAACCCTCCAGCTGCTCCATATCACAAAAGAAGAACTCCACATGGAACTCCAGTTCTTCAAGCTAACTCTTCAAATGTATCCAGTAATGGAAGACATGTTTCACCATCTATTAAACCAGGTAGAAATGGAGGCAACTTCAAAACTAGTCCAAAGAGTTTTGAAAAATTACCTGAATCATCTATGGATAGTGCTAATTCTACCCCAATGTTACCACCACAATCCAAGAAAGTGGGTATAAATAACAATGGCAATTCCAATGGATCTGTTGCTCCATTAATGGGATTCACTATGGGTAGATTGGCTGAAAACAGTCAAACTGAAGATAGTGAAGATCCAGATGGAGATTTTGATCTTGATAAACCAAAGAAAACCGGTTCAATGAAGCCTAGTCGTTCATCGTCTCTTAGAGGAAAGGCCAGATCTTCTTCCAGTTCCAGTATCGAAACTTCACCTAAATTACGCAGTCAAGTAGGCTCTGTGTCTGAAGAAGGTGGAACTGGAGGTAGTGGAAAAGCCAAGCCAGTGACCAAAAAGGCTTCCCATAAGTTGGCCGAACAAGGTAGAAGAAACAGAATGAACATGGCTGTTCAAGAACTTGGAACTTTGGTGCCAAAGTCTTACCATGAAGAAGTGGCTATTCCTTCTAAAGCTACTACAGTCGAATTGGCATCTAACTATATTCGTGATTTGCTCAACGAGATAGATCGTTTGAAGAGCAAACACGGTATCAAGGATGAATAAGCATGATGATAATTAATTCAGCTATTCAAGATGATGTTTCTTTCAAAAATAAAAAGCCAGCTGCGAGCTAAATCCAATTAATGATTGATTTACTTTTTTAAAAAAAAGGACCATATTAACCAACCCAAAATACAAAAGGTTGGTCTCGGTCCATAATAGGAATAACTGTATATAACGGGGTTATCGTGGCTATACTTCCACTTAATGATGACTACCTATGATTACGATTCCACGTCTTGGAAAGCAAGTGCCGTTTCTAAAGCGGTTGCAACACCAATGACTATGTAATTCACGCACCACCACTGTAACCTGATAGTGCCACGAGCTTACTATAGAATGTACTATATACTAATGGATAATGTAACGAAAAGACTATAAAATTGCGTAGTAGTAACAGTGTAATATGGTACTCCTTTAAATGACAGAAAGAGGTTAATAGGCGCTTATTCGAGTGAACTGTAACATTGACCTGTTGTTGATGGTTCGGTTATTTTGGTTGGTGTTGCGTCAGTTTTAGTGGGGGAGTTCAGTGTTCGTAATTTTGGCAGTGAAAAAGTTTACACCTGGGGAAAACTGGAGAACAGCAGGGAACAGAAGGTTCTGTTTGGGGGTATATGTAGTTATGGAGTATAGACTACATATTGGTGCATTTGAAAGATATTTCATAGGTGCAGATAGAGTTTAATTTCTACAAGTTCCTAATGTTATCAGTACATAAATTTAAACACTGGCATTGCATTACAGTTCCTCGTACCTGGATTAATAAATAATACACGTATACATACAAATAGCTAAACTATATTAGTAGGGCTATGATAGGATAGTTTAGTGTCTGATGTTGCAGATGGGGTGCACAGTACTGACAAATACAATCAAATGTAACGTATGTAACGTTCTTGAACTCCAAGTATACCCCACAAAAATTGGGAGTGTAGCCCGTTGCATATAGACAGGTTGCATTTGATTTTTTAAGCGATACGCAGGTTGCATTTTCTGCTCACCGAGACCTTTCCCTGTAGTATATAAAGACACAGAAGGACCCTGAACCTTGAAATACTCCAACAGGATCACTCCAGAACTCTAGCTGAATACCTGAGCCGAAAACCAACCAAGTTTTGGTAATAATCAACCGTCATTATACGTTTACACTAGTGACTCATCTATTTGATCTAGTTGATTCATATACTTTAATCCACAAGAGCCTTTACTTTTCAGAGTACGAGTACTACACAGCTCCTATAATGCCTACTTCTATTCCACACAAGCACCACGACGAGATTGCTGAAACTGGTTTCACTCTCATCCGTGGCTTTCTTACCCCAGAAGAAGTACAAAAGTACCTTGAAGCCTCCGAAGCCGTAGTCAAGTTGGCCCGCGATGGTGACTGGCCCCAAGTAAGAACCAGAGGCAAGCAGTTCCCACCATGGCCAAAGAACTTCAGTCCTGATATTTGGGGTATCAGTGGCTTGATGCACCCAGATATGGGCGATTTGGCCACTCCTTTCCAAGAAGTGTACTCCAGTGACAAGATCTTAGGTGTTGCTGGTGACATTTTGCAAGTGCCCAAGACTGGGTTGACTATGGAGTTGATGAATATGCTTATCAACCCATTGACCGACTTTGGTTTGGACTGGCACAGAGATACCATCAAGCCAGAAGTTACTGAAGAGGAAGAAATCGAACAATTGTCTGATATTGGATCATCTTCTGCTGGAGCCCAATTCAACTTGGCCCTTACTGAAGATCAATGTCTTATTGTAGTTCCAAAGTCCCACAACAGAATCAGAACTCCAGAAGAAAGGGAATTGACCATCAATGGTACTAGAAGAGAGTATATTCCAGGTCAAATCACCGTCGATTTGCACCCAGGTGACATTGTCTTCTATAACAATAACATTTTACATAGAGGACAATACGACTCTTCCAAGAAGAGAATCACTCTTCATGGTTCTTATGGTCATAAGGATCATGGTAAGTCTCGTGCCAAGGGTATTTTGCAACATGGAGTACAAGACTGGCTCCCAAGATTTGAGGCTAGAACTGAGAACTTGGAGATGTTAAAGGGCGGATTGGTCAAGTTGGCCGAAGATTTCAAGGGTGTGGATCTCGGATTTGCCCTTGACGGGTAGATATATTGCTAAAGTAAATATTATATAGCTATTACAATGCAAGTCAGTGTAAGAGTATATGTGTAACAGTAAAAAGTCTTATCAACAGCTCAATTGTGTGAAGAAATGCCAGAACTTTTAAGAGAAGAATCAATCGATGTACATTTATATTGCAGTGTATTTATCAAGCCGGGCTGACTATTTGGCTAGTTGGGTATTTGGTTGTATTCAATACAACGATTTAGGTAGAGTGAGACTTATAATTTTGCAGCAATGTTGGACGCATAACTTACATGTATATACATGTATGCAACCAGATTTTGCAGCAATTAGCCGTATATGCTTAAAATCTTGTAGAGAGAAGCAACTCCAGTTTGATACTTTCTCTCCATAGGCTTCAAGCACGTTGTGAAGTACCTATAGTCTAGGATTCCTAAAACAGGATCACTCAATTTTACTAAATACGTGAGGACGATATCGCAAGTACTTAAAGTCAAACATCTCATTCTAATTAAATCTCTACATTATAATGAACTTTGTTCTTTAATCTTAATGTCTAATATAAATTACCATAATACACAATGATGATACTAGTTTTGTTGAATATCCTATAGACTATCAACACAGTACACTTGGTTCTAAGGCCACCATTGGCTCTCGACCAAGTGTTCTCTTCATTAACACCAGTTGAACTATATAAACGCTTCTAGCTGGGTCTTTTTCTTTAAGTTATTTTGTGGTGGGTTCCTTAGTTCAAGGTAGCAAACAAAGAGTCCAAATCAAATTCCTTGGACCATTGCTTAACAACAGTGGTTTGTTCAACCTTGGCTGGTTCCTTTTCACCTCTCATAGAACTCTTTGGAGCGTTTTCATCGACTTCAGCAGCGGCCTTAGAGGACTTTGGTAAAGTCCAACCAATGATTCTACCATCTCTCCAGTCGTTTAAAACAGACATAGCAGCGGATTCCAAGTTTGGAACACCACCTCTGCCTAATCTTCCTCTGGTTCTAGCAATGTGAATCAAGAATTGCTTAGAGAATTCATCAAAGTTAGAAGATGGGATTGGTGGTAATTGGTAGTATTGCTTTAAACCATCAGCCATTTCAGTATCCTTAGAAAACTTCTTTAAAAGCATGTTGAAAGCAGGTAATGGGTCAATGACTTGCTTTGGAGGTAATGCTGATAATAATGCCAATTTTGCTTCTTGTTGAACCTTCGAGGTCTTTTTGCTGAGAATTTCATCTGGGAAAACTATACCTGGAGAATCCAAGATCTTTAATTTGTTATCAATCTTAACTTCTCTCATAGAAGTGGTAACACCAGCTTGGTTACCGACAGGACAAGCCTTGGAGTTGTTACCATGTCTGTTGGTTAAAGCATTTATAATGGAAGACTTACCAACGTTAGGGTAACCAATGACACCAACGACAATAGATCTCTTAAGGTTAGATTTGGCAGCGTAACTCTTTAAAGCTTGTAATAAAGAAGAGGCAGTGATGGCAGAAGTCAAGTTCTTGTTGAATGAAGTAGAGTTTGGAGCTCCTGGAGAGGCCTTGATAGGAATGGTTGGGAAAGAAGACTTCAAGTAGTCGAGCCATTGGTTCAAAGCGTTGGTTGGGATCAAATCGACCTTGTTTAAAAGTAAAATTAATCTCTTACCTGGGTTTTGTAAAACAGCGAGTTCAACCTTTCTAGATCTGGTGGCTTCTGGGTCTCTGGCATCCAACACATATAAGACAACATCGGCGTTTTCAACCACGTTCTTGAAAATCTTATCGTAAGCCTTACGGGACTTGTCTACTTCAGACTTATCATCTTCGTCTTCACTGAGTTCGTATTCCACGATTTCTTCGTCTGAGTCAGCCATTTCATCTGAGTCATCGCCTCCTTCGTATTCTCTGGCAGCATTTTGGGCAGATTCCAATAAGGCAGCCATTCCTCCTTCACCTTCTTCTTCTTCATCATCTTCCATCATGTCATCTACTTCTTCACCACGAGCCAAAGCAGCTTCTTTTTCTGCTTGACGGGCTAAACGTTGTTGTTCTCTCTTTTCCTTTTCAGCACGACGGCCATCTTCTAATTCACTAATGATCTTGTCTTTGTATGGGAAACTAGATGGAATACCTGGATCTTTCTTGTTTCTAGATTTCCAGGTAACGTCCTTCTTGGACAATTTTCTTTGCTTTCTTTGGTGGGCAAGGGACTTCTTTTTGATACCTTCCCTCATACGGGTGGTGACCCTCTTGGATGTGGGCTTCTTAACTCTCATTGTGTTGTTTGGGGTGGTGTGTTTAGAGATAAGTGAATAATTTTTGAGAAGAGTTTGATTCTGGGTGTGTATATAGGGCGATGAGCAGAGCGCACTTGGGAAGCGATGAGAGGAGATGGAGGGAGGAAGACGAGTGGTGTGGGGGACGACACGGACGGTAATTATGGCGAGGGAGAGCGTTGGGATGTTGGCTTGTGTGATTGGTTGGTCTAGGACGGTTTACTGGTCTTTTTCTGATATTTTAGGTATATTTTCTGTGGATGTTGGTGTGCTGAAAAGTGGGTAGTGTTGATTATGTAATCAAATGTTACTGTATTACGTAATATTATAACCGATTATGGGAAACGCCATACCTGACAGAAGGACAAGGAGTGTTGGCATAAATTAGGGAAGAATTTTGGTTTCAGTATGAGGCTCTTACATTTTTCAAGAAAAAAATTAGTTTATTACTCTGGTTTACACATCTATTTGATGAATATACGAGATTTGCAAGTTTATATTGTTTTGAAATACTATTGATAAATATGGATATAGTTGGTTATTGAGAACTAGACTTGAGTCTATTGATCTTCAATTATTCTTCTTATGAATTATAACACAAAAAATATTTCTGGTATGCTAAAAAAGAGAAAATAGTGCAATTTTCAGTTATGGATAGAAATTCAATTTCAAATTCGTTACAATTGTGCTTCCAAGTAATTTACAGCTTTTAGCATTGATAAAAAACATTAAACCGCAACTTTTTAGAACTTAATCACTTTTTTCTGAATTTAGGCATTCCCATTCCCTTTGAATTTTTTGCTACCTGGTATCCTATGACACCATTTTCACCATCGTCACAATCATCCTCCTGATGATCCAGATGATCCAGATGGTCCAGGTGATCCAGCTTTTCGTCCAGACAGCTCTCTTCATCTCCGTTGTATTCCTCGTCGCAACTTTCCTCTTCATGATCTTTATGGCCATATGATGGTGGAGACTCGCCTGTTATCAACTTTTTTCCCATTGCTAAAGTTTTGCCAACTTTTGCCTTGAGTTTCCACTTCAATGATTCTTTGGCTTCAGGTATCTTCTCCAATACCATTGCTCCTGCTTCGACTAGCTCCTCTCCGGTGACACTAACATAGATGTTCTTATTGTTGACTATAGGTGGAACAGGAACAGCCCAGACGAGGTACAGAAGCGACAATATAAAAATAAACTTGATTATTTGCATAGCAGTAAAATAAACAAGCAAGAAGGAAACAAGCAGACTTGTTTGGTCTTTAGGTCTTGCTTTAACCTCTTTAACTGCTTGGTATTTGATGAATATATTCAGTATTAGTGATTAACCAATCTGGTTGTACAAACAGATGGGTGCAAAAAATGCGACAGTTGCAAAAAGCACAATATATGGAGTTTGAACATGAAGTTATAGCTGATAAGACGACTATACAACATAATGCTAATGATGATTACAGACTACATTTGATTCTTAAATATTGTGCTATTGGTGGAACCATGGTCCTTGAGTGTTTTTATACTAGTACATAATATGCAGTTGCTATGCTGATAAAAATGCCTATACTGGCAATGAATGAAAAGAGCAAAAGTTGTTCAAAATGAATCTGGACTTTTTGATTGGATCTGAAATGTTCAATTGTAGGGTAATGTAAAGTACGCAATTAAGTGAATAAATAATGAATGACAATTTTAATTACCCTGGACTTGTGTGTTCTCCTCATTGTTTACTTCCTATTGGATGAACTTCTTCCAATCGACTCTTTGCTCCCGTTGTCAGTATGTTGGTAAAATGAAGCATTTCGCTTTGGAACATTAAATGGCTTGTTAAAATTAGGGAATGAACTGAAACTACGTGATCCAACTTGATGTTGAGGGTAAGTGAACTTACTTGGACCGTCATCATTAGCTGGATCTTCACCAAGATTAATTGTCAGTCTAGTTCTCAATACCGATAAGTTTTGACCCTTAGGACTAGTAGAACTAGAAGACATCATACCTTCTTCAAGACTGATGTTGACATCATTTTGAATTTGGAGTTCTTCATAATCATGAGCGTATTTTTTAAGGAATGGGACCTTCGAACCAACCTTGATAAATACAGACTTGATGGAGCCAGTATATCTCTTCAATTTAAAGTTATACTTGTCAAATTTGGACCAGTTCAACTGGTAAAATCCGAAAATCAAAACCACAAAAACAATAATTGAAAGAAGTCCAAAGTGGTTGAATGAGCGCCCTTTATCTTTATCACTGTCATATTGTTTTAATGAACCTCCTCCAGGAATAAAATCTTGTCCTGAGATTTCACTAGGATGAATACCAACTTCGAGTTTGTCGTTTGACTCGATCTGAGAAGAAGCAAAAAGTAAGATCTTACCAAGAGTCCAAGACAATTCCTCACCGTTTACAGAATCAGTAGACTTGAAAGGCACATGGACATTAAGAACATCATCATCAGGACTTTTTTGATCTTCAGGTACTTCTATACCTAATCTTGGTAATTCAAAACCTTCATGTAAAACATTCAAGACCCAATTGGCCTTGAAACATGCATCTTTAAGGAACTTATCAGGGTCCAAGTTTGAGTACATTCCTTCTTTAGAATTAGCTAAAATTTGAGACCAATCACTTTCACAGTATTCCTTGACCTTCTCGTTAAACTTATGATAATTGTATTCACCACCACTTTGGAATATATCGTTTGCAGTGTACCAATATTCCGAAATACCAACAAATTTGTCTACATCAAAGTTAAGCTTTGGTCCATGGATACCGTTGAAAAGACAAGGAGTGTCTTTACATGGCACATTTTTCATTAACAATGGATAAGTGGTTTTAAGACACATTTCGTAGTTACCAGAACCCACGATTTTATAGGTCTTTCCTTCATGTTTGTAGTCTGTAGAGGCACCCTTTGGTAAGCAAGGATCATTGATCTCTTTGGTTTTTTTGTTGTAAGATGACAAACCAATAAGATGGTTTAAGAACCGTTTTCTGGCTTCGTTGGCACCAAAACCTAACCAAGTTTCTACGAAAACGTTCCATTTTTGGGTGACACCATTGATGTTTCTTAAAGTTACCATCGATAAATCGTCACCATGTTTCTGGTGATCTTCTGGAGTCGATGGTACAAATGCAATTTGGGTGGAAGCACCTCCCATATCCATGAAACCGATAGCTTCATGCATTTCGGCATCTTGATCATATTCATTGAGTTGGCCCATAAGGTAATTCAATCCTAACCACCCGTATAAACCTTCTGTTGACCCATCAATGATCTGGACATAGTCACTACAACTAGGAAGGTAGAAATCAGTGTTTTTACGAATCACAGAACACGTTTCTTTGAGAATAGCCTTCTGTTTGTTGGCTGGTAAGAGTCTCATACCTGCTGTAGACAAGATGAATATAGGAGTTTCCTTATGATGGGAAGCAGGAATGATCTTTTGAGCAAAATCTATCAATTTGGAATAGTGATCTGGCCATATCTTGGATACTTTGGAATCATAAGTGGAGATACCTGGGGTGATCTTGAAGGTCCAATCCTTTTCTTGGACGATTTTAGGAGGAGATTTGAGAACCTTATCATCCTTGGAATCCTTTGATACTACTGGATCATCCCATTTGTATATCTGGATTCTGGACCCAGAGGATCCTGAATCGATGACGATCCCGTACTTGGTAGTATCTTTGACCTTCATATGATGCAATCAACTAGCCGCTAGTAGAAGGGAGTTAAATTTTTTAGGCCTTAGTGAGCAGTTGGTGATGGCCGAATGTGGATATCAAAACGAGCCTTGGTGTAAACCCAATACGGTTATTTGTAGCGAGGGATACGAGTTGATCAGTGGTGAAAACTGAAACTCCGATGGTTCGATAAGGACAGATGTGCGAACGCGAAAACGGGACCAAATGAGTTGATGAAACGAGCAACTGGTGAGGGTGTTGATTATTGGTGTACGGGTGTTTTGGGGAAAGGGAAAGGAAAAGGAGGGAGAATTTATAAAATGGGACAATGTGGAGAATTGAGCTGAATGGTTTGGCCGTGCTGGTTGAGATTGTGTTGTTGGGGGAATTGTAGTGGAGAATGTATCACCAGTTTTGGGTGCTAAAACTGAATCAGGTATATAGTTTACGAGACTGTGTAAGGGAACTTGGTAGTGGGTATTAGTGGAAAATTAGTGGTGAAAAATTGTAGAAAATTAGCGTGAGCTTTTTTGGGCTGTAGTGGTATTTATTAAGCTTTTTGGATCTGGTTTGGTCTTTAATAGTGCCTAGTTTATTGGATACTGATAGAGTTCCATAGGTATACTGTATATGGGTGTGATGGGTACCAGTATAGCCTAGATAATAGCCAAACAATAATCCTAATTATGATTAGAAAATTAAAAATGATAGCCTTATTAATTCCATCGATTTTAAAGCTATTAAATCACAGGATCTCTGGTCTCTAGTAATTGTTACTGGGGGTATATGACGAAACTGTGACTACTGTCTCTTCCTTCTTCTCTAGTTCATTTACAATTATCAATAACTCTTGGACGATTCCAACAATATCTCCAAAAAAATTATACTGAAAGCCCAGATATACGCTATTTACCCGTATCTATTTCAATACACTTACCCTGGGCTCATCCTATCTCTTCTTATCATCCAATGGCATTCCGTTGATCAATGTTCCATGATTTTGCAATTTTTCAGATTGCAACTCTGGAAAACATATTAAACTAAACAGAAACATTTTTGTACTATTCTTTGGGCAACCTTCAATTTCTCAATCATAATCGATTCTTCTTCCATTCTTACAAACTGTCTAAGTAGTAGGGGGCTTGGTTCTTCTTATTATGGTAATTCTGGTAATTGGGTTTCTTGGCTGCTTACGTAACTGGCGATCTTGCTGCCCCCACATCTCAACATTTGCAACACTTGAATCACCTTCTTTTTATCAATTGTAACCAGTATTCATCATGATTGTACTTCCAGGCACTCCTCCACTCCCAGTGGCAGCTAAGTCCTCTATTTCCTCCACTATTGCCTCCAAAAGATCCTCCATTATCACTTCCTCGGTCAACAATTACAATGAACTGACCCAATACGCTTCGAACCTCGAACACTATCTTGAAGAAATCTTTCGGTATGGGTTGGACTCAATTCAATCAGAAGAGCTTCCACGCTTGGTCACCTTCTTTTCCTCGGTAGACCTTGTAAAGGGTGATATTCCTTGGACTGGAATCAAGAGAAAATCTGGGTTCAGATCAAAACTAAAGCTTAAGGATACTCCTGATGAAGTATGGACATTGGCTAATGAAGTAGTGGCTATTTTGGTGGCATTGTCATTTGTGTATATCAAAATCGGGTCAGAACTTACCAATGAGTTGATTGACTCTAAGGAAGATACGGAACATGCCCAAAAGGTAGGTAAACAGGTGGTTGTGTTCTACAAACAGGCTATATCGTTTAGTCTATTGGGGCAAAATATCAGTGAAACGGTTGAGGGCCCATTTTCACCTACTCTTTTTGTGTTTATCACCAAAATAAGCGAGGTTTGTATCCAGATGTCGATACTTTCCAAGTCATCATGGGCGAATAGGCTTCTGTTCAGTTCTACCAATACTATTTCTACCAAGAATAACGGAACCTTATCGAGAGTGGCTATTTACATTGTCAACGAACTAAAAACATGTAAGACTATGGTTGGTGATCTAGAAAATATAGATACTTCCAATTGGGTGGAGTACCTTAATATTGTGGAAAAATACTCTAGTGCCTATGCTGGACTCTTTTTAGCAATAGAAAATTATCAACAGGACAAATTGGGCCATGCTATAGGGCTCCTTAATTTCAGCTTGTTGAGTTTACAATCTAAGAAAGTGGATAATAGTGAAAATAAATTGAAATCGAAGTACCTTACCTTTAAGAACGACAATGTCTTAAAGAATTTGAACTCAGTTTCTACATTAAATATTAACAAAAGTATATTTAAATCGGGAATTATTCTTAATGATTTGACCTATTTATTTGATCAGTTGATTGCATTACATTTGAAGTTCACTAAAGAGAACGATAACTTGAAGTTTGATAAAGTGGTGGATTGGAAAGATGTACAGAATGATTCCAAATGGCCTTTGGGTGCTCAAATACCTATGAGTAAAATAGGGATGTATGACCCAATTAAACGTGGGACTGAACCGGTTCACAAACAAGGATATTACTAGAGCCAACAGATTGCCCAAAATCACCTCAACGATCTTCTACTTTTATGGAAAAATGGAAGTCTAGCTTTTCATATTATCAATTTATGTACAATTCAAGAAGACGACTATAAAAGTAATTAAAACGTCTAAACACTTACGTTTTATAAAATAGAATGGATGCTAAATCTTTATAAAGATTCAGGACAGGTTTCATCACAAAAAGAATAGTGTGATATACAGCATACATAAAACAAAGGCAGTCCTGTTCATCATAAACTTCTTTTCAACCATCTGAGTCTTTTAACCCAAGATCGCTATAGCCCCAAATAAGCCACAATACTAATAAAGAAGCATACTGGATTAAGATATCCATTGTCAGTGACCTTCCAAGTTTGGTTGGAAGTTTTTCAAAAACCATTTCTAAATTTTCATAATGATTGGAACCATATACATTATTTTTCATATGATAAATAATAGGATTCAAACAAATCAGTATTAATTCCAAACAAATTGTCCAGATATAAGGTTTGAATAAAGTGAGATTATCATTTCTTGTTTCATCATTTGATAAATAGTATTGCTTCGACCTAATATTTTTTAAGAGTCTTCTGATTATATGGAATGGCTGAAATATCAGATAAAATAGATGGTAAAATGAACCAACTAAACTAAACAAGATTGAACCAAGATTGAATTCATCCATAAGTCCTTTAAAATAATTGTTCATGAAAATACCTTGAGTAGTCACCGCAAATTCCTCACCAGAAACTTTGAGCGGATAGGGTGCTCCTTGATGATATAAATCAACTACTCCTGCAATTCTTACTAACAAGGTTATGATGAAACCACTAAAAAAGGTCCACTTTGATGGAGCAAACCGTGAATTACGATCAAAATATTTGTATGTCACACCATACCCGAAAAGCACAAGTGAATGAATTAAGCCCATAGCTTCTAAATTCAGGTATTCTATGGAATCTAAAAGATCCCAGTACTTCATATTAAACAGAACAACACCTGATAAAATACTTAGACGCACCATCAATACTATCAGTTTTAGTAAAACAGTAAGTAAAAGGTACTTTATTATCATTTTGGCAATAATTGGTCTTTCATATGACGAATCAGATAATTTTGGTTTATACGAGAAAAGCTTATAAGTTATACCACTAGTTACCGCTAATTGTATTAAAGATAGAAGGACCGCCTTGCTAAAATATGGTGGCATAGCTTCGTTTTCAATAGAAACTCTTAACGACAACGATTCAGGAACTTCCTGTAATTTCAGCGTAAAATGTCCAAAAATTTCAATACAATAGATTCCAGCATCAGTGACAGAATATGAATTGTTCCGTTCTTCAGTAGTAACAATTTGTTTGTCGATTTTTGCTTCAAACTCTGAAGGATATGATTTCAATTGAAACTCTTCTGATCCAGGCATTGTTTTCATTCCACTATACTCAACATAGTCGTCATATTTGAAAGTGAATACTGCCAAATCGTGATATGACTCGCCACTCAATTCCATGGAAATTGAGACATCTGGTGTTACAGATTCAATCTGGAAACAGGCTCCATGCTGGAGGTGAGTGAGGGTAAACGTTCTTTCGGCAAGGGCTATTCCTGCCAAAAATATTATCAGCGTCAAATGGAAAAACACTATCATAATAATATTGCTCCTTGTGTTGTGTATGGTTTTGATGTGCTCCTTAGTGTCTGTTGGAGTCATTGAAACCACGTGATATATCACGTGATGATACCCCACAATAAGTGAAGAGCGTCAATAAAGGTATTTGAAATCTTTATTTCATCCTCAGTCACTCCGGGAGAATCTTCACGTGGCTGTAGGGGATTATCTGCTTTTTTTCCATCCTCGGAATCTTGGATTGGTCTATTTAAATCACCTCTTATATAAAAATCAAACTATCTTGTATTATTTGTGGTATTGGCACTACCAAGCCAACTTGGACTGTCAAAAGTGTCAAAGTTGCAGCCAAAAAAAGAAAAAAAATGAGAAGCAATCTAAGCGGATATATATATATATATATCATGGAAGTTACAAACCGTGTTTCAACTGTCAATGCTGAAACTTTAGAGGATGTGAATTACCTCTACGTATATGCATGTGTACCTAATCCAACTAGAGTTTCGCCTGATGGGTTTCACGGAAGGTCGGCTATCGTGAATCACGGAATTTACGATGTGAGCGGAATTTCCATATCCCGTCAGTATTTCCAAAAAAGTCTGAGATTTTGGCAATAATTGGTCTATATGAGAAACCATACGAGAAAAGCTTATAGGTTATAGATTGACCTAGCTAATTGTATTAAACATAGAAAGAAATTTTTAGCTAAATATGCACGCGTGTATTTCTTTACAGTAGACCATGCTGTTGACCATTCGGAAATGTGCAGCTCGTCAGAATAATTTTGGATCTGCTTTTTATATTGATCGGAATAAAATAATTCAGGTGTCTCATAAACTGAAGGTACCTCCCTTCTTTCAGCAAAGTTAATATAATGCTTGTTGTGTTCGTAGAATGCAACTTTCATACCCTGAGGTGACTCTCCAGAAAGTTCCAAGGACAATCTAACATTTGGGTGCACTGATTCTATCTGGAAACAGAATGCATGTTGGTGGGAAATAAGAGTCGTTCTTTTTGCCGAGGCTATTCCTAACAAGAACACTATTAGCGTCAACGGGCAAACACTATCATAATAATAATGATGTTTTTTTTGGTGTCAAAGTTGCAGCCAAAAAAAAAAAATGAGAAGCAATTTATGCGGATATGTATATATATATATATATCATGGAAGTTACAGACCATGTTTCAACTGTCAATGCTGAAACTTTAGAGGACATGAATTACTTCTACGTATATGTATGTGTACCTAATCTAAACTCGGCTCCTACTCAAAGTATTTCGCCTATTGGGTTTCGCGGAAGAATGTCGGCTATTGTCATTTACGGAATTTACGATAAAAACGGAATTTCCATATGCCGTAGGAATTTCCGCTAGACCCTGAATTTTGGAGCAGTTTGGGATTCCATGAAATGGCAATATTTTGATAAAAAGGACTATTCCAATAGTATAACAAGCCTAATGTTCACTTTTTTTTTCAATTCCTTGTTTCTATTTCTAAACTGTTACATCCATTTACTTACTGGGAACTTACTGGGCCAAACCTAGCTCTTTTTAGTTTATAAGTAGCCTTAACTAACCTTAAAACCTATTCAATTCTGGGCAAGTTCTATCTCAAATCAAAACGCAAATAAAATCCAATATTACCTCAATTGTCAAGATTCAACTACAATGTTTTACAAGAAAGAGTCAAGTATTGAATATTCAGTACAAATAAATAGAATGTATTGTAGTTCAAATGCTACTTAGTCACTTTGTATATATTTTATTTGGGGAAGACATGAAACCAGCCATGGTAAATTAATGGAAATGGACTGAATGAATAATTATGAATTAGATATTTGTCTAAATTATTTTGTTACTTTGTATCATATTGGTACAATATTGTTGTTTTTTTTTAATGACTTTGATGCTGATTAGTGATTTCTAAAGATTTGTTTCACTTCCAAAGCAGTTACACCTTCAACATCATCGAAACCTCCTCTTAAAATTCTCTCTAATCTCTTGAAATAATCAACAAAAACTTCTTCTACATCCTTCCATAATCTGTCAACCAATTCGGTTTCGAACATATCTTTTCCAATGATAAAGTTCTTATCGAACTTCTTGTGAATTTCTTCCACTTTTACAACCAAATCCTTATGAGTGTATCCACTTAATAATGATTTGATAAACTTTTTATTATACTTCTTAGGTTTACCATTACTCATCTTTTCCAAAGCTTCATAATTAGTAATGAAATCAATCAACTTACCAATACTCTTGTTCAATACTCTTTGGAAATATAAGGTTTCAACAGTACCAAAGATTTCTTCCAATTTCAGCTTTAATAACTTCAAATTGACAGTATTGAAGTTACCCAATTGAGAAAGAATATAATATATATTTTGTAATATATTAATATTTCTGTATTCTCTTTCCTTGTCATCAAATTCGTGGTTCTTAAGCAATGGATCATCCTTAGTAAATAAATCAACTAATGCAGCTGTTATCTCAGCATAGGACTTATCCAACATAGTTCTAACCAGTGTTCCTTGTAAGTTGTGATTGTTCTCTAAGGATGATTCAATAATAAGCAATAATTGGTTGATATTCTTCACTGATGGTAAAATACCACCTTTGGCAATAACCATAGAATTGTTAACATTTTCAACTTGGTTCTTGATAAATTTATTCCATCCGTTCTTGAATTTATCAATCATTTTTTTCAAGAAATTAAATGTAAGATACTCCAGATTGGATACTTCTGTAGATTCATTGAGCAAGTTCTCCAAATAAATTAAGATCAATGGTAAATTGAGCTCCACTGGATTGATTTTCTTAAGAATGACATTGATATAATTACCAAAAATAGATGTCATATATGCAATAAGCTCATTTGTGGAGTAAGCTTTCTCTTTAGTTAACTTTTCAATCAGGTTGGATGGCATTTCATCCAATAAGTCCCTTCTTTCTTGGTAAGGATGCAAATGAACAAAGGTGTTGAAATTCAAAGAATTAGACTTATCGTAATGGAAAAATGCAATTACGAAATATTGAACGTTGGTAATTAAATCCTTGGTTTCTTCAATGATTTCGATAATAACCTTTGGATCTTCAATTTCATTGGCATTCAGAGTCTTATATTTTTTAAGGTTATCCAAATGTTGTTGAATTTGGTCACTTTCACCTTCCATTGAGGAGCTATGATGGCCCAATTTACTGATTTTTCTTGACAATCTTAATGTTCTAGACTTTTTGAGATCTTGAGGTTGAGCAGCTGGTTCGATTTCAGTTTGCGTTGCAGTGGTGAATGTGATACCTCTGATTTTGACCCTAATGAAATTTTCCAAAAATTCTTCCATTTGCTGATTAAAGTACTCGTTCAATTGCTGGAAGTTTACCAGGTCTACATCTTTGACAAAGTAAGTGAAACCAGCATAAATCAATAGATTATTGAATTCTCTGAGGAGAACATTTGGTCTAAAAGCACTAATGTTTTGACTCAATTCTCCAATGATTCCCTTGAATTGAAGACTGGCAAAATTATTGAAATGTTTGATGAATCTGGTAGCAATCTTTTCATATGCAGAACTGTATTGTCTTAATGCCTTCATAGAACTCAAATCATTGTCTTCGTTGTTTCTGATAGTTCCAAGAGCATCGTACAATCTCAAAAGCTTTTGTTCCAAGTTCTCCAACTTGTTCAAACGCTCAAACTCGTTAAATTCTTCGATATCAGCCAATTCTTCACGATCCAAACTGACCTTACCCAAGATACTCTTCAAATCCTTGTAAAGAATCTTCTTGTTAATAGACTTGACTTGAAGACCTTGTGATTCATTTTCAATTTGGTTGATATCACTGGTCAAGAACTTGAAATCAACTTCCATCTTCTTAAAAATATGTGTGAAATTGTCAATTTCTCCAATGGAAACAACCATATCATTTGAAGCTTCATTCTTACTAAAATCAAGATCAATAAGTTCTTTGACATTTTTTTGCTTAACATTGTTAAGTTCCTTAGAAAGTTTCTTAACCAAAGTATCTGTAGTATCCAAAATGGACCAGTTAACTTCTTCAAGAATTTCTTCAAGTTCAGCATCCTTTTCAACAGGTAAAACTGTTTGCTTCTTTCTAATGTTCAAACCTGCTTCTATTTGAGCAGTTTCGTTGAGCATGCTGTCTTCTTCGGACACGTTAGAAGTGTTGGCATTTCCATGACCTTGAGATTTTGGCTTTTGATACAATTGTTCAGAGCCAGTGGTGGTATTCTCTTCAGTGACATCTTCGTTGAGATCAATATCGCTTTGTCTGAATTTAAAAGAATTGTCTTGTTCACCTCCTCCAAAAGATAATTGAGAATCCAAAAGGTCTTCAATTTCTTGAATTGACTCATCAATGGCATCGGTTCTGTCTTCAATACTGGTAGATTCACCTATTATTTGGGAGTTTTGTTCAATACCTAAACCTTGAGTAGAACTCTGTTGTTTATTTGTCTCTGGAATCAACCTGTTCTTTGGTTTACCTAATTTTGGAGTATTCTCACCTTCACTTTCGTCAGTAATTTCTTCAATTCCAAAATCTGGTGATAATGCAGGTGGTTTTTGAGGCTTTGGTAACGAATCTCCAAATTCTCTGATCATGTCGTCAGGACTATTTCCAAGACGGTTTTCCAATTTGTTGGCCAAGGCAGCAGAAGTTTCAAGTCCTTCTGCTGGGCCTCTTGGAATTTCGGCAGATGCCTGTTTTGGTTTGTAATTACGTAATGGAGAAGTTTCTCTGGCTTCCTTAGCATATTCATGAAGTTTATCTGAAGAATGAGTTTCTTTATGGAAGACAAAACTATGAGGTTCATCATCATCGACTTCATCATTGACTTCTTCACCTCCTTCAAGGAATTGGAATGGAGACTTTGGTTTTGGCTCAGGTTTAGCTTTTGGAGTGGTTGCTTCAGATGCTTCGGAACTATATCTGCTATTATTAACAGGAGATGAATTGGAACGGTCCAGCAGAATGATGTTCATTGGTTTGTGAGGAAGTTGACCATTGGAGGTGAAATCGAAGCCTTGATAATAATCACTAGCATTTTTAGTAGGTGGTTCTACTGGAAGAATTGGATTTGGTAAATTCTTTCTCTTAAGAGACTTGGACTTGAGTAATTGAGGATCTGGAACTGGATCAGTCACCACAATATCATTTTTACTACTATTACCACTGGGTACTGGACTATTGATAGCAGGTTTTTTCACAGGATTAGGAGGCAATTGAAGTTCTTGAAGAGTGAACCCATGAAGTTCAGGATATCTTCCTACAAATCCACCATATGCATTTACCAAAAACCGGACAAATTTCCAGATTCTTTCCATACCTTCATCTACTCTCCAGTAGTAGTCCTTATTGATGGATAGTATAAGGCCATTGTTGCCGACTCTGGTGACAGACTTAAGCTCATCCAAATCCCAAGTACGTCCAATTTGATAGATGTTTTTCGAATCATTAAATTTCCCCTTTTGAAGAAGTACTCTTCCTGATTGCTTGACACCCAAAACAAGAATTCTAGGTTTCACTGATCCAAGCTTATTTGGAGGAATATTTTCTGGTGGAGGATGTGATGGAAAAGAAGAATATTCTATAATTGAAAGATGTGTTTGGTAGGTGATTTCTGGATACCGTTTTCCTGATTTAGAGGTAATGAAATTGGAGTAACAATCAGCAATTAATTTATCGGCAACCATTCTTCTTTGTCTGGAAGGATCTCCTGGTGGACCTCCCGGAGGACCACCGGGACCTGGTCCTGGTCCTGGTCCTGGAGGGCCAGGCGGTCTCATTTGTCGATTGTTTGGGGGAACTTGTTGAGGACCTGGAGGTGCCATTGGTCTTCCGTAACCGGGTTGGGGGACCGGAGCACCTCTGGGAATCATTCCTGGCGCAGGGCGGGGGTTGGATCTGGGGATGGCGCCGGGGCCGGAGCCGTTGTTGGGGTGGGCTCCTCTAGGGTACATTGGCGGTGTATAGCTAGTGGGGATGTTTGATGTGTTGAGATCAAAGGCATGTCGTGTCCTGACCGGATCCCCCAAATCATTAGCGAATTGGTTGTGGTTGTGATTGTGGGTGCGAAATGAGACTGTGATAGTTGGGACATGGGAAGGGAAGTTTCATGGGAGATGTGGAGGAGTTAAGTATGGGGGATATAAGTGGAGGAATTGCGCTTGGAGATACCATTAACCTAACTCGGTGTGGACGAAAATCTGTTGGTTCAATTGGTACTTATACCTTATACTGTTATACTGTTATTTGTGCTAATGGATTTTGCAACTTGGCCAAAAACAACAGAGAAAAATAATATAGATCAGAGACTATAAGCCGAGAAATATCAATCTCTATTTATCTTAAAATTGTTGTTTCTCTTTGGTTGTACTTCTCTTTGGTTGTACTTCTCTTTAGTTTTACTTTCCCCTTGGTTGTACTTATTATTAGACTCTTGTAGTGCTCGGTTTTGTATCTGGTTCAAATTATCTCCAATTTATCCTTACATTGCAGTTTTACTCTGGCATTCAATCAAGTTTTATATACTCAGCAGCAATACACACCTTCTTTAGTTTCCTAGTCACCAGGCTTCTTCACGATTCTTCAATAGTTCAATGTTCTTAGGGAGTAGCCGTCATAAAGCCTCATACCGTGAAATTTCGCAACCATAATTGTTCAAGTTGCTAAATTCAGAACTCATCGAATATACAGAACAGACGAAGTTCTTGGCCATTTTGACCTTGGTAAGGTTTCTCTACAAATTCTATGTTTAAAAAAGTAAGCCACTGGTTTGATTGGCAAAAAAAGAATTCCGATACCGGGAGTCGAACCCGGGTCTGCTCGGTGAAAGCGAACCGTGCTAGCCGTTACACTATATCGGATATTTTTACAAAATTTTATTGCTGCATTGACACACCGATACAAATGAGTTTCAATACCTATCCATTATAATAGTTGAAGTAATTACCATTTATGAGATATTTCTGAATGTTCAGTCTAATCAAAAAGATCTAAATTATAGAGTGTCAATTTCTCTTATACAATTCGTTAATTTTTCACCCAAAATGGCGATAAAAGACGAAAAGTAGTTATTTTTCACCATAATGAACACAACTGTATTTTTACGAAAATCTGGATGCCTTCAAATTTTCAGCCTTGACAATATGTTAGAATTGAATACTCGGTTTCAATTTTTCACTGTATGTTTGCTTGACTCGAAGCTTTATTGTAGGCACCCGTTTTCTGTATTTTGTTTTCTGCTTTCTCTTTCTATAATGTAATAATTAATCACTTTTTTGCATCAATTAAATGTTCAAATGGTAACTTTATCTCTGTCTTTCTACTGAAATATACTTCTAAATTCTACAAGTTCGATTTTTCATACACTAATATTATTACCTATATTGCGTTTATATATTGAATGGGTTTGTGCTGGTAGTTAGGTACTTCTTTTTAAGTACCAGCACCATAAGCCTCTATCTAAAACCATTCATCGAGTGCACAGGACTCGAACCATAATAAAAACAGTTATTTATGAAGCTTCAAAAGCCAAATGGGTTAGGTATATCCAATTGGATCTGTTAGTTCTAATAAATATTGCAATTTGGCTGTTCAATTTCGCTTAAATGTTCAATTAACCGAATCTAATACAAACAATTCTAGCAATTTTACTTGGCTTCTTCTTTCACAGCCTCCTTGACTTCTTCTTTGACTTCTTCTTTGACTTCTTCTATCTTGGCGGCTTCCTTGTTGGCTTCCTTGGTAGCTTCCTTAACAGCTTCCTTGGCATCTATCTTCTTGGTCTTTTCATCTTTAACTTCATTTTCTTCCTTTGGCTCGGTCTTTTCAGCATAGTATTCCCACATGTGAGACAAGGTCTTGGCTCTATCATCCAATGCATACAATCTTCTTCTTAAAGCTTCGTTAAAAGTGATTTCTTGAGCAACTGGGAAAAAGGTTTGGACCCATCCCTTCTTATAAAGCTCGGTTTCTTGAACAATTTCTTTAAGTTCCATTTCTTGGAACTTGGTTTGGAATTGGAATTGTTGATATTCATTGTCTCCTACCAATCCATCTTGATACAACTTGGTATAAACTGGTTCGTTTTCCTTAAGCTTCATTGATCTACGAATAGCTTCAACTGCTCTTCTCAAAAGAGCGGCCTTGACCACCTTTTCGTGTGGCTTTTGTTCCTTTGGAATCGATGGATCACGATATTGTGCTTTCAAATATTCGTATAATGTGACTGTATGATTTTCAGGAAAGATTGGTTCCACTCTGGTTAACTTCTTCAATCTTCTCTTTCTATACACCACGGAGAAAGTGGCGAAAATCGAGAGAAGCACGACCACATAGATGATGGGAGTGTAGATGGAGATCTTGATTTGCTCCTGTACGGGCTCGGTAGTTTCTTCAGCCATGGTATGTCTACTAACAGTTGAACGAGTTGAGATTGTTAGTTAGTTCAACACGTAGTGATAAGTCACGTGCTGAGTCGTGCTATTACCGTAAACTGAAAAATCCCAAATACGCGCTTTTTTGGAAGACGGAAAATGTCATGTGATATTTGGTCACGTTTATGATTTTGGGTCGTGGTGATTCCAATTGTTTTGCGTGCCAGGCTCAATATTCAATTTGATGAAGTTATCATCAAAGGTGGAGAAATGCAGAATAGTGGGGTATAGAGATGAGCGGAGGTATCGGATGCATTGCAGTGAAATAATTCAAAATTCAATTTTTCCGATCTATATTGCTATTAAGGTTGATGTAACTCCAATGATCTGATATAGATTGCAGATATTATAGATCATGTACAATATCATCATCATTCGGAGCAATTTAGGGCGAAGTGCATCGATGAAAAACGTCAGGAATGTAAGTAGTGCTAATGTACGGAATACATACTGTATCAACAGATTTACAAGTGAGCAAAGAAAGATGGGGAAAGATGGGGGATACCTTCCCCCACCAAATCAAACTGAAAAATAAAAAAAATAAAACCAAAAAAAAACCATCCCCCCACTAAAAGTTGCTTTATCCAATGACGTATTGATGATAAGAGATTATGGGGATATGGTTTGATAGTCTAAGTAATTCTTGAACTTAGTTTAATGAAACGACAGTACTTTACAACTTGCCCAAAGTTTGACTGGTGTCCTTCTTTTCTTTTTCTCGAATAAGATGGATGTTCCAGACTGGTTTTGCCCTTGCAGTATACTCTATAAAATAGACTAAGTTATGCACCACCGATTCTGTCATAGCTTTACCAATTGTAATTTCTCGGAAATTTAAGTTTTGAGGCTTAAATAAGGTATGAGCGGTAAAGTTGTCATTAAGTGATGTTTGTAATTCAAGGAACACTTGACGATGACTGAAAGGCGGGACCAAAGATTGCACAAACAACAGCATCATCGAGGTATGGATTGTTTCTACAATTAAAAAAAAAAATGCAGGTATACATTACTTCATGTAAATCGTACTTCTGACAATCTTCCGGGGTATCCAGAAGGCAATTTAAGAAATTCTCGGAATGTTGAAAACTGCATACCGTATAAGATTCCGCTACTGTTTAGGCAAAGGAAAAACTATATACTGATCAAAATTTATGTCACGATCTATAGTTCAAAACTCATAATCACCTTTTAGGAAATAGTCGCTAGCGCCATTTGTCTTTCTAGTAAAATCCCGAGGTAAAAAAAAAAAAAAAAGTGTCAATCTATATTGATGGATTTTCCTTCTATCCGCTAGACTATACCTTTGGAAACAAGAGATTTTAGCGGAACACTGGGCTCACTTCGGGATCTTGGCTGTCTTATTGACAGCAACTAATTTGGATACTTCTGTTGTTGCTCCACAATAAATGTATCAACGCTATTAATCGATGCTTGAATACGCTGTCAATCGCCCCCAATTGGTAATCCGCTAGTTATGAATAGTCACTAATTATCTTGTCATGTCGCATTACTCCACATTTTACACCTAAATCCTGATACACTACATCATTTCACGTCAATTACTTTTAAATCTCTAATTGCATTAAACCACCTCTAACCTCATGAACTGTAAATTCTCTATTTAGTAGTTTTTTTTTTGTTTCTGGTTATTTTGGTTTTTTAATTTAGTTTTTTTTTTTTTGGTTTTTGCAATTTGACAAATCCCGGGGAAAAGTTCAGTGCTTCCATTGAATCCCCAAGTATCTAGCCAATTCCTGGTGTATTTCCTTCAATTGGTCGTCAGAAAAGCCATCCACAATCTTGTCTTCCAAAGGAAATGAAACTTCTGCCAGTAAAGCACTATGTGCCTTTTGGGCGTTGTGTAAGTCGTCTCCTTCGCTAGCAATCAATGCTTCAATTTCTTGTTGGTTTGGAATGATAAGTTCGTAGAATGTAGCCAATTCCAATACTTGACGTTTATCAAGTTGATGGAATTCGGTATAGGTTTCTGGAAAATGAATAATATCGGCAGGAGGATATTCGCCATCCTTGTTGGTTAAGGCATTGAGTGGAGCCTTCTTGGTATCATCCAATTGAATGTTGAACAAACGGGCAATTGAACGTTCTTCGGAATTATCTAATTGACCTTGAAGCTCACCCACAAGTTGAACTATGTCATCGTTGGTTACATAATCATCAAGATCTAAATTGGTCTTCGCCAGGGGTTCATTTTTGATTTTGTCCTTGACGTCTTTGATTTGATATTCAAGTAATCTTTGGCCGGTCTGGGCTATGACCTTCTGCTGCTTCTCCACCGTGGCAGCAAGTGCATTTATTTTCTCAAGCAACTCTTGGTTTGAAGGGGTGGACATGATATTATGATTGACTATGGGGGAAGAGAGGGTGAGTTTCTTGAATTTGGAGTTTGTCTGGAGACACGCGCGAATATCGGGGACATGTGTTTTTTTTCTTTGGTGGGGGGTTTTGTGTCACCGAAGAAAATATAAGGAGTTAATACAATAGAATTCTAGAATAATAATAAAGGAAGGATTTAAAAAAAAAAAATTAAGTAAAAGAATAATAGAAAAGAATAATACCCTTGATAATAGATAATGTAGAATTTCAGCAGTGAAGGTATCGGATTAATGAGCTGTGGAGTCAAACATGAAATGTAAAGAATGAAATTTCGGTATGAATGCATTCAACAGGGTGCATTTTGCATTCTTACGGGGGTGCATTCTACATTCTACTGGGGTAGAGAATGAATTCTGATAATAGAATAATGTAATAGTTAGCATATATCGGAGCGGAAATAACTATGAAACACACCCACCCTCAGATAAAAAACAAAATAACTAAAACAATCGAAATTCACACAATCAATCAATACCTCCACCTCCACCATTCACCTCCACTTACATCCACTTACCTCCACCACCTGCGTATCTGTATGGTTTAACTTTCGTTAAAACGTGTGTGAATGTGTATGTCTATGTGTATGTAGCCACATAACAACTGGCATGGATATGCTACCACTTTTTACATTATCAGCTGTACATCTCAAACACAACACAGGCATTCTCACATATGGTACGGCGCTGGATACAAGGAGTGAGAGTAATCCCGTAATCCGTAATCTTCGTAAACAAAAATAAGTCTCAACCCCCTTTACACAGTACTAAGTCGCAACCGGATTCTACCGATTACCATCCACCCGATAGGCACTTGATAGTCTAATATTAGGAACTGATCCTATTTGACTTCCCTCGGGATACCGGATATGGGGTCCGAAAATACTCAGGCTATCAAATGCATGTATTTTATATGGGGATCTTCACATGATCCACCGATCCATCCACTGAGTCATCATATGATGATGAAGTCATCTTTCATAAGTGGCTGTTGCTGTATGACTCGAGTCCATTGCATAAGCCATTTTCCAAAATCAAATGCACCTAGGCTAATCGATTAGCAGGGTTCAGTGCGAAATGCATCATTAGGTTTCAGTACCATCAGCAGCTGTATCAGTAGCTAATAGCGCTATCAGCGTTATTGGCGCTATTGGCGTGTGTAATGTAACATGGAACGTCACTCACACATCATACTATTTTACACTATTTTATAGTTTCGCATCTATATACTACAACAAGTGTTTACATTAAAAGTTAAAAAAAAGTTAAAGTAAATTACCACTCTATGGCGAATTTATTACTATTAATATAATATACCCAAGAATTGAAATGCATACTTCTCTAAATTCACAAGCAAGCTTGATCAAGGAAGTCGTAGTCGAATGAAATGCCGTTGATGAACTCTCTAGAGTTAATGATATGATTAAACGAGACCTTTTTAGACCTTAATTTTTTGTTATACTTTTTAGTTTGTTTTAAGCAGGACTTCATATGTGAGTAATGATGATCCTGACTGTCATGCACTGCAACCCTTTCTTCATAGATACTCTTGCGTAATGGAGGATTGATCTTCTTGTGGGTATAATCAGGAACGTAGCCTGAATCGATGGAAGAGATTGAAGAGACATCATCATCAAGATCGAGATCGGAACAATCAGAATCAGTAAATGATCCTGAAGATGATGATGATGACAAGTTTGACTCCCTAGAAACTGGGATTGGTCTAATGCAAGGAACTGGTAATGAAGATTGAGTTTGTTTTATTAAGTCGGTTGGATTGTTATTCATTAACTTAGGACCATATAACCACGTCAAGTCGCTATGTTTGTCCCAATTGATAATGAAAGGGTTGGTTTCGGTGAGTCCCTTTAAGTTTTTGTAGGTTCTTCTCCAACACGCGTTAGAAAGTCTGATATTTATATCATTGGTATTATTAGTAGCACTAGTATACTTTATACAAGACATGAGGTTAAGGTTATCTTCAAGATAGGCATTAGGAAAGGAGTCTAAGTAATCGACATTCTCTTTGAACCGGAAACATCTCGGTTGATTATCGTCCTGAGAAATCATTAGTATTATTAGGTGAACGTGAACGACTAATGGTTAATGGGGTTGGATAAAAATTTATGGAAATGATATAGGATATATATAGTATTGAATGCACAAGAAATATTATGTAGCCATGCCCCCGCTGGAACACTTAAGCCCGCGGCAGTCAATGCATGAGGTTTCTGCAACTAACCTTAGGAACAGAAATTGCCCCAGGCCGTAAATCACTTTGCATGAGCCGCGGGCCGCCAGCGGCAAAATTCTCATAATTTTTTTTTTTTTTTTTTGGTAACCTGTTGAAACGCGCAGTGTTCCTAACCCCCATCTCCCGATAATAAAATGGGATAAGCCTATTGCTGCTTGTGTAATATCATCCCGCATCTATGTCATGCATAGAACATCTTACTAGCGACAAGTATCATTCAAATGGGAATCCCATCATTTGTTACTTTTTTAAGGTTCTCCATCGGGAACACCGTGATATTTCCGATTCCCAACTTTAAATATTGTACCTCCGATATCTAACCAGTTACCATCAAAGCGAAAATGTTCCACCCCGCTCTAAAACCTTAAGGTGGGTCCGTTATTCCCGCTCCTGCGTGAAGCGTGAAATCAAGTTTTGGTATTTCGTCCTTGTCCGCCCCGACCCGAGTAAGAAACTTGCCCCTCTTCACCGCATTGCCCTTCATCCGCTAACATGCCCCCACGCAACCTTAAGCAACCCCCACCATTTCTTGAGTTCAAGTATCTTGCTGTACATTTTTTACCCCAAGATACTTTGTACTTGATGCTCTACATTATTTGAAGTTTTTATCATACATCAACTATACTTCTCATCGAGCACCAGTATGCAGACAGTACACAGGAGGACAGTATGAATTAGATGATAGATTTTAGTATCTGCATAGCGTCTATTACATAAAGTCTTTGTGTCACATATTCCTGCAAACATTTTTTTTCCGGGCACCATCATGGTTGCATTAAGCATGTTATGTTACACCAGCCAGAATCCATAAATATGACAGTATTATCACACGAGCCCAGGTTTTAGTTGGTCCGTCTTTACAAACGAAAGAAAAGATGCTGTGTAGTGTATTGGACAGACCATATCATCGGTCATAATATCGGATTAATTAGTTCCACCCAACCAATTCAATTCAATTCTCTTATACCTCTGAAACTAGGGTATTTCACCTTGTAGAACCCTTTCATGCTGTTCATCCCGAGGAATAAACTCAAGTCAAGACATTTATGCAAATGCTCAGTCAATCATATCATTTGCACATGACACAGCTCAGTCACTTCAATTTTTTTTTTTCTTAACATGACCTCAGTAAACTGCTTGGAAAGTACAAGTGTACATAATGGCTGTGCCAGATTAGGGGACAATTTACTCGCTTGACTATCCCGCTTGCGCACGGCATATGATTATTTGGGATATAGTTTCCTGAAAGGGATTGGACTTTGCATACTTTTTTTTCCGGTGTGGTTTTGTGTCAGACAAAAAATAAAAAAGACAAGATTAAACCTTAAATCTTATGCAGTTTCAGATTCAACCATACTATAATGAACTAACTTAGTTGATATAAGATAAAATTGCAATCAAACACCTCGTTTGTTCGTTTGTCAAACTATCTACAGACGATAAAAACAGACGCGTATCAAAAACAATTGACCACCTTAGCAACCATCATCGAATTTATGATGACTACCAAATGTGTTATTACAATATGAGGTTCTTTTGCATACACAATCCTTTCTCTCCTATTTGTAGTCAATTCATTTTTCAGGTGGTCTTGCAGATAATATGGATGCACCACAACAACACAAAATCATTGTCCTAGGAAATTTGTCACATTTACGGACAATTCCTACATAGCCACGCATAAGGCCATAATTACTCCTATCGAAATACCATAATCAGTGCCTTGAAATTGACTTCTCTGTGGGGTGATATGTTCTCAATTCTAGATCGCATAAAAGCTGCTAAAACTACATATACTGAAAGATCTAGATTAGCTGATATTGATGTTTTTGTTACCTAATGTTGTCATCGCCAATTCTCTTTGTGCTATTGGAACAATTTACATTCTAAAGCTGCGCGCACTAAAAACATAGAACAATCTATGAATAGTGCCCTTGCATCTGGACCGTAATGGTAGTTGTTCGCGAGCTAACATCATCTAGCATTGGCGCCAATGGTTTACTTGCAATGGTCCGATAACCATCACCAACAAAAATTCTGGTCAACTTTTATCACAGCCTCCATTGGCATCGAGGTCAGTATGGAAAATTATGGTCACTGTCACATGACAGTTATCACTGAGGCCTGAGGCGTTTTTCCGAGTATGGATCTAAGAAATGCCGTAGGACCCTCTAGATAAAAATGTAGATGACATAGTTTAACGCCTGGTGCAGAGGTAGAGGGTGAGAGGTGCTAGACGCTGGACGCCAAACATATCATACTCAATCGTGTTATGGTTTGACGAGTTCTATTGTGCCATTTACTGTGGTACTGTGGTACTGTGTGAATTGAACTATACATACACACAACCCGCCTTTCGCTTAGTTTGATGTATTAAATAAGTGATTATTAATTTGCTCAAATTGACAGGTATAAGTGCAGGAAGATTGTCATGTACATAAGACATTATTAATATTAAATTGTTCTACACATACAAAAACCAAAGCAACTGAGTACAAACGAAGACGAACGAATACAAAAGAACGTCAATGGTTTCTGTGTAGAAGATTAGGATTATCACTTTGTTAATCTTCAATTACAATACAGAGTGTTTTTGTTCGTTTGTTCTCACTCACTCACTCACTCAAATCGTCAAAATCTCAAGATAGTTAATTATGCCGAGGGCCAGCACAGCACGATTTAAAGGACGTGCGCGTACCCCAACTACATATCAACCTACACACCAATGCACAACGCACCTTTGATTTAACCTGCAACCCACCCCACTGATACGCACCAGATTTTTTAAATCTTGTGTCTGGTGAGTTCGCTGTGACTTTCTGTCTGCTCCGCACTATTTTTGAAATTTCACTATGGTCCGAATATTTTCTTAGATGAAATTAAAAATAAGCTTAATCAGGAAGAGGAGAAGCATACCACACGGAAAAGATGGCTATTCGGAGACACATAGAATATTCCGATGCCGCGTGTGTACAGGGTACATCTAAAGATCTAAACATCCATCTAAACATCCATACTACCACGCCTAAACTACCTACCTTAACACCACGTATCTGTACCTGTACCTTGTCTAATCCCACAGTATTCCAGGGATACTCATGGTTTCGTATTTACTAAGCCCAGATCCCACTAACCCCGAATGAATGCACCTTAACCTATTGAATGCACCTTTGGCAATATCTCCGGGTAGGTCCGCGCTCGAGCCCAGATTCTCACGATTCTCCTACATAGTACAGTGAAATCTCATCAAAGCGCATTGTAATTACTGATAAAGTATTGTTGAAGCAACAATAGCGCATTCATGTCCTTGATGTACCCCACAAGTCGTGGTGGACTTTATCTTTCGTATTCCCCTTATCTCCTCCTATAAGGGCAACCTTCTCTCGTCTACTCCGTGTACTCCGTCACTCCGTCACTACGTTATACCCCGTCATCTCCACCATTCCCCCGTATCGAACATTTCGTATCCATTGACTCAAGTGACTCAATACAGGTTTTCCCCCAATTTCTCAATTAGGTTAATCAGAGTGGACTAATAAGGACATAGCAATGGCCCAATAGAGTTACGATTGGGAGAATTGGGGGGATTTGGGGGGATTTGGGGGGACGATATGATGGGGGAACGGAAACATGAAACCAATTTTACAAGCCCTTTACGGACTTTTGTCGTTCGTAACTTTTTCAATTCCTTTACTACATGGGTATAATTCCAATTCCACCTTAAATCAACCCCAGATAACCCAAATAGGGGACATGTTCCAAGTAATTATGATCAACCCTCAAAATACCCAAAATACTGATTTGGTTTATAATTAGGATCGTAATTGTACATCTGATCTGTCGGTAGAGGCTCCGGTTAGTCCGTGGAAACCATTACAAGTAAAGCATCGGAATGAAGGTCGCAATTTCGTAATTTTTTTTTTTCCTCCACTATTTTTCACTTATCAGCTAATGCACTAGCCACATCAAATAGAAAAATGTATCCACTAAACTCTTATGTAATAATATTGGTTGAAAATAAACTGTAACGATTATTTCTTTTACTAGTGAAAAACTAATTAATAACCATATTATATAGTTGTTCCACGGATCTGATAATACGTTGTACATTCTACATTCTACGGAACTAGCTGTACGCTTTATCCGGATCTACTCAATTGGCTCCAATTTCAAAGCCCTTTTCATGCTCGCCTTGGCTGGCTCCCGTAAATCACTAAGCCCAAAGCCCTAGCCATGTTTGGAACGTTAATCCGCCTCTTTTACGTAATAGAAGAAAAAAATTCTGCTTAAGAAAAAACCCACACTGCATAACTGTACTAGAAGCCGTGTGAGAACGTCATTGCAAATCCTTGCACCATTCTGAAAAATAGTACGGATATCAGGTAATAATAAATGTTGGGCCATTCGCCATAAATTAGAGATATTTCCAAACCACTAAATTAGCCCAAAGTGTCTTGGATCAAATATGTATCAACACCTCAACACCGGGGGCCCCGGGCCATCGGATATAGGAGCTTATTGCAGAGCCAATCGAATTGTTTAATCAACGGTTTACTTTGGCCCGCCTATGTCTGTTTTCGCTGTTAAGGTTTATTAAGATTAAGTTCGTATTTTTAATAAATTAGAGTTCTAAATCGTATCTAGGGTTCAGGTGTGGTTCTTAGGTTCTAGTTCCTGTTCCAGTTATCCGCTTATTGATCTTAAGTCCATGAAATGGACTGATTTTTTAACTGAATCTGGTAAGTCGTATTATGGGTGATAAATGGGTTCACAAGCGCATCTGTTGTCTGTTTTCTTATCTACCCCTACCCCTACCCCAAATTACCCTTCTAGTGTTTAAGCTCGTATGTAAAAACATGAGGCTAAGCTGAGGGGAGTATGCTTCATGTCGTCACTAAAAATTTGGCTTTCGCAATAATTTATGCCCGCGCTGTGCTGCCTCACTGTTAGTACTCACTATAATTATAATTGTTCCGATGAGTGCAGCAGAAGTTCCCCCACACAGAACGTAAGGCTGCTAGGAACAGGAACAACATCCATGTCATTATAATATCGGCCAAACTCCCTCCACCTGTAGTATAGTCCGAAGCTCAATATCAATACCAGTATCATTGAGCAATCCCTAACCTAGGCTCAACAATGGCCCGCTAATACTTTGCTACTTGGGTACTAGGTCAGGTCATCTCATCTCCAACATTCCCCGTCCTGAAATCCCCCACCGATCCCCTCCACCAAAAGAGAACCTCAGTGCTAGGGAGAAACCTACAACCCACCGCGAGCCTACAATGCCAGACCAACTGTCACATCCACAATCACAGTACAGTACCTGAGTCACATTCACTGACTCATCACATAATGCCATTGCCAGGGCTAGACTCAGACTCAAACCTAGACTCAGACCCAGAGCCACGTCCCTGGCCGGAGTCACACACTCTCTCTCTATATATCTAAGCTTAAGCCACCATTTTTCTCCAGAGCCTTCTCGTCGCAAGGCAAACACCGTACCGCGCATCACCTAAATAACTCTCCCCAATACCCTCGCTTTCTCTCGCTCTCTCTCGCTGTATCTAGTCACAAGTCACTAGCTTCTTCCGCTACTCCGTTATTCCGTGGTCCTGTTCTTAGTAAGCTCTCACGTGAGCCACCATTTTTACTACCACCTCCTCCACTACAACCACGGCTTGATCTCGCAATCCCCCCAATCTCTTACGACTACCTGCCACAATGAGTACCAACTCTGCCTCTCCGTCGCCTTCGCCAGGCCCTACTCCGTCCAACACCTCGTCTCCAATCCCCCACAGACCCACGTCTCCTGCCATAATATCACCATCTCCATTACTGCAACAAAGGCATGACAGTTCCACCAGTCTCAATATGAGATATCAAGAACAAATATCAAACATGGGCAATCTCACGTCCAAAGACCTCAAGACTGTTAGTAAGCATCTCGTCAACCAAGAAGACACGCTTAAGCTCCAAGGGGGTGATATTGCCCGTCAAATCTATCACCAGATTGAAGGGTCCAATGGCTCCGATGGAAGTATCAACAAGATGGGTACCTCCCCTAGCACTGGCTCGGGTGTGGCGTCTCCTTCAATGCCTAAAGATCCTCATAAAAGAAGAACCAGAAGTTCATCCTTTTCAACCTACTTAACAGAAACCAGAAGAGCATCCACCGCCAGTGATATCAATGTTCCTGGTGGGTTCAGAAGAGAATTCCTTATCAATAAGTCCCTTCAAGAGAACCAGGCCGCTCCTAATTTCTTGACCCGTAATTTCGTGGAGTTCCTTTCCATCTATGGTCATTTTGCAGGTGAAGACTTCAGTGATGAAGATGATTTGGAAAGCGAAGAAACCGACAGTGAAAACGCCAACTACGAAGAAGTATTCGATGAAGAATCCTCCTTATTGAATGAGCGCCGTCATGTTGCAAACTACTCCCACCACATGCCTAAGCAATTGCCTCACCGTACTAGAACCAAAGAGGTCAAGAAAGGTACTGCTTCTATTGCAAAGACCTTCTTCTTACTATTCAAGTCATTGGTGGGTTCTGGTGTCTTGTTCTTACCAAGAGCTTTCTACAACGGTGGTTTATCCTTCTCTATCGTGGCATTGACCATGTTCGGTATCTTGACTTTCTTCTGTTACATTGTCCTTATCAAATCCAAGAAAATCATGAACTTATCATCATATGGTGAATTGGGTTATAAGACTCACGGTAGACCTTTGAAAATCTGCATTATGATTTCTATCATTTTGTCTCAATTTGGTTTCGTGGCTACTTATATCCTTTTCGCTTCAGAAAACATAATATCATTCGTCAGCAGCATCTTACCTCCACAATATCATCATTTCTTAACCACAGCCAACCTTGTCATCATTCAATTTATCTTTTTAATTCCATTGGTGTTAATTAGAAACCTTACCAAGTTATCTTTTGTATCTTTGGTCTCCTCAGCATTCATCATTATCGGTTTAATTATCATCTTCTACTTCTCTGGAGTGAATTTGGCCCTTAATGGTCTTGGTCCAAATATCAAACAATTCAACTCTACCAGTTGGTCTATGTTAATTGGTGTTGCTGTCACTTCATTCGAAGGTATTGGTCTTATTTTACCAATTGAATCCACCATGGCTCAACCTGAAAAATTCCCAATGGTTTTGTCTGTAGGTATGGCTTTCATTACTGTCCTTTTCGTGGGTATTGGTACTATTGGTTATACTTCTTTCGGAGATCAAGTGAAATCTATTATCATTCTTAACTTACCACAAGACAGTTTTGCAGTTCGTCTGATTTTAGTTTTATACTCATTAGCTGTGTTTTTAACTGGTCCTCTTCAATTATTCCCAGCCGTCAAGATTTTGGAATCTTTGGCATTCCACTCTTCCACAAAGGATAACAGAACTGCCAAGAGTAAGGCAGACAACGAAGGTAAATTATACCGTCATTCTGGAAAGTACAACCCTCAAGTCAAGTGGTTGAAGAACCTTTTCAGAACTGCCATTGTTGGTATCATTTGTACTGTTGCCTACACCAACTCCAACAACATTGACAAGTTTGTTTCATTAAATGGTTGTTTCGCCTGTATCCCATTGGTGTACATTTATCCACCAATGATTCACTTGAAGTCTTTGAACTATAAGCAAAACAGGACCCAATCAGACCATTACTTGAAGTTATTTGATTACTTGTTGATTGTGGTTGGTATTGTTGCTGTGATTTATACCACTTACCAAATTCTTTTCCTCAATTAAAATTAGAACAAAGAGAAATTGAAATTGAAATTTACAAAAAAAGAAAAAACTTACCTTAATATGTGATTTTGCATCCATTTTCCAGACGAGAATGAATATTTTAGATTTTGCAACTTCACTTCATCATTAACCCCACATAATCAAAAATCATAATCAAAAATATTACATTAATTAATTTTTACTGACCAAGCATATTTACGAACGGACATCAAGTATGTACCTGATATGCCTTTTTTAGATATTTGTGTGTGTGAACCTGTGAATATTGGCTAGTTACAATACCATCTACTTCTCCACAAATTATCATTAGCCAGTTCTTTATTGGTTATTTTGCATTACATAGAAAAAAAAAATATAATACCGTAAGATCACATAGAAGTGGACGTAGATCACAATTGGAACATAATAGAAAAAAATGAATCGTGTTCCGTACTGTCACTTGTAAGATCGGATGGTGACCGAGTCATCGCAGCCTCGTCTACAATACTTTTGACTCTTCCAAATTGGCTGCGAGATCTAGTTGCGACCCCCACATTGTCGTGCCCCGACCACCTATCGCCAAACTACCCATCTACACAACCACGCCGTCAACAACACCACATCGTTTACTACTATCTTCTTTGTCGCCCTGTGCGGTATGTCCCGTATCTAACGCCAAAAATCCACTAGAAACATCCATACCGCAACCCTTTCATAGTTCCCGCCAGATCCGACCTCAACCCCACCGATGAGCACACCAACCAAGAAGCCAAAGCTCACCAGTTGTCAGCGATGCCGTCTTAGAAAAATCAAGTGCTCGCTCGATTATCCTTGTGAAGGCTGTAAAAAAATTGGGGTGCAATGTGTGAGAACCAATGACATGAGAAAGAAGCGTCCTGGGGCGCTGTATGTAACAAATCTAGAGACTAAAGTAAAGACATTGACATCATTTCTTCAAAAGCTTAAAGATTCATCATTTGAAGAGACCAGAGACCTTATAAAAAGTTCCAACCTCGATGAGTTGATCAGAAGTGATCTTGAAGGGTCAGTAATCAAGATGGAAGATTCAGAGCTGGTAGACCAGACCTCTGATCTGGCCATGACCAACGAGATCAAAGACGAAAGACCCAAAGGAAAGGATGATCTTGACCTGTTGATAACATCCAAAGAAGATTCAGTTGATCCAGAGTTCCCATCAAAGCGTAAGTACAGTATCTATGATGAACACGCTGAAGACAGAGCCGTTTATGGTCCTACAAGTGTCTATGATGGATCACTTATCAATAAGAGTGCCAAATATCTTAAGACTGAAGAAGACACGTCCATCAAATCCTACAACACCAATAAAGATATCCTAGAATGTATAAAATTGTTTTTCACCTGGCAGTATCCTGATCACAATATGTTTATTTTCAGAGAAGCATTCTTAATCGACTTTTTCAACCCTAAACCAAATAGTTTATACTGTTCCAAGGTTCTTATTTTAAGTATATGTGCCTTAGGTTCCAAAATGTCAGACGATGAACTAATCTACAACAAGTCGATCCAATTCTATAATGAGGCCAAAAGTATGCTTTTAAGAAGACTCAATAATCCTTCATTAACTTCTTTACAGAGTTTCTTATTGTTAGCATTCTATGATATTTCCAATGGTTACAATTCCAGTGGATGGATGTTATCAGGAAATGCTATGAGAATGGGTTTCGATTTAGGGTTTCAACTCAATCCTGAAGTTTGGTTTGTGAAGTCCAAAGAAGATTTGGGTCCATTAGACGTCAATATTAGAAGTAGAATCTATTGGGGAAGTTATGTTGCTGATCACTTTATCAGTCTTCTTCTAGGAAGACCTTCATTATTGAAATTAACTGATGCTTCTATTCCAGAAACAAATGATTTACCAGATTTGGAATGGATTGATGAATTTACCTATCGTGGGTTTGTTAAGAAGCAACAGATGATGAAGAAAACATCTGGTGATCGTCCTGTTCCACCTCCATTGATTGAAGCCGAGCAATCCTATATTTCTAACCCTCTTAACAAAATTATCAACCTTATTAATATCTCAGATAATATGTTAAATGATATTTTTACAAAGTCTGATTCCGAAAATGATCCAAATCATGAAGACTTAGATCTTGAATCAAGATTAGAAAAATTAAATCAATATAATCAACAAATCATGCATTGGAAAAAGACACTTCCTCCAGATTTACAGTGGGATAGGGTTTCTCTTCGTTTAACAGCAGAAAACCCAACTTTAACCTGTATTAGATATTATTACTATATCTTAATTCTTTGTCTCAATCGTCCATTCGTGGGTCTTGTTCAAAAAAGAGAGACCACTAAACCTCAAGCACAGAAAATTTCGCCAATCAAAATTTGTGATGAAGCTATTGATGATTTATATGAAGCAATCAATAAGTTTCAATCTGTTCATGGATTTAGAAGAGTTTCTGTGTTTATGGTTTACTGTTCCATTTTATCTATTTCAATTATTTTATTGACCAATACCAGTAAACAGTTGATTAACGAGAAGAAGGATAGACTCCAGTTCTTTATGGAAGTTTTACATGGATCATCAAAAACCTGGAAATTGGCTGAAAAGTCTTATAATATGATTAATATAAAATTAAAAACCAGATATGAAGACCCAGATGAAGAAGAACTGATGAGTCCAAGAACATATATTCAAGAAAAGGTGGAAACTCCAATATCCAAATCTGATCCAGTGGACGTTAATGATTATGGAGCTGCCGTTTCAATTGAAAAGCAAAATCATCAATTACTTGCGAGACTTGATCCAACAGCTATTGCTGCAGGAGGATCGGTGATGAGTCCTCCTAATGTATTAACTCCACCAAGCCAACCTGCTATAGCTGGTGCTAATTTACCTCGTTCAGTGGTTGATTCAAATACAGAGTTACTATTTGACAAGAACTTGGATTTCTTGGGTGGTCCTCCTGTTTTGATGACATCAGACTTGTTTAATGAAGACTGGGAATCATTGTTCCCAGATTATATGTTCAATCCAAACAATTGAAACCCACTGAACATTCTTGATGAATTACGAATAATGGTCTTTTAAATAATTTTATGATTATGGTACGATTATGGCCCTTAGATGGCCCAAAATAATATTATGGCATCCTCAATGATTAAACAATCGTGGGTGCAAAATATTTGGTGGATTGGCTGCGAATTTGCTAAACAAATGAGTGGACCACCATAATGTATATATTCCTAAGTATATTTTGTACATATATTACAATAACTAGACGTGCTTGATATTCCAATTTCAAATTGACTACACATAAATCTTGGTAGATTCTTCAATGTAAACTATTTGCAGTATTATTGATCTATATACAAGTTGAAAAAAAAATTCAACCACTATTAGCCTTTGCAGACATTTGTGCTTGTTTGACTAAATTATCTGGAGCATCCATCTTATCCAACATAATTTCTACTAATCTTGTCTTGTCATTCTTGGCAAAAGACTTATCATCAAATAACTCTGTTAACTCCTTTGGAGTTGTAACTTTCAAAGACTCGAACTCCCCTTTTTTGGCACCAAAAGTATCCAAAATGTTGAGATGTTTCCAAGGTTGAATATCGTTGTATACTGCTTCTTCACCATGGATCAATCTTTCAATGGTATAACCATCATTATTCAAGACAAAGATATAAATATTATTCTTGTTTCTTACCATACTTGATACTTCTTGTACGGTTAGTTGCAAAGAGCCATCACCTACAAAAAGAATAACTCTTCTGTTAGGGTCCAATTCTTCAGCTGCAACAACACCACCAAAAGCTGCACCCACGCTGTAACCAATGCTTCCCCATAAGATTTGGGAAATACCAATTGTATTACGTGGATACTTGGTTTGAACAATACCAAATGAAGAGGTTCCTGTTTCGGTAACCACAACATCACCTTCTCTAAGCCAGGAGGATAATTTGGACCAGAGCCATTGTTGAGTGATCTTTGAATCCTTTGGTTCCAGGGCCTTGAATGGATTTTTCACTACATCCGAAGGAGTATAATGCTCAAGGCTCTTCCTCAAATCTGGGTGCTTGAGTAAGGCTCTCATTGCATGTTTCATCCTGATTCCTGGGTACTGAGATTGTCTAATTTTGGTATGATCAGAATGGAATTCAATCACATTCTTGGTTGATAAACCATAGGAGAATGAGCCGGTGTTGAAATCACTCATCATGGAACCTATCGATATCACCAAATCAGCAGATTCAACTGCTTTTTTAACATCAGGATAACTCAAACTTCCAACATAAACACCAGTAAATCTGGGATGATCTTCATCAATGAGTCTGGCTCCCTTTGCCATTGGAGTAATGGCGAACTTGAATTCAGTAGAGTCGATTAATTCCTTAGCTTCTTGATTGCAGTTATGTCTGGCACAACAAGCGTCAATTAAAATAATAGGGTCTTTAGATTTGGACATCAACTCGAGAATACGCTCAATGACTTCGTCTTCTGTTTCTTTATCATTCTCTGGAACTGATAAATCAAGAGGTTGCTTCAATCTTTCTAATGGTACTTCCTCGTCTACCAAATTGGCTGGGAAAGCTAAATAAGTTGGTCTTTGGTTAACAAAAGCTTCTCTGATACACCTATCGATAACATCGGGTCCAGTAGCACCATCTTTAACCACTCCAGTAGTCTGACTGATATGTGAGGACATCTTTTCGAAGACAGTGAAGTCACCATTTCCCAAGGTGTGGTGCAAGAGTAACTGCTTCTGTTGAGCAGAAACAGATGGAACCCCAGCTATATGGAGCAAACCAACATGTTCAGCATAAGATCCAGCAATACCGTTCATTGCAGAAAGTTCTCCAACACCAAAAGTAGTAACGAGAGCAGCGAAACCTCCTGGTCCATTACTAAATCCACTCTTCACTCTACTGTAACCATCAGCAGCATAAGCAGCATTCAACTCGTTAGCATTTCCTTTCCAGTCTAAACCATCCACTTCTTCAATTTTATCTAGAAGTGTAAGGTTGAAGTCTCCTGGAACTCCAAAGATAGATCCGACACCAACAGGTTCTTGGTGAAGTCTCTCAAACAAGTATCTTCCTAAAGAAATTGACATGATATATTATGAGCACTAAAAATTGTCTAATTCACTCTAAAAGTGAAATCCAGACCATTTGTCTATTTTATACTACTAGTAGTAGCAATATCAAGTGTTCTTGGTAGCAATATCTGACTGTAATTGTGTGTGGTAAATCGCACTAGGCTTGCTACTACTAGTTTGCAGCAATTAAAACGATTGCTATTGCGAAACGGTGAACTTGCAGATCTTTCGGAAAAGCCATACAAGATTCAGATCTAATATCAAAATACAATTGGCTTATAATATAGTGTACGGATATATGTCTACCAGGTAGTTGAAATAGGATTACAAATACGTAACTGACTGCCCATTGGAAGGATTTTGCAGCAATTATTAGTGCATATGCGACATATACATTGAAGCCCAAAATGTCTAACTAATAGGTTGGTTATAATTGCAAATAATATACAAAAGGACTTATGGCTCACCTCCTTCCGGTGAGAGGACTCCTACGATGTCATATTGTAAGGTTGTAGATTGGGTTTACACTATAGTATCAAAAAATTAAAAAAAATAAGAAATGATTCCGCCCAGGATCGAACTGGGGACGTTCTGCGTGTTAAGCAGATGCCATAACCAACTAGACCACGCAACCTTTTCTGTTGAAATGTAAAGGATTCAATAGGGGTGCTTCCGTAATACCTAGGATTATTAGGTTATAGAAAGCTCTTGTTTAGATTAAAGTTTAATTGATAAGTTATTACGTAAAGAATAGTATCTTTAAACAATATATATTAATGTGGTGTTAGTTGAGACTAAGATACGCACAGTAACCAAATAACAATATAGAAAGGAAACTAATAAGTAATAACACTAATGGACCAAGAAGATTCTCTTGTTCCCTCTGGCATATTTATATATAATTGATTCAGGGGTTGAGGCTGTGTCACCCCTGATATAATCCCTGGGCTCTCATGCCACTAATGGTCTTATGGCATACCATTTCTAAACTTCTAGACCTTGCCTTTTGGCAACCTATCTCGTGATCACTCTCGTGACCACTCCCGTGATATCCTCGTGATGTCCACTCTATACCTTTACATGAAAATTTTATTTTTGCGACTTTTACACCATGACAAATAATAAGTATCTTTTCCTCTTGACACTCTATTTAATTAGATACCTGTGGTTAATTTCAGCTTTAAAGTGTTTTTCAAGCTTTATGTGGTGGTTTTACAAGTTATCAGAACATTTGGAGCAACTTTATTTTTCAAATAATCAAATATGATTATTTCTAATATTTTAGATTAATTGAATAATTTCACTAATTGTTGCAAATATCTATAATTATACGAATTAATATGATGAAAACTATATTTAACAAGCCCAAAGTTTAATTAACTTTCATTATTCGTCTCTAACAGGGTGTAAAACACGATATCTTACTTCATCTCGTAAACTACTCGACTCTATACCACTCGTCATGTTCACTTAGTATTCGCAGCCATTACTTGCAAAAAGCCACTTCCAACCAATTATCCCCTGACGACGCAGACGAACATGTGACAATGACAGTAAGAGGCTGGCATATTCTATTATTCAGGCAAGGAACAAGGGTCTCTGGTCGCTTGACATGTCTACATTAGTTCATAGCTCCTACATTCCAAGTGCTCGTCTAAAAATTCACCAGCCATCGAGACCGAGACTGTATAGACTTCAAAGACGCGTCCCCGCGTTCAGGTATAATCAAAGACATATAAGACTGTCTAACCATCATCTAAATAGTCATCTCGATACTTATTAACCTATATCGATACACTCTTTCATTATAGTGCTGCAATGGGATTCATCGAGGATAACAGAAGGGGCCAGGCGTCCAATATCAGTGCTCTTTCCACTGCATTTCTCACTCAGATGAACATCAAATCGTCTACCAGTTGTAAGGAGGTCACCATGATACCATCGGTGAACCTGTACTTAAAGTTCGTTGACAATTGTTACAAGGCTATTCTTTGTGAGTTTCCCCAAATTTCGACCTTTATTGGTCCAGCTATCTTCCGTCATATTAGTGCATTGATGTTTGCAAAGAGAATGGAAGATATTGCATTGAAGACTTCAGGTATAAGGTCGACAGTCGAGACCAGAGTCTACATTCCTTCTGGAACCCAAATTTTTCAACCTATTCTGGACATTTTATCCACTTTGGGTGTCACTAGAGTCACCGAGACCTCCACCGTCTATATTCCTCAACATCCATTACCAGATAGTTTAAAGAGAGAAGACGTAGCTTATGAGTATGAATTGGAAATCAGAAATGGTTGTGCATTCGACTGGGAAAAGTTGAGTTTGGATGCAAAAAATGAGATGTCCAGCTTGAGAAAGCCTTTAAAATCTACCGGTAGCATGAAATCCAATTGGAAGAAACCAAATTACTATGAGGAATACGACCAATTGAGACAAAAGTCTAAAGTGGAACTGGAAAAAGTCCCAGAAGAAAATAAGGAAAATGTCGAGCCAACTTCCAAGAAAGAAAAAATCAAGGCCGATGAGCCAGAAATGACCCTTGAAGAAGTCATTCGTAAAATCAGAGCCAAGGAATTCGAAGTTCCAAAGGAGTCTATCAGATATGTTTCATCCGATGTCGATACTAGATTCCAAGACCCTAACTTAGGTAAATATTTAGGTTGGTTCGAATTGGAATGGGAAGCCTACAAGAAGTTAACTGATACTATCAAGAGTAAGATATTGTTGGACTCCAAATGGCCAGTTTCTGCTGCTGGTACTCCTGCTTGGATTCTTGATGTTTGTCATAGTTCCAATGGGTACTTCCTCCAAATGCCTTTGGCCACTATATCACCTGTTGACCAAGCATTGGCCCTTTTGGTGCCTATGTCCTCTTGGCATCTTCATGACCAGTCACAGTATGTTGAACACTGGTATAGCACAAGTATTGTCTTTGACGATAGATATTCTCAATCATCTCAATGGATAGCAAAGGCTACAAGATTGAAGGATTATTCCAAATAAAACAACAAACAAAGTGATTTAAACTAATGACAGACTCATAGGGAGTTCTGTTGACGATAATGAATGTTCCAAGCGAGGTTATAGACAATAAATGTTTTCAAGAGTATGCTCTGTAGTTTTGTATACATAATATAACGTGATATTATACATCTTATTTTTTCGCAGTAAAAGAAGATACAGCTTAAAAAGACATCCAAGGGGCTATGCTGGCGTAGAAGGAAAGATATAGACTGATACTATAAGGTAGTACACTCCTATACTAAATTTGGGGTGCGTTGATTATGTTCCAAATTGGGTTTATTACATACATTTTTTTGGGTGCGAAATTTTGCAGCCATTTAGCAGAACAGACTTCAAGTATAGTGAGATTAACTAGACATCAAGCGCAAGATAAGTACCAATAGTAAGTCAAGGACACCTCATAATTCCATTAGATAAAATAAGCACCCAGTTTAATAGTACTTGTTACTCTTTTACCTCTATACCCTGTCTATTTTTCTTTTTTAACAGGCATAAAACTCTTTAAGCAGAACAAATCTAGATGAACACTAAATGTGAGTTCTACTGAATCAAATTAATCCAAAACTATTCACTACTTTATTCTTCTTTCCAAGATACCTTTAAATAAAGCAATCTACCTTTTCTCCTTTCGTTGTTTATCATGAAGCGTTCCAAGAGTTCCGTTTTTCAAGAGCAACTTGAAGAAGCTGAAGCGCAGTCTCCACTCAAAAGAACACCTTCATACAGAAGATATGCCATAACTACACCAATGGAAAAGAAGTTCTTCCACCATAATAACACAAGTTCTCCTTCGCTAGAAGAATTCATAGAATCTTCTTATGATGTTTTCCCAGGTTGTCCTGAAGAGTTTTTAATTGATCTTTTCCCAGAGTTTTCGTCCTCTTATCTCTTGAAGACTAAGATGGTAAGTAAGAGGATATCTGATCAAATCCCAGCATACTCTGGACTCTCCGATGCCGAAAAGCTTCTTCAATATAAGTTCTATGAAAAGAACAGATGTACCAGTGAACACAATTATTTAAAAAAGAAGAGACTGAGAGAAATTGCCATGATACAGTTCTTACAACAGCTGGGACCAAGAGAATATTATGAGTGGAATGCCAATGTAGTTCCAGATAAAATTTGCAAAAAGAAGATTAAAAGAAGGTATAGCACCAGTTTATTAACTGGAGTGAATGGAGTTAATGGATCTTAAGAATGGTATTATTATTAATATAATTATATATAATTATTAAGGGTGTATGGAATACACACACAGTCCTATTAAAGAATATGATTTTCATCCTATATTTGGTTGATGAATAAATCTCTTCATAATGAACTTTTTTTTTATTTTTATGTGAACAATCTGTTTCATTCGTTAATCTCAGCTATTTGATAACTCATTTCCAACAAATTCATTTGTTCAATTGTCTACCCAGATTTCATCTTGGACGAAATATAACCAGTTGAATCCATTCCAACTACTTATAATTCCAATTCCACAATAGACACTGATTATCATGAGTTTCAAGAACTCTAACTTTTTCAAAACTTCAAACTTATGGTCAAACAAATCCATAAGACTGACAATAATCAAAACAGGTATAAGACCTAAGATATAACTGTTGATGACTCTATCCAAAATGTATCCTGGTTCTCCAGCATCCTTTGGAACTTTAACAACTTTTCTAAAGTTGAAATAGTAAATAATGTACCATAATAAAGTATATACCACTTTAATAAGCCATTCACCAGGAGTAAAAATTAATGGGAATAAACTAATGTAAGCACAGCTCACCAATAAATTGAATGGACCCAATAATCTTCTATCTCTACCCACAAGGAAAGTGATTGGGAAAATAACAATCAAAATGGCCTTTTCATGAACATGCCATCCGAATAAGAAGGAGGAGTATCCACATAAAGTTAAGGCACCAATAAATCTTCCGAAAGTAGGTTGAATAAATAATGGGACCAAAGCCATAATTTGGTAGAAAAGAGTAAGGATAAAAGTCAATTGTGGAGTGATTGTAGGTAAGATCAAAAATTCGATTTCACCAACCAAGCCTCTGGTTGAAGAGTTTATGAAATTGGAATCAGTCAAGAGTTTAGGATCAAATTTGAATAATTTTTGTAAAGGAAATTGACTCAAAGGAATTCTCTTGTAGACTTGGATCAAAACTCTATCGAGGAAAGAATAAATGGCCCACACATTTGGAGCCCAATAGGCATGAGTCAAACCTCTGCTGAATGGGAAGAGTCTCAGGATAAGTTGAGGAATTACATCGTAGTAGTAGAATGGAGCAAATGCTACACCGAAGATAGCAATAACCACAGCACCAAGCTTGGTAAGGTTCTTCCATCTCACCAAAAAGATTATGTTTTCCACCATTCTGCGCTTTGGATCAAAGTTAAGGTTCAAGCAATAAGCTCTTAATAAAAAGATAAAGATAGCAGGTGCCAAATAAAGGTAGATATGCTTAAAACAGAGTAACAAGGCAAACCAAAATCCACACATCAAGTATCTCTTCAATCTAGCACAATTAATAGCCAATACTAAAATTCCGTACATCATACCGTTATACTGGAAATGAATATGGTCAATGATCAATAACCCTGGAGATAAGGCAAGACTAGAGGCTGCAACATAAGCTCTTCTCTTAGAGGTAACGGAAGTGGAAGAATCGATGTACCATTGTAAAGCCACGAAAAGTACGATTTCACTAGCAATTACTGTAAGTCTTTGGAAGTAAATTGTTGGTAACGAGTAAGCGCCCACTTCGACTATATCCAAACAGCCATCACGTTTGACGAAATCAGGCACCAATTGGGCCAAAAACCATTCGAAATAGGCAAAGAATGGCGGGTAGTCCAAGGTCCATTGGGAAGTGTTTTCAATGTACCATTTTGATACCGGTAAGTTCTTGGTAATTGCTAACCAGTTACGGTGAACATCGAAATCAGTAGAATGATAACTGACAATTAGAAGTAATTTCAAGGTTAACGTGACTACCCAGATGTTAAAAAGGGAATATCTCCGATTGACCTGGACGACATCAGGTCGCTTCACGGAAGACTCACTCATATTGGTCGAGGAGGTCACAGTTGTGGAGTTTATGAAGGGTTTAAAGGTGGATGTTGAGAGGTGAAAGGTGGATCGTAAATTATAGAGTGAGGCTTATGTAATCAGATAAGAGGACCACAGTTTTAAGAGATAGAACAGTGAAAAGTAATACAACACGCGTCCAGAAGGATAAAAGAAGCCAAGTCGAGTCATTAGAAGAGACTAGTATAGTTGTATGAGTTTTCCATCCCCTTATAACTGTAATTTAGGGTATTTTTCAACCACTTTGGACACCCACTGGATCCAACAAAATATACCCAACAAGAGGTGAAAAATTGGCCAAAAAAAGAACTAAAAGTAACCAAAGACACTTCAAAATACTAAAACAATTATAAAGAAAAAAACAAGCCATTTTATTCATACAATAACGGCCCACTACAGTTTATTCTATTAGCTCTACCTCCTATGTACCACACGACTCGTTTTTTCGAGCATTTTTTAAGTCAACAAGAACGCCTGGTTAGCTCAATCGGTAGAGCGTTTGACTCTTATGTCAAGACATCAAAAGGTTGCGGGTTCGACCCCCGCATCGGGCTCTTGTTCTTTCCTTGCCTGGTTAGCTCAATCGGTAGAGCGTTTGACTCTTAAACTCGAGGTATCAAAAGGTTGCGGGTTCGACCCCCGCATCGGGCTTATTTTTTGCTTCCTCTCTCTCTCTCTCTCTTTTTATTCTTCCTGCTCTTATTGCTCGTTCTACTCTTTTCTTCCATTAACTGGAATTTTCATTTTTTTATTGTAACAGTCGCATCACGTGACACACCAGCTGTCTAATATGTTCAAAAAATCAAGGTTGTTTTCTCAACCATCACCACCACCATGACTGATAAAAGACAGGACTCTGATGCTGCCGACTTGTTGTCGTCACTTAACATCAACAAGGAAGGAAAAGTGGCCGAAAAAATCGAAAAAATTGAGTCTGATTTGAAGAAATCTGATGGATCTAAGGAATCAGAAGAAGCCAAACCAGAAGCGGCTAAACCAGAAGAAAAGAAGGAATCTGAAGACAACAAGGATTCTGAAGAAAAGAAGGAAGAAGATGAACAACCAGCCACCAACTTAATAAAATCTACTTATGAAGTCAAGGTTAAATTGGCTGATTTACAAGCTGATCCAAACTCTCCATTATATTCTGTTAAATCATTTGAAGATTTAGGATTAAAACCAGAATTACTTAAAGGTTTATATGCTATGAAGTTCAATAAACCATCCAAGATTCAAGAAAAGGCATTACCATTATTAATGTCCAACCCTGCCACCAATATGATTGGTCAATCTCAATCTGGTACTGGTAAAACTGCTGCTTTCTCATTAAATATGTTATCAAGAGTTGATGAAAATCTTGCTACTACTCAATGTTTATGTTTAGCTCCAACTAGAGAATTAGCAAGACAAACCTTAGAAGTTATTCAAACTATGGGTAAATTCACCAAAGTTACTACTCAATTAGTTGTTCCAGGATCTGTTGAAAAAGGTCAACAAGTTCATGCTCATATTGTCGTCGGTACTCCAGGTTTAGTATTAGATTTATTCAGAAAGAAAGAACTTGATAAAAGTCGTATTAAAGTGTTCGTTTTAGATGAAGCTGATAATATGTTGGATGCTCAAGGTTTAGGTGATCAATGTCTCAGAGTTAAAAAAGTTTTACCAAAAGATACTCAACTTGTGCTATTCTCCGCTACTTTTGCTACTGAAGTTAGAAAGTATGCTGAAAAGTTCGTTCCAAATGCAAACTCTCTTGAATTAAAACAAGAAGAACTTAATGTTGATGCTATTAAACAATTATATATGGATTGTGATTCTGCTAATCATAGAGTTGAAGTTTTATCTGAATTATATGGTTTATTAACCATTGGTTCTTCTATTATTTTCGTGGATAGAAAAGATACTGCTGATAAATTATATGCTAAGATGGTTGGTGAAGGTCATTTATGTTCTGTTCTTCATGGTGGTTTAGAAACATCTGAAAGAGATAGATTGATAGATGAATTCAGAGATGGTAAATCTAAGGTTTTGATTACCACCAATGTTTTGGCTAGAGGTATTGATATTGCTTCTGTTTCCATGGTGGTCAACTATGATTTACCTGTTGATAAAGATAGAAACCCAGATCCTTCTACTTACTTGCACAGAATCGGTAGAACCGGTAGATTCGGTAGAGTTGGTGTTGCTATTTCTTTTGTTTATGATAAACCATCTTTCCTTACCTTGAAGGCAATCCAAGATTACTTCGGAGGTATTGAAATGACCAGAGTCCCAACCGATGACTGGGATGAAGTTGAAAAGGTGGTCAAGGCTGTTATTAAGAAATAAGTAAATATTAGGAAAAGGTAATTGATATTTTTTTCATTACCCATAATTTAATTATTCACGAAGAAGAGACCTTCAAAAAATTTATTATGAATGAATTATAAGATTAATTCTTCTATAGCTTTATAGGGTAATTACAAAGAATATAACGTGTGTAGATCTATTTACATAAGAGACTATTAAAGCTATTTAAATATTTGTAGACTCCAATTCAAAAAAGCCAATGGGTTTAGTAGTTGTTTATAAATTGCTTGGTTCTGACTGGTAATCTCTTGGCCACAACATCCCAATCAATACATTCCCAGACATTTTCAAGGTATTGTTGCTTACCATAAACACCATAATCCAAAATATAGTTTCTCATGGATGCATCAACTGCCAACACTGGCAATAATTTTTTATCATTGTATAAAGTATTGAATTCAGCTTCTTCAGTGGTACCTAAAGTTAATCTATCAATTTCTTGTTCTAATTGTTCAATTTCTTGGACAACTTCATTGGCACCAGAAGAAGAGCCAGAAGCAGAATCGTTTTCAATTCTTTCTCTTTCGAGTTGTTTGTTCTTTAATGCAGCTAATTTGGCTTCCTTTTGTAACTTCAATCTGTTGATTTGACCAGATCTTAAAGAATCATCCACAACACCAGCATTATAAGTATTAACAATAGCTAAGTTGTTGTAGACAGGTTCTTTGGTGGAACCTGGTTCAGTTATGCTAGGAGATTGTTTCAAGATATTTTGACTCAAGTTACTTTCAGCAACTAACCATACTAAACCATCACCTTTAATACCTTTAGCAGAATTAATCAATAAGTTTCTAAATTCTTCAATAGATCCAAAGGAATCAATGATCCAAGTCTTAAGGTTTTCATCACTTGGAACATTACCGAAAACAGAAGAACCAGTTTTCAATAAATCTTTTGGTTGACTTTGAACAATTTCAGTAGCTTGAGGGTTTTCCTTTAAACTTTCTAAAAAGAATTGAAGGTTATATAATAAAGAACTGTATGAATAAATACCATAATGGTCTGGTTTTTGTATGGTTTGAGATATCATATCCAATAAATTGTTGGAGGAGGTTTCAGCGTTGGCTTGTTCCAATGATTGGTTCAATCCGTCAACCAACTGTTGACCTCTTTGGAACCATAATTCATTAACGGTGTTGGAAGAGAATAATCCTTTAAAGTCTTGTTCGGTGGATTTGACGGTTTCTAAAGTGGAAATTGTTGGAAGTTTGAAAGACACGTTTCTTTGTGACTGTAAGAAGACCGCAGGTCTCCTTGGTAATGATCTGGCGACTCTGTACATGGTGTTTTGGTGGTAGATGTATTGTATAAGTTGGTGAAAAATTTTGGTATGTCGTGCGGATCCAAAGACTGGTGGAAGTCTGGTGAAGGTCTCCAGTTGTAGTGAGCGAGCGAGACACTTAGCGAGAGAGTGGTAGAAGAAAGGGTGGGGAGGTGGCTACAACAGAAGGGTAAAAGAAACAGTTAAAGTGGTACTAAAATCAGGACAGCTCAATAATAATAACCTGGGGTTTAGGTTTTGTATATATGTGTTTTTGGCTGAATTTACTGGTATCTTTTGACTGTCTCGCTATAGAAGTTCTCACTAAATTACCGAGAGTCGCGGTAGCGTAGGGAGAGAGACAAAAGAACAGAAGTCTTCTAGTAAAGCTACAAAGGTGTAGGATAGATATTTAGGACTCTTGTAAAACGACCCAAATACTGTTATGGACTGACTAAACACTATGACATAGATTTGATCTAAGCTGGATCTCATTTTTAGCCATTCGGTCCGGGTTATTTCACCTGTTCTACAGCGATCTCGCTAGACTCTCGCTATTTCTCACCACTATCCTTCACTACTCTTATTAACTACTTGTCTACATCTCATTTCATTTCGATTAAAACACTTTATTACAGGTACATAAATTCATACAACCAAGAAATCACAACCATTTGCGATGTAGCCATGGTACAGTTGATGGCCAGCAAAAACAACCGGAGAAGAAACAGCCCAGTCTATAACATAACCTAAGAAGTCATGTAAGCTTCATTGATTAGAATCAACGAAAGTAGTTAAATTGTTAAAATTAAAACCACCAGAGTGGTTTATTGTATTTTTATTTTTTTTATTAACCATTTTAACTCTTGAATGAACGTGTCGTAAGCTCACTTCGTTAGTTCCATTTGAACTGTTAGATCACAAAACTAAAGAAACCTCTGGTTTAATTCTAGTTTTGGTTAATTTGTCCATTCTACATCTTAAATCCCATTAAGATGAATTAATTATTATCAAATAAGAATAAGAAGATTAAAAAAATAATAAAATTAATCACCTTCTAACCTTCAAACTCTTAACTCTTCTTAATAAGGAATTACCTGCTCCCATACTTGGAGGAGCAAGGTCATCTGTGCTGGCAACATTATTTAATGATCCTCTTCTAGTAGGTTCTGGTGAAGTTAATGGACTATCATTTGAGTTTCGACGGGTACTGTTTTCACTTGCACTGTTTTTACGTAATCTTTGTACTAATGACTTCTTTCTACCCAATCCTCCGCTGGATGCATTTAAGTTATCTTCAACTGCTCTGGTAGCTGGAGCACCATCCATAAATGTAGATGATCCTAAACCAGCAGTAGCATAACCATGAACTGGTTCAGCTTTGACATTAGAAGAAAAGTTAATGATTGATGGATTGGATGAAAGTTCACCTGGAGCCTTTGGAGCATCGGCATCAATAGTTTTAGTAATTACAGTTTCTCTTGGTTTGACCTTTATGGAGGTTTTTCTTCCCACTATTTCATTTTGATCATCATCATATTGGCCAAATGCCAAGTTCATTTGTTGGTTTTTATCAGTACCACCATAACCCTTGATACTTGTGTTTGGACCATCTGGTGCATATGCCATTACTGGTGCACTCTTGACATTCTTGTTTCTGTGAGGAGTACAAGCATCAAAAGGACCATCATGATGGAATCCACCACCAAAGAATCCAGTGACATCAAGTTTATCAATTGTATCTAAATTCTTTGGTTTAACTGGATCTGCTTTTGGAGATTTATTTCTAGATGATTTGTGACGATCACTACGATGACGGTCACTACGGTGTCTGGATGATGATGAAGTGCCCTTATCTCTAGAGCTACGACGTGGTCTTGAAGATTCGGAATGAGAATGGGAACGATGTTGTGAATCGGAATGTGACCTATGTGGTCTAGAAGAACTGGTGGAATGATGTCTAGTTGATGAAGATGGAGCTTTTTCTCTTGGGTAATCACGTTTGGCAGCTTCTGGTCCAGCAGCTTCTTCATATGATGGTGGAGCAAAAGAATCTGGTTTTGGTGGACGTGCTGGTGGAGTACTTCCATTACTGGTGTTTCTTGGAACTGGTGGTGGATCACGATGGTGAACATAAGAATCTGGCTCGTTTAGAGCAGCAGCGAATGGATTATTTGAAGACATTCTGCTGTAACAATAGTTAGTATAATGAATTTTTTAAAAGAAAAGCAAGTAATAGATAATCTTGAACAAATTTTTGTTTCAACTCAGATGATGCTTGTAACTATATATATGAAAGCTGAAACACACAATCAAGTACAATCGCAATCTATATGCATGGCGCAGTCGACACGAACAGATTTAAATGTAAGAAAAAAACTAGGCACTCAGACAGAAAAGGAGAATGGGGGCAATGGGTAACTCACGAGATGACTAGATTGGGTAACTAAATGGCTGTTTTCGATATTAGGATAAGTAACAGGAAAAAAGAAGGCTTAATCTATTTTTTTTTTGATTAGTGATGATTTTATGTTGATATGTCGAAGAGTGGGGTGGGGGTGTCACGGTAATTTCGAACAAGGGTCTCGCTGGCTAGCGGGGCACACGTGACACAAAGGGATTGACATTTAAAGGTGTGACGATCACTAGCCGTACACGCGCCGCACTCTCTAACCAATTTTGAAACTTTGTACGCCCAATTCAGGTATACAGCAATTTATGGTTAGATAAGATAAAAAAAACGCAATCAACTATTTTTTTTGATCATCATAATAGATCCACAATAATGGCAGTGCTTGCCCCTCCTTCCTTATTCTGTCCATAACTTTTGAAGTCGCGTGAAAACGTTCTACCCCCCGCGTTCAGATGGGTAAATCTGTCAACACATATGTCTAATGTCATGTCGTAGAATACCCCACCATAGACGCGACCACCTAGCGAAATTACCCGCATATTGTGCCCGATCCATCTAAATTATGGTTTTATGGTTTCCGCCCTTAAAAAAGGGTAAACTTTGGCGGTAACATAAACCAAATCTAGGGGATACCAGGGATATAGGGGGTAAGTCCCTTCTTCGTATTAGGACCACTGATAATTAAAAATCAGGGCATTGCCAATAGCAAAATAGCCTAATATCTGACTTCCAGCACGTTTTTTGTTTTTGTAGTGTGCGAGAATGCCTTATTTTCCTGATTTACTGTTTGCCTATTTTCCTTTGTTGTCTTTCACTGCCTTCTTAGTAAGCGAGTCTAGCCCTTTTTCTGGATTATGTCTGTTTCTTTGTCTCTCTTTCTTTCCTTCTCTCTCTATGTCTCTGCCTAAACGCCTAATAGTTCTGGATCCACAACAATAGTAGGCTTCTGGCCCTTTCACCTCCATAAAGATTACGATTGTATTTATGAGTTCTAGGTCTAGCTGAGTAAGCTGATTTCATCTGATCAAAAATAAAAAAATTTGTTAGTAGTAGTAATTGTAATTATACGTACACATTTCCATAGTTGACACTACTGTCACTATCAGCTCTAACCGGTTTTGGAAGAAACACTGGTTTACCAAGTTCTTCTTTAGTCAGTGGACTGTACTTCAATCCCATGTTGACGGGATTAAGAGGCTTCTCTTCGTCTGATGACACGTCAATTAATTGTTTATTCTTTTCAACCCAGTCGTCAAAACTACTTGGTCTTTCATTTGAGTGAAGTGACAAGTTAGAAAGATTGGACAACTTTGGTGCCTCGTACAGAGGTTTTTGTTGGTTCTGTCTGAACGGATTATTGGATGATAACCTTCTCAACGAGTCGGTAGACGCGTAAGAATGGTTTGGTTGTTGGTACATTATGAATCAACGGGGTTAAGTTATAGGGAGAAAAAAAATGTGTGGGTTTTAATGACAACTTCTGACTTCAACAAAAAAAAACTGTCTCTCTCTCTCTTACTCTCTCTCAACTTCTTATTGTGTGAAACGACGACGACGACTTTCAGAAAACTTCTTTTGATAACTGGTTCGTCTAACTAGGATTCGGATCGGAAGGTCTTTAAAAGAAAAAACGGTTAAATGACTGTTGATGATCCTGGTGGAGGGTAATTTAAAATTGTATAAAAAAAAAATTGATGGTATAATGGAAATAAATTTACAAGTCCCGTCACAAAAAATGGCGATCGTAAAAATCACAGCGACAATTTGGGAACGAACCACGAACCCACCACTAATTACTGAAATGGTGCGTAGACGACGCGTTTATAAATTAACAAAATGGGTATAGGGGACGGAAAGTGGTACGGATCAGGGTTAGAGCCACTCTGGAAAAAATTTAATATCCAGTGCTAAGTACAACTATGATAATCTACAAAGGAGCTGTCACTAGTAGTTTACTGTTGCTGGTAATCATCGTTGTTGTGATGTTAGGTGTTAAGTAAACCCGCAGTAGGTAATGCTAATTGGCGGTAACTTCGATTGTTTCTACATAACGGTCGCGGTATGCCTCAGCCTGGCGCCTTAGACAGAATTTACTGTAGTACTGGAATATTCTCGCTGGAACTTCGCCAGAGGGTTTTAATTTAAAGGACCCCCCGCTAATTATTGGGTATTGGGGTGTAACACCGCGGGGAAAAACTTTTGACGAGATGAAAATTCGCCACTACCACGGAGCTACCATTAGATAAAACCGACCACAAACTTAGTTTTGTTGCATATTACTGAGATTGCCGATTGCCGTGATTTATCTGAGACCAATTTTCCTTCTATTATTTGCTCAAAGGGTAGCTAACCATACACTGTCTTTTTTGTTTTGTTCCACCAAGACTTCTATTAAGGCACAGTCGTAGGCGGATTCGGCTAATTAATCGTTCACAGGCACTGGTGCGTAGCCCCAGCGTAGGCTGTGTCTCCTTACAAAAAAAAAAAAAAAAACTATAGGGAGAAAAAGGGAAAAAGGGAAAATTAGAAAGGTAAAAAAAAACACCGTCCTGTACCGTATATCGCCCCAAAAAGCCCCACCTGCATTGTGTTTCGGTTTTCGGCCCAAGCCACCCACAAGATCAACCATAGAAATTCTTAAAAAAAAAAATAACTGACGGATAACGAGTTAACGGTAGAGCTTAATAGTAGAGCTTATAGTGTAACCAAGTAGTCCTAGGAGTGTAGTAGAAATGTGGAAATATGGCGAGTTTGAATAGTTCATTCTACAAAGTACATTTACGGAAGTCTGTTTCAAGCCTGCGGCGACAGAAAGCCACTCGTGGAGGTGGTATATTTTTCCTCCATTTGGCATTGGTGCCAAAGCTGGTAGTGGCTTTGCTGAAACAAAAATCAACACGCGTCCGTACGTCTCTCACTCTCCGCAGCAACAGGTTGCGTTGCCTATTTGGGAATTACAAATGGTTGCAACTATTCGTTACTGATCCTTTTAAGAGCCTAAACATTCGGTTGCATTATCGTCCTGTTATATAAATATAGAACCGCAAGTAGATCACCTGAGACCTGACACATCAGAAATCTGATCTGAAACAGGAAAACTGAAACACTATGATCTGATTCAGTATCTGATTCTTTACTGTGAATTACATTGATCTGTTCATTATTTATATATTATCATTACTTTCTAGAGCCACTAGAGACATTATAAAAAAAGACTCACTAGAGACACCAGAAAATGCCACTATTAACATAAAAGAGAGAGTTATAGTACAGTTGCAAATGATCTATGTTCCTGCTAAAGAGGAAATCATTGAACGAGAGTGATTGGACAGGGGTTTCACAGTCCAGTGATGTTCTGAACGGCAGCCTAAGCTGGTTTATAAGATAAATGGTGCGAGAGCCTTGTTCAAACCTTATTTGACCAAACAAAAGAGATCAAGTGAACAATAACAAAGAACCACTGCCCATCCCATCAAGATCTTCAAAGGCTATTGTTCCATGGTTCACTTGGCAGACAATCAGATCTTTATCGAGCCACATCTCAGAGAGGCTGATGATCTTTAGTAAGTGTCTAGCTGCTGATCATATGTACCATTTTAAAAAGAACTCCATGTCCAGTCGGTTTCATTGGTGGAGTTCTTTCTTGCCTGTTCCGAAACATACACCTCCACTATATTCAGTGGTCGGCGGAGCAACAGGGCCATCAGAGCCTTGTCTCCATTCACAAATGGGTTTTCAATAAACACATAAGGAAACTTCAAAAGTCCATTAGAATCATCTTCACTTGCTGATTTATTGAGATCAAGCACAAGACTCTTATAGACTTCACCGCAATTCTTACACACCTTGAAAAGCTTATAATTTTCAGGATCACAAATGACCGAAACTTGGGATACTTCTGATCCTACTTCAGAAGTAGCTGTTCCTTCCAAGTTCTTGAAAATTGGTATCACAAACCGGGCTTTTTTATCCAATAGTATTCCATTTCCAGTAAATTTACCCTTTGGAGTAGAATAAACTCTGGTAGGAATACTAAATTTATTGGCATCATCTACTTCATTTTGGATCAAACAGCTTCCACAAAAGATGAAACCACAGAAACGACAATGGTGTCGCCTTAAAGGACCCGATGGTTTGGCAGTGTTGGTAGAAGATGACGAAGAAGGAGAATTCTCATCCTTTCCATCAATAAACATATATACCAATGAAAGAAGAGAGTTCCCAAACGAACGGAAACATTGCATGCAGTGATTAGAATAATTATTAGGTTTCCAGTGACTATGAGTTGGTTCTATTAAGAAAGATTGGGCAACACGTTTCTCATCTTCATCGCTTATATTATCATATTCCTCCACATATTCAGCATCATTAAATCCATCTAAATTAGAAGGAGATGTGATGGTATAAATGGAGTTTATGGCCGTACTCTTGGTTTCGGATGCAGTGGATGTGGATGTTAATGACATCATAGGACGAAGAACAGCAGGAGTGCTTAGAGGTTTCTTCAACTGGTATAAATGATTAATGCGGCCATCAGTAGGAGAGTTATTAAGTGCAGATTGTGAAAAATTAGTGGATGAACTTCTAGAAGGTCTTCTAGTGGATCTATGAGGAGAATAAAAAGGGTTTTGAGGTTCAGGGGTCTCGTTAATGAAGTTATTGAATTTACGACTAAGTTGGTCCCGTTCCAGATTCTTTTCGTAAATATAGTTGTTGACAACATAATCTTTCAAGAGTTTTTGGTTCTCATCTTCATCCGGAGCTCCCTTGGAATCAGGGTTACTTTTCCCTACCGGAGTGGAAAAACGTCTTAACGGCTTGGTAAGGTCAAATATGGCGGGTTTGTATTGTTCTGCTGATTTCATGCTGGTATCGTCGTCTTCAACTGGGTCAACCGGTTCAACCTCGGTACTATCTTTATCATTAGATTTCATGCTATCTTTACTTTCGGTGCTTTTGGTACTTTTGGTACTAATACTTGGATCGCTAGCAAGACTGCTATACGAAGGACGTGGAGGTTTTCTTTGAGTATATGAATAGTTCATGGTATTCATTCTAGGAAACCTTATTTGTTCATCATAGTTGATATCTTTATATTGAACACTACTTGATTCTTCCACCGGTTTTTCAGGTTCTTTCTCCTTTCTAGCAGGTAAAATTTCCGATATATGAGAGTGGTACCCATTCTGAGGATGTTTAGGTGATTTGTTCAAATATTCGTCCACTGGTCTCTTGGAAAATGAAAATGGGGGTAGTTGGTTGGTACTGGAACCATCTCTAGAGCTCTGATCTCCCAAAGATAGATCCCTTAATGTTGGACCTGCGGTTGTCTCAGCCATGATATAAAAAGAAAACTGAACAACGGTCTATTTGTCTAGTTGGAAATCAATAATGATAGTTTTAAAAAAAAAAAAAAAATTATCAGTTGTGTTGGTTATTATTAAACAAAACTTCCCCCTCAATAATGATGAATTGCAAATCAATAGATCTTATCTGGATGGCGCACGTGACAGTTTCATTGATAAGATTTCCCCAAACCGAGCGTTGCTATTGGTTGGAAATGATAGTAGGAAGGGGGGTAAAAGCAGATAGGATGTCAAGAAAAATAGTCCGATATTCAGGAACGACAAGATTCAGATTAAATACCTTTAAGTTCAATGTCAAACAACAAAAAACTAAAAAACTAAAATACTAAAAAAAAAAAAAAGAATTCCAACAAGGTCAGGTCCGTTCTTTGATATACTTTTGTGGGCGTTCGCTATTATTTAGACTTGATATTTGCGAACGGGGAACAATTGAAGGACGGGGCTACTAAAGGTCAACAATCTCTATTTTTTGACTTTTTGACTTGCTAGTAACATATGGATATGTGGTTTTGGTGCAGGAGTTAGAACTCTTATCTCCACACCTCAGTATAATAGACTATTAGACTATTAGTCTATTTGAGTATGAATAATAATTATTATGGCTTAAGAAGGGTTAAATAATTATAATTATGTTATTAGTAGCGGTATTTTTATAACATAATTGTATACATATATTTACCTATATTTACATATATTCTCCTAGTAAAATAAGCTCTTATAAAAGCAGGCAGTGCGGTTGTAGTTGATATATAAAGGTGATGGCGATTGAGTGCTTAATCGTGCCTAATAATATCTAGACCGGGACTCCGAGCCTTAGAGAATGTATAATGTAATGATGGCTGTTGTTTTGGTTTGGTGTCAGCAAGTCACACGCAAAAAAGGTATATCTATTAGCAAATCTAGGGATATTTTTATTCTACTTGTCACTTATCACCGTTGGGTGCTACGAACGTTGTTCATGTCTAGGATTGCTTTCCCCCACGGGTCGGCAAAACGTAATGCTTCCAGCAGGTATCCGCCAATTGATCGGAATGACAGTTAAGTTCCTTTAGTTCCATTGGCTCCTTTAGTTCCATTGGTTCCTTCCTACTACAATATGTCTCAATATATACATATATATAAATTGTATATATATACGGAAAATCACACACGGAACACTCACTCCGAAACATACAGAGTCACACTCCCACACTCAGACATCAATTCCCCCAAAAACATAACATATAACATCGCTACTATCGCTACAGTATCATCGTCTATCATGATGATATATATATATCGAAGTAAAAAGCATTTATTAGTTGTTACTTAAAACATGTACTCATATTCTCATCAACATTCAATCTTCCTTGGTGTTGTTGTTGGTGGTGGTGTTGTTATTCTTGCTGTTGACCCTTAGTTTTTAGAGACAACATACAAGGCATGAAGAATACCTGGGAACCAAACAAAACAACATAAAATAACGTTAATCCAGAATTGTTTGTGGAGACCTTCTCTCATGAACACAGCCAATGGTGGTAAGAAGATGGCCAAGACAATGGCAACAATCTTTTCAGAATCCATGATTAATTGATTGATTTAATACAGTAGATAATACTTAAAAAAAAGTGACAATCACTGAGTATTTAACTGATGCCTAGAAGTTTTACGATTGAGAGACCCTCGCCCTCCTTTTGAGTGGATGAGATTGAGACCCGCGTGGGTTTTGTGTAACCAAAACATCCAACATGGGTGACGGGGTTAATAAAATAACATTGTGGGATTTGGGAGTGTCCGCGGTCGGCACGGAATGGGAGTAATTGAAGATGTGGTAGGAATGACTTTAATGCGGAAACTCTAATTAAGTAAAGGCTTGTTCAAATCGTCATTCGTCTCTCGTTTATTACTAATAATCATGATCAATTTTCGTAAAAGTGAGATAATCTATTCCTAATTGGGGTATACCCAGGGATCGTCAAAATCATCAAAAAAAAGAATCTCCTGGGGGTGAGTCGAACACCCGATCTCAAGATTACTCTGAGTTAACATTACAGTCTCGCGCCTTAGCCAGCTTGGCCACCAAGAGATTTCTGAAAAATGAATTTTTCGTTGTAGATAATATGTGTGGAATTAAGCAAGAAATGATGGCTAATGTCATCCATAATTGTATATATTTGTAGTGAAATGGCTCTTATACTGATCTAGAAATATTATATGAGAAGTAATGAGTAAAGATGGTCACTGGTAATAGGTAAATTTTTAAAATCTCTGAAAAATCGGTAGAAAAATATATAGATTAAAATGAGACGTATAACTCTCCAGTTGGTCCTTTATTTGATCATAATTAAATTTAGAGCCACTATTATATGCTTAAATGGTATAGATCAGTCTTGGGCTCTATAAAATTTATTATTTTGTTTAATGAAGTCTTCAAAAGTAGAGGAATTTAACGAGTACTGAAAATTGCAAAGGGGAAAACTGATCAGCTTCAAATAAATCTCCTGATTACTTTCTTTCAAGAAAAATTACGGTATATCTATCTATGCATAAGGGATTGACGCTGTGAATCACCTCAAAAAGTCAATTTGCAACTACAAACCAATGTGTAACGAAGTATCAAGTTTAAAATTCGCTAAACAAGTCTAAAACAACGCGGTTGGAGTCTCCATGTGCCAATGAACTTGATTTTAAAGGAGACGGAATAGCTGCAAAATGAACCTGAAAAAAGCCAAAAATAAGTAAAGAAATTTACAAACCATCAGGATTCACCCAGATCATGATCAATGCTCATCAGCAGGACCCCTGCCGTTTGTTTCTTGACCATCGTATTCATCATATTCTGGTCTTATCATAGGCGTAATTGACACATCACCAGGGCACCATAACCAAGAACACGTGACTAGATACCGAGGTTAAGGTTCCCCAGTCTACCCCATGATTCGGGTGAAAAAGTCCACCGCCTGGCCGAGATCTTGTACTCCTAAGAACCTCGACAGGTACTGGGCTAGTTCCACCTGAAACCTTACTTCATCTACACCCAATTGACTTTCCATGTCTTCTTACACGTCAGATACCAAAACCTGAAAAGTTCCAAATGTGGGGTAAACTGGCACCTCATCTCCATGTCCTCTTCCCTCTTCCCTCTTCCTCTACACAACTGCCACCACCATCACCTCCAATTGAACTATTTCAGTCTCATGTCTTCACTGTAATTTTTGTATTGTGATGTGTTCGCGAATTATCCGTGGAACTGGGCCTAGTGGTATGATCTTCGGTACACTGGGGTTTTGGCTGTGTATTGCACATGAAAAATTCACTATAAGGCTTCCAATTAATCTACCTAAAACAACCATACGATCCCCTTTCATCGTACCACTCTATCTACCCCATAAACATTAGCAAACAGATCATCAGATCCACCGGTTTATGTCTTTTGTCTTCTATTAACTCTCGCCCCACAGGAAATAACCTTAATTGGACAGTCCGCCAATGCCGATTTTGCAATATTGTCGAGCCCCGTTGCTCGGTCGGTGTGTCGGTCGCTGTTGCTATAAGCCCACACCTCTCCTTCACAAAACACAGGTTCAATTTTTAAACTCGGTTCAGACTGAAGCTTAGCTAGGAAGGGTGCGAAATTTGTACCTCCTAAAAGTCTAAAAAGTGGGGTAGACTTTATATATATATATACGTATATAACTGTGCGCTGCGCATAGTTTATATACCCCATAGATTAGCTTAAGTAAAAATCTCTCCAACAAGACCCGATATATTTTTGCCCTAACTACATCCACATCCCACCATGACTGCCTACAGAGATGCATTGAAGCAGGGTAGCCGTTCAACTCGTTCCTCCAATGTTACAGTTGCCAACACCAACAGTAATTCTCCACCACCAAACCCAGCTGAATTGATTGCCGAAGAAAGAGGTCAAACCAACTTCAACTTGACCAAAATGCACCAATTCGTTGAAGGTAACCCTCAAAAGGCCGAATTGATTCTTAGACTTTACAAGTCCTTGGAAAGAGATGTCATTTTACAAAGTAACCTTGCCCATTACGATAATGATAAGGCTACTGATCGTGAATTAACCGCTCAAAGAATCGCCAGAATGACCCAATACATTGAAACCGAACCTGAAAAGGTCTTTTTCAGAAGATTGAACTTACTTAATGTCTACGATCCTTCTTGTGGTATCAGAATTGCCGTTAACTTGGGTTTGTTCTTGAACGGTGTTCGTGGTAACGGTACCGCTCAACAATACAACTTCTGGGCCAAGAAGATGGAAGCCGGTATCATGAAGCAAATGTACGGTTGTTTCGGTATGACCGAATTGGGTCATGGTTCTAACGTCGCTGGTATGGAAACCACCGCCACCTTTGATGAAGAAACCGATGAATTTATCATTGATACCCCACACATTGGTGCCACCAAATGGTGGATCGGTGGTGCTGCCCACTCCTCTACCCACTCTATTATCTACGCTAGATTAATTGTTAAGGGTAAGGACTACGGTGTCAAGACCTTCGTTGTTCCATTGAGAGACGCCAACCACAATTTGATGCCTGGTGTGTCTATTGGTGATATTGGTGCCAAGATGGGTAGACAAGGTGTTGATAACGGTTGGATTCAATTCTCTGATGTCAGAGTCCCAAGATTCAACTTGATGCAAAGATGGTGTAAGGTTTCTAGAACCGGTCAAGTCACCATGCCTCCATTAGAACAATTGTCCTACATTTCTCTTCTTGAAGGTAGAGTTAACATGGCTGTTGATTCCTACAGAATTGGTGCCAGATTCACCACTGTCGCTATCAGATACGCTGTTGGTAGAAGACAATTTAGAAAGACTCCAAAGGACAAATACGAATCCAAGCTTTTGGATTACACCTTGCACCAAAGAAGATTATTCCCATACTTGGCTTTGACTTATGCCATGGCTGTTGGTACTGACCGTTTGGAACAACAACACGAAAAGGTTATTACTGACTTGGACAAGGCTCTTTTAAGTAAGAACAACAAGTCCATTTCTAAGGCTATTTTAGGTACCAAGTCCTTATTCGTTGACTCTGGTTCCATGAAGTCTACTTTGACTTGGTTAGGCGGTTTCCTTATTGATGAAACCAGACAATCTTGTGGTGGTCACGGTTACTCTTCTTACAACGGTTTTGGTAAGGCTTACAATGATTGGGCTGTTCAATGTACTTGGGAAGGTGATAACAATGTCTTGGCTATGTCTGCTGGTAAGACTATTATGAAGAATGTTGATGACATTATTAACAAGAACAAGCAAATTGATCCAAACTCCACCTTTTCTTTCCTTAACAGAGCCAAGGAAACCCTTTCTTCTGGTGCTATTCTTAAATCTAACAATGATTTGACCGATTTAAGTAAGATCAGAGAAGCTATCGAAGCTGTTATTGTTAGATCCGCTGCTGATGCTCTTACCAACTTGAAGGCTGTTAAGGGTGACTGGGATCAACTTTCTCCACAAAGAGTTGAATTATCTAAGTTGAGAGCTCACCATTACATGTTCGAATCTTTCGAAAGAAAATTGAAATCTCTTAAGACTACTGATGATATTTACCCACACTTGATCAACATTATTCAATTATATGTTGCTACCTCTGTGTTTATGCCATTTGGTTCTGAATTCTTGAGATTCAAGGTTTTCGCTCCAGAAGTTGCTCAATACATCAGTACTACTTTTGCTACTGAAGCTGCTCTTAAGATCAGACCTTACGCTATTGGTTTAACTGATGCTTTCCAACAACCAGATAACATGATTAACTCTGTTATTGGTTTCTACGATGGTAACGTCTACGAAAACTACTTGGGTGCTGTTAAGAACATTAACCCACCATCCGAAACCAAGGCTCCTTACTCCAAGGAACTTGAAGATATGCTTAACAGAACTCCTCTTCCACAAAGACAAAGATACGAAAGATCTGCTGATGCTGAAAGAGTTTTGTCCAAGTAAGTGTTATCAGTAACAGAAAGTAGTTTACCAGTTACTGGGCTACTGGATTTTAGTAGTTGATGAATTTGCGAGTATATATGAATTAAGTTATTAAATAAACCATAAAATAATAATAACAAGTAGTAGGGAACATTATGAAGCTGTGGTGTATTTATTTAACTGGAGACAAGATGGGTTTATACTCTCTCAGGTAATGCTAGATAAACCAGTGCGTACCAAAGTAAAAATTTGCACCCATTCGTACAAGACAACCCTGAGATAGAAAACTCTAGTAAGTAGAAGTAGAATAACGATAAGGATGTAAATTTGTCAATTTGAGATCACTGGGGTTGTTTTATAACATATTATATGATGTAAGTCGGGTTAATGCTCAGACTTCTATATAGGGTGAATAGTGATGAACACAACAAATATAAAGGGCATTTAAGAGAAGCAAAGGAAGAGAATCAAGAGCTATTACTTAATGGAAACAAACAAAGAGACCATAGTAGTAAACTGGTAAACTTTCTTCTAACACCAAGTCATAGTTTCTGCCTTAATATTGTAATTCTCGAACAAGTACTGAGACTGCGAAACAACATTAAAGGTACCAAATATGTTTATACATTATTAATACTACAATAATTTTAAAATAATTTTAATACTTATAATCATAAATTTATATCAAGCGTAAATTTAACTAGACAGATTTGTCAAAAATCTGCAATTTTCCGTATATATCATCAATAAATAGAATATAATTAGACCATAACGTGATTTTATGGAGACTCAATCTCGCAATTCATTTGATTCATCTGCTAAATTTATTCCTTAGACAAAATGTATGCGGATTCACCAGTCTTTTCAAATCTATCTCTTTCATCAAGGGATTGTCTGTTCAACATAGCTTCTAACTTGGCAGAGTATGGAGCCTTAGTAATAGAAGGTGGGTTTTGTTGCTTAACAATCTTGAAGTAGTTTTCGTAAATGTTACCATCGTAGTTACCAATGGCAGAGTTAACAATCATATCAGATTGTTGGAAAGAATCAGTCAAGGTAGCAACGTGAGGTCTGATGGCAGCGTTCAATTCTGGAATGATTTCAGAAGTCAACTTACCAACTAACTCAGGTGGAATAACCTTGAAGGTCAAGAAAGTACCAGAGAATCTTTCTAAAGCAATGGAAGCAGCGAACAATCTACCCAAGTCAAGTAAGTATGGGTGAAGTTCTGGTTGGTCAAAGGAATCAACCTTAGCAACATATTCCAGCAATAAGTAGTGGTAACACTTCAACTTAGAGATGGTAACCATGTCACCACCAACGTAATCGAAGTTACCCTTTTGAGCAACAACGGTGTTAGCAACTTGGTAAGTGATTCTCATAAGAACAACTTCAAGAGCTCTAATGAAAGTCTTCAAGTCAAGAATATCTTCCTTGGAGTTCAAGATAGTCTTGTCACCGTTAGCACCAGTGAATTGCTTAGTTTCAGTAAGGAAAGCAGAAGAACCCTTAACAATCTTGTCATTGTCAATAACGTTAATAACGTGCTTGATAATTGGCTTACCAATAGAAAGAGCAAGAACGTTGTTGTCACCTTCCCAAGTACATTGGACAACCCAATCGTTGTAGGCCTTACCGAAACCGTTGTAAGAAGAGTAACCGTGACCACCACAAGCTTGTCTACATTGGTCAATGGCTTCAGCAGCCAACCAAGTACAGGTAGACTTCATACAACCAGAGTCAATGAACAAGGACTTCATTTCATCAATGTACTTCATGATACCATCGAAGTCATCAGCTTCAGCAGCTTCTTCCAAACCAGTAACAGTGGATTCAATGGTTCTTTCAATCTTAAGAGCACCTTGGGAGACAACGTAAGCAGCAGCCAAGTATGGGAATAATCTCTTTTGATGTAATGGGTAGTCAATCAATTGAGTTTCCAAGACAGTTGGATCATCTTCATCAGCGTTAGCTGGCTTGAATTGTCTTCTACCAATAGCATATCTTAAAGCAATGGTGGCCATTCTAGCACACATTCTGTAGGAATCCATACACATCATAACTCTACCACCTAAAAGAGCAGAGTAAGATAATTGTTCCAATGGTGGTAATTCAACATCACCAGTTCTGGAGACCTTACACCACTTTTGCAACATGAAGAATCTTGGAATTCTAACGTTGGAGAATTGAATCCAACCGTTATCAATACCATCTCTACCCATCTTGGCACCAATATCACCAACAGTGATACCTGGGTTTAATTCGTGGTTAGCATCTCTCAATGGAACAACGAAAGTCTTAACACCGTAATCTTGACCCTTAACGATCAATCTGGCGTAAACAGTGGTGTGAGTAGCAGAGTGAGCAGCACCACCAATCCACCACTTGGTAGCACCAATGTGAGGAGTGTTGATGATGAATTCATCGGTTTCTTCATCAAAGGTAGCGGTGGTTTCTAAACCCATAACGTTAGAACCGTGAGCCAATTCAGTCATGGCGAAACAACCGTAAATACCCTTAACGTAAACGGTTTCCTTGTTTAAAGCCCAGTAACCTAATTGATCAGAAGTACCGTTACCTCTAATACAAGAGATGAACAAACCTAAGTTAATACCTAATCTGGTGGAGGTTTGAGGGTCAAAGACACCGAGTAAAGATAATCTCTTTTGGAAATCATCAAAAGATTCGGTTTCAATGTATCTGGCAAGTCTGTTAATTCTAACAGCGGTCAATTCTCTTTGTTGTTCCTTGGTAAGATCATAGTAGGAAGGATCAGCAAGCATAATTGGATCTCTTTCCATTTGTTGAGTAATGGTCTTGATAGTTTCAGCTCTTTCTTGAGAACCTTCTAAGAAATAGTGCATCTTGACAGGATCAAAAGTAGCCTTGGCTCTCTCCTTTTGGAGAGAAGTCTGAGGATCTGGTCCTGGGAGGGAGCTGACTGTGTTTTTAGAAACAGACATATTATTGAATGTTAAATAAAAAAAGGGTTAATTGATTTATTTAAAAATTTCACCTGATAATTGTAGCGGATATGGTGGCCTTAAATACTTTTGGGGGTGGGTATAAAGTTTCTCCACAAATGAAGTTTACCGATTACATGTGCGTGCGAATTATTTTAACTATGGGACCTCACTTCCCCCCCATAGTGACGGTACAACCCCAATTAGGGTGGGACCGATGCCAGTGCGGACCCGTCATTTCCTATTTTCCTGTATGGAGGGGGGAAAATAAGTTAAAGCGAGGGCCGAGGTATAGTTTTAACCCTATAACAAAGACAAACTAATCCGAGGCACACGCAGTATTAATATTATTACATAGTGGTTAAATTACCTAATAAAAGCAAAGGAAAAAAAAAAAAAAAAAGAAAATGATCGCGTAGTTTCCCCAATTAGACATTGAAGCAATTCTTAATAGGTTAAGCTAAATAGAATATACTCCATATTTCACAATATCTCTTATGAATTTCTCCTATTAATAACGTACAAAAATGTTTAATTCTCTTATGATTTATTATAGAATATGGGGTAATTTTAGTTACTGTTATTGTTACTGTTACTCGCTCTGGCTCTCTCTGTATATTTGTCCCTTTCTGTCCCTTTTCTGTCTATATACTTCACGCTCTCACGGTGCCTCGCTCCCTCGCTCTCATCGGTTTCATGTATGTTTATGCTTTTAGTAATGTGCCGAGTGGCTCCCCACCCCCACCTTTTTCCACCTTTACAGTGAGATTAGCCTATTTTTTTTTTTTCTTTGCGATAAGACCACTTCTATTAAAACGGTTAACTTTCGATTCAATTGATCAGTTGATCAGCTGGTCATTGGTACCTTAAACAAAAATCGTCTGATGTTGTAATTGACGGGCTTTTCCTTCTACACTATACTCAATTGGAGGGGTGGTTGGTGGTTTCCGAGGCTCTTTTTTTTTTTCTCTCTCACTTTCTCACTTTCTCACTTTCTCACCTTCTCATTTTTCACAAGCACCTTTGAGTATCCTGTCATTTTTTTTTTCATCAGATCCCAGAAACATCTGGTGTTTGTGGGGTACGGTTGATGCAGGACCGAATCTACAACACTTTTACTAACCCACCCCTCCTTAGTGAGGGGGCCCATGTGAACTTGGCCGCGGAACAAAACCTAACAAAACCTAGCAAACCCTTAGTAGGGTCACGTGCTACACTTGCTGCTGATAATCAGTTTACCCTTTATCCTCTTTTCTTTTTTTAATACTTCTAAACAAGTCAGCCAGTTACATCATTTACCAAGCATTGGAGCATTAGGATCCGTTTCTATCAATGTCCTCTCCTGTACCTGGAATAAAGTATTACCTCTTTTTAATTAATAAGCCTGCGCCTACAACTGATGATTTCGCAGGTTATTTCTTCGATCTACATTACCATAAACTAGATATTGTTCATGTTTCCAATAAAAAGGAAATCTTACCATATCTAGTTGATCTAGACGTTGGTAAATATTCAAACTATTATTTCACAGCCGATGATAAATTGAGATGGAAAAATAAATTCTACAGTTTTTATCGATCTTCTTATTGTTATGAAGGTTATGTTGAATATAGTGAAGTATTAGAATGGATATCTCATATTGAAACGGTATTTCAAAGAAGGTTCAGTTGGTTCGATACTGTGGATGAGTATACTTTGGACTCAGAACACAAAGTAGATTTAAAAGTGAACCCTGAAATCGAAGACGAAGAAGAAGAAGAACAAGAAGACTCTAAAAAAGTCGATTTTTCAATTGTAAATGTGTATACTAGCCAACCAGTAACTTTCAACAGTTGGGCCAATATTATTAATATTTCCAGTGATACTACTCTAAAAGATTGCTACTCTAAAGAATTATTACTTGATCATGATATGTTTGTGCATACGTTTTTTTATTATGTTAATCATGATAAGATCTATACTTGCAATTTGAGTAATCCAAGCAGTGTACATGACGAGTATGATATTAGTCAGTTGAATGACGTATTGCATAAAGCAAACATCGACCGGTTTTTAGACCTGAATGATTATTATGGATCAGATCATCTAGAAGTCGAGCTAAATCCGGAAAATCTCGAATTATTTACTGATCCTTTTGCAACTCAATGATATTAACGAATTAATACCAATTAACGAATTAACGAATTAACGTCTTTATTTCTAAGAATAATTATATTCTCATCATTAAAACACCAGTAACAATACTTCTTTATAGTAATTACGAATGAATGAACTAACGATCAAATACTCTAATCATCAAAACCCTTAATCATCTTTATTAATGAATTATAGAAACAATAGTCTATTATTCGCAATCATATAATCTATAATTAATAAATAACATCCCCTCATTTCTCTACAATTAGATCGTTCTTATTTATTTGTCTATGGTAATAAGCAGATCAGCACCTACAGTTACCATAGCACCACGAACTACGTATCATTCCACCTAACCTAACAGATAGAATAGTATCTCATAGTATGTCATAGTGTGACTTTACAGTTGGGACCGATCACGTGACCCAAATCGAGTATCTTTAATTTGTTCATTTAGTATATGTACAGAGTCGTGATAAGGCAATTGAAATCACCCCACTGGGGCAATATAATATGAGCGCCCAATCAATATATGTTATTCATGGCAGGTCTTCTTAATTTAATAATTTTTTGATTCGTTAAATTAAACTTATAATTGTGGAACCAACATGTCCATTAATGGAGATTGAATGAAGGCAACACCAGCAATGAAGTAAGTGGCATTAAGACCAACGGTGAAGAGAGGGTTGGCAACGATCTTTTCGAGGGTGGATGGGGCCTTTTGGACTGGAGCTTGGAATCTGGCAGACATCTTATTTTTTGTTTTGTAAATTACTAAGTAACCTTTAATTAAACTAGTTTCGGTTACCTCTAATTGTTGGTTGGTGAAAAAAGTTTGAGTGATGGCCACGGGACACGACCGGCACGTGACCCCATCCAAACATTTTTTTGTATACATGATAAACGGTTTTAGAAGGGAATCAATAAACCATCTTTAACATTAGACATTTAATAACATAAAAATGGCATCCGTTGACGTTGATTTGGGAGTCACCCCAGAAACCACCTACTCCATCGCCGGTAAGCAAATCAAGTTTGATACCAGTGCTGATATCGAAAAGTATGTGCAGGACTTGAATGAATTCAAACATCTTAAGAAGATTGATTTCTCTGGTAATACCATTGGTATTGAAGCTTCTAAGAGTTTAAGTCAAGCTTTATTGAAGCACAAAGACACTTTGGTTGAAATCAACTTTTCCGATTTATACACCGGAAGATTAAACACTGAAATTCCTCAATCTTTAGATTATTTATTACCAAGTTTACTTCAATTAAAGCATTTGAAATTAGTTAATTTGAGTGATAATGCTTTCGGTTTACAAACTATTGAACCAATCGAAGCTTATTTGCCAAAGGCCATCACTCTTGAACATTTGATTCTTTCTAATAATGGTATGGGTCCATTTGCTGGTGCCAGAATTGGTAAATGTTTATTCAAATTAGCTAGAGCTAAAGAAGCTGCTGGTAAACCATCTTTAAAAACTTTCATTTGTGGTAGAAACAGATTAGAAAACGGTTCTATCAACTATTTGGCTGTTGGTTTAAGAAACCATCAAGATTTACAAGTGGTTAAATTATACCAAAACGGTATTAGACCAGCTGGTATTTCTAAATTAATTGAACAAGGTTTAGCTTTCAACAAAAAATTACAAATTGTTGATTTACAAGATAACACCATCACTACTGCCGGTGCTGTCAAATTGGCTGATACTTTAGGTAACTGGGTTGATTTGGTCGAATTAAACCTTAACGATTGTCTCTTAAAGAACAAGGGTTCTTTAAATGTTGTTGAATCCTTAAACGCCGGTGCTCCAAAGGCTCACCTTACCACTTTGAAATTACAATATAACGAATTAGAAGTTGACAGTTTGAAGGTTCTTGTGGAAGCCGTCAAGGATAAATTACCAAAATTGAACTTATTGGAATTAAACGGTAACAGATTCGAAGAAGAAAATGAATACATCCAAGCCATTGAACAACTCTTTGAAGAAAGAGGTGGTGGTGAAGTCGATGACCTTGATGAACTTGAAGAACTCGACAGTGATGAAGAAGAAGATGAAGATGACGAAGAAGATGACAAGTTAGAAGAAGACCTCGACTTGAACGAATTGGAAGCTGAATTGGCCGGTAAGAGTGAAGAAGATGCCGACAAGAATGTTGATGATATTGCTGCTGAATTAGAAAAGACTCACCTTAAGTAATTCAAAGCACTGTTTTTCTGAAAAATTTCAACAACATCCCAACAATTAACATCCTAAAACAATTTGAAATACATAAACCTGTTGTTCGTTAGAGGGTAGAAACTACAACTGTTGAAACTGCCATAGACGACCATCTTCCTACTTTACACTTCGAAATAAAGTAGCTTAGAATTCACTTCCAGTCTCGCTATGGGCTTGTTGGTGTAGATGGCTAATAATATTTAATAAATGCATACCATAGAGAATGATCAGATGTAGCAGGTGATGAACTTATAATGAAACAGGTCTACCGAGTAAATCTGATCTAATAGACTAGTAAAGAAAAGACAAGTATAATAGAGCATGATACAATAGTCTGAATTGGTAATATATATCTATCATCTATCTATGTAATTATCTATATATCCGTTTATAATTTATATATGGCAAGTGTATAGTGAGAAATATAGCTATAGTAATTTTACAGTGGACAGTTTGTAGTGATAGTGTAATAGTTGAGTATGGGCACTAAGCAATACAGTAGAGGAAGAACTTTAGTAAGTTGTAATTAGGCCAATGGTCACAATTATACCTCTAAAGATTGTCTTTCTATAGTTAATTACCAGTAATAAAGTACTCGTAATTGAGTACCAGTAATTGTTTCCCTATTGCCTTAATGCTTGGCACTGAGTAATCACCACTAGAGAGAACAATCTATGACCACTAAGTCTCTATCAGTTTGGTTGCCTTTCACCCATAAAATGGTACTATATAAACCATCCTTCATTCCCTCTTTACTCTCTTTAATTTTTTACCCCTTTCTTCCAGTTTTCAATGAATTGTGTCATCCTTTGATCTCCCTCTCATTCTCTCTTACCCCATTTTTACAGCCATTCTGGTGGTAGCCCAGTCGCACTATCATTATCAAATCGCGCTCTATAACCAGCCTATAACCCAACCTTTCAAGACAAACGACAACAGTCGGTAGATCTAGTAGTTGGAACATCATATCATGTCCAGTCTCTTCAAGCTATCGATCAAAGGTATCAGAGCGTTCGAGCCTGAACAAGAAGAAACCATCCAATTCGGGTTCCCACTTACCCTCATCTGTGGTCAGAATGGTAGTGGTAAGACCACCATCATTGAATGTTTAAAGTATGCAACTACTGGTGATCTTCCACCCAATTCCAAAGGTGGTGCCTTTGTCAATGATCCAAGTTTGGCTGGAAGAGCCAATGTCATAGGTCAAGTCAAATTGGCCTTTAGAAACGCCAATGGTAAATCTATGATCACCACCAGAACTGTTCAATTAAGTAGAAGAAAAGCCAAAGGTGGTGGTACCTCAAATACTTTCAAAACCTTAGAAGGTCAATTAGTCATCATCGATAAAGGAAACAGAATCAGTATTTCCTCCAAGAATGCTGAATTGGATACCCAAACTCCCATCTACTTGGGAGCATCGCGTGCTATTCTTGACTACGTGATCTTTTGCCATCAAGATGATAGTTTATGGCCATTGAGTGAAGCTTCCATCTTAAAGAAACGTTTCGATGATATTTTCGAAGCTTCTAAATTTACAAAAGTCCTCGATAACTTAAAAGGAATCAAAAAAGATATGACTGTGGATATTAAATTGATTGAGCAAAGTGTTAAGCATTTGAAAATTGATAAAGAAAGAGCAAAAAAGATCACAAATAGATTAGACTCCATGGAAAAATCTTCAGAGTCTCTTAGTGAAGAAATTTCTACCATCAATATTGAAATCGATAAAAAGGAACGTGAAGCAGACGAATTATTTTCTTTGAATCAAGATTTCCAAGCTATTTTAAGTGAACACGAAAGATTGACTCATGAGATGAAAGTTAGAAATGAACAAGTTCAAAGATTAAAGAATTCTATCGAGTTGTTGACCAGTTCCGATGAAGAACTTTTGAATTTGCAACAAAATTTCGAAGCTATCACTGCTGAAAAGCAAACCCAAGTGCTGGACCTTCAAGACCAAATAGACAAAATGAAACGTGAACAGAAATCCGTAACTGAACATTACAATCAGCTTATAAGAATGGATGGTTTGTTGAAGGCTAAAGAAGCAGAATATAATGAAAAATTGGAAAAGTTAGGTGAATTAGTTGAAGAAAATAAGCATATTGTTAACGTTGATGGAGACTATAAACTCTTTAGAGAGGAATTGAAAAAGCAATATAAAGAACAAGAGAAAAAGTTAGCTGATTTACAAAAGGAGATCAAAGCAAGCGACTCAAAAATGCAGGCAGAATTGCAGTCAGTGATTGATGAAATTAACAAAAATGAACAACATAAAATTTACCACAATAATGATATAAAATCCATGAAAGAAAAACTTAAGGGAGCCAAAAAGGTATTGGAAAAATCAGAGAATGTCTTTGCTGAGTTAGAATCTAAAAGAGAAGATCTTGAAGCAGCTAAAGCAAAATTAAATGACAAGAAGAAATTGAATGAAGTCCTGAAACTTGATCAAGAATTGGATGCTGATAACTCGACATTTTCTAAGTTGGAATTTGAAGTAGAGGAATTGAATAAGAAGATTTCAACCAGTAACAGACAATCCGAAACCAGAACCAAGGTCAACATGCAAAAAGAGGCTCTTGAAAACAAACAGAAACAACTTGACAAGCTTGTGAATAACATCAAGGAAAAATTTGAGGATAATCTAGGATCTTTTGGTATTGATTCTTGCGAAGCGTCTGTCAAAAAGAAGTTAACAGGTTTAGAAAAGGAAAAAATGGAGCATGCTAAGAGCCAAAAAACTATAGAGTCTAACTTACAAGTTCAAGAATCTTTAGTGAAGATTAAAGAAGAAGAAAAAGCCAAATTGGAGGGTGAGATCTCAACTTTGAAGAAACAAATTCTTGAAGCTATTGAAGAAGATGAAATTGACTCTTATGAATCAGTGGTCCAAGAAATTGAAGAGAGTTACAGAAATGTGCTGGAAGATATGAATACATTTGAAGTCACAAGGCAATTTAATATGACAGCATTAAAGTTTGCTAAAGACCAAAAGCAATGTCTCTTATGTAAAAGAGATTTTGATTCCCCTGGCCTTAACAAATTCCTAGAAGAACTTGAAAGCAGTGTTAATAAGGATAAGTTCAAGGAAATAGAAGAACAGGCAAAAAGTATTCAAGAGGATTTATCAAGTGTTAAAGCAATTAATTCTAAGGTATTATCATACAGAGATACATCCAAGAAAATCAAGAATTTGGAACTGGAGATTAAGAGCATCAAACCTAATGTCGAGAAAATGACCGAAGAAATGGGTGATTCTGAAAATAAATTGACAGAATTGAACGACAAGATTGGAACAGTCAACCTGTTGAGTATGGAAATTACCAACATCATGCGTATTAATGGTGAACTCAAGAAAATTGAACGTGACTATAAGGAGATTGCAGAGGAACTCAATGACTTGGGATCAATGTCACTCTCTATTTCAGAACTTCAAAAATTACAACTGTCTAAAAACCTTAAAATAAAGGAAATACGTAATTCCATCAAAGAGAAAGAGGAAGAAAAGGCGTTGGTACAAAGGGATTTGAACAGAATGGAAGGTAAAATCAAAGACTATCAATTGTCCATCAGTAATTCAGAGAATCAAATAGCCAATTTGGAGAACCAGAAGAAACTTGCAGAAGAGCTTCAGGAATCTATTGATGAATTGGAATTGAAGTTGGAAGATAATGCAGAGACTCTTCAAGAATTGTATACCAAGAAAGAAGACAAAACCAAAGAATTGAAGAACTTAAGAGAAAAAGACTCCGAGTCTTTAAAGAATGAACAAGTTGATACCAGTAATCTTAAAGATCTTCTTGATAGTTGTACCTCTCATTACACAGTCGTTGAAAAATTTGAAACTACAGAACGCAAAAAACTTGAAGAAAACAACATTGAAACTACCAAAGCCAAAGAAAAGCTTGATTCAATTGGTGAGGATATTGGTGAAAAACAAGCAACAATTAAGGAACTTGAAAAGTCAATTCATCAATCTTCAAAGGAACAGCATAATGTTAGTGCTAACATAGACTACCGTGGATTATTGAAAGAAATCATGGACACAGAACAACGTATTAAAGAATTAGACGTTGATTCTGCTCAGGTCAAGAGGGAAGAATATCAAAATCAATCCAAGAAACTTCGTACAGATATATCCAATCTTAGATCTGATCATGATAGTAAGTCGGGTGAACTCAAACAAATTGGTGATCAAATCAAAAAATTACAGGAAGAACTTAAATCAGAATACAAAAATGTGAACAAGAACTATCATGAAGAATGGGTTAAGTTACAAACCAATTTATTGGTCTCCAATGATATTCAAACTTATTCCAAGGCACTTGATAATGCAATTATGAAATTCCATAGTATAAAAATGGGTGATATCAATAGAATTTTGAGAGAATTATGGTCTCAAACATATAAGGGATCTGATATCGAAACAATTGCTATCAAGAGTGATGTAAATGTCCAAGCCAAGGGTAATAGATCGTACAACTATAGAGTGGTTATGTATAAGAGTGGTAATGAATTAGACATGAGAGGTAGATGTTCTGCTGGTCAAAAGGTTTTGACCAGTATATTAATTCGTTTGGCATTGGCTGAATGTTTTGGTTCTAATTGTGGTATTATTGCATTAGATGAACCTACAACTAACTTGGATCAAGAGAATTCTGAGTCTTTGGCAGAAGCTTTGAATCTGATTATTGAATACAGAAAATCTCAACTGAACTTCCAGTTGATTGTTATTACTCACGATGAACACTTTTTAAATCATATTAATGGGGACAAGTTTACTGATATATTCTACAAAGTGCAAAGAGATGAACAACAGAGCTCAAGAATATATAGTCTTCCTATAAGTAAGATACAAGATGCATAGACATTATTGTTCTTTCTTTCTATAGCATTAGTCATATTTTTTTAAAATTAGCATACTTAAATTTAATTATTAAAAAAGTACTATCTCCAATTTATTCTAGTATTAGTCTTTTATCTTTCTCAATCCACATGTTTTCGAGATACTTCTCCATCTTTGACCTTCTTACTGGAACTCTTGAAATGGATCTGACCTTAACATGTATTTTAATAGTTATTGGCTTCTCTGAACAAAATAGATCCATTAAGGAAGACTCAAAACCAGAGATGACTTTTCTTCAGTTTCGTAAAGTATTGAAACATCATACATTTTAGAGAATTTCCTCACTCCCATACGCTTTAACCCATGGATGGTATTATAGAAGGCAGAATATCTTGGATAAAGGTGTTGTTCTAAAACAGGCAAATAGTACTTTTCACTTTGCTCTTTCTGTATCTCTGAATTTAAAGGTGTCCAGATGTTCACTTCTGGGAATATCACCAACCACTCAGGATGTTTACTCATTACTAGAGAATCAAATAGTGAGGAACTTATGCTGTTTTCTAGTTCCCAATTTTCATCACATGTTGCCAAGTTGAATAAAAGTTTGGTTTTAGGAATTCTCCATACCATGAACCAAGAGAAGAAATTAACTCTGGGTAATGCTAGATCTGAGTTTGTTGGAACGGTTTTGGCCAAAATAGCCATCACTATGTGATCTGCCAAAGATCTATGATTAGAAATAATTAGTGCTGATTCACTATCCATCTCGTCTCCAGAAACTTTCACATGGACATCATTTAATCTCTATTGTTAGAACTTGGATCTGAAATAAAAATAACTTTACATACCACGAAATAAATACATATATTCCAGAACATCAATGTTCCTTTTCTTCTTAGTGTATCTGTGCTTCCAGGAACAATTATCTCAACAACAGAACATATTCGAGCTGCAATACCAGCCAAGATCAGAACTTTGAAAAGTATATAGAGTGTGATAAGTCCACGAATCTTCCGAGCATTCTCAGTCAACGTATTCTCTTGTATTTTAAATCCCAAATGTTCTAGTAGCTCCATAGTTGATCAAAGTAATAGTTAACAAACAAAACCCTCAATAATAGTTAATTTTCAACAGTAAGGCCAAGAAAGATTTCTTTTTAGTCCAATGTTTGTTCCAACTCAAAGTCCTTGTTCACTTCAGCACTGATACCTTCTTTAGATGCCTGTTTTTTGTTCTGTGCACAAACACCTTCTACCACTCAATATATTTTTTTGCACCCAAAACCGCGACATGGAACTGAAGATGTCGCGATGTCGCAACATCTCATCACCAATCTATTGGGGTATTTTTTACGATGAGCTCATTAGATAACCACCAACTACAACCATGTCTAGATTGATTGTTAAGGGGCTTCCCAAATATTTCAATGAAGAAAAGTTGAAGGAACACTTTTCCCAAAAGGGTAACGTTACCGATGTCAAATTAATGAAGAAAAGAAACGGTGAATCAAGAAGATTTGCTTTCATTGGTTATAAATCATATGATGATGCAGTTAAAGCCGCTGCCTTCTACAACAAATCGTTTATTGATACTGCCAGAATCGACGTGGAACTCGCTAAGACTTTCTCTGATCCAAATGTTCCCCTCTCCTTCAAAGAAAAGAGAAAGCAAGATATGGATAGATTAAGAAAGGAAGAAGATAGACTACTTGAACAAGAAGAAAGATTAAAGGCCAAGAAGCAAAAGACCAATAAATCCACTATTGATGATGAAATTGCCAGCAATCCAAAGTTAAGAGAATTCATGGAAGTCATGAAACCATCCCATCAAGTGAAATCTTGGGCTAACGATGCTGTTACCGATGGATCTGGTGGTCAATCAGCACAAGCTCTTGAAGACGCTTTAGCCGCCAAGGACGGTGTTCCATTAGCAAGAGAAGGTGACTACGAAGTTGCTCAAGTAGCTGAAAACGCCAGTGATGACGAATACGAAGACTTTGGTAGACACAATGATGAAGACGAAGAGGGAGAAGAAGAAGAAATGATCAGTTTAAGCAATATCGAAGATAAGAAGGAAGAAACCAATGAAGAAATTCCTAACGATGGACTTGCCGCTGATGAAAACGTTTCTGATCTCGACTGGCTCAAATCTAGAAGAATACGTATTAAGGATAACGAAGACACTCCAGTAGAATCACAACAAGAAGATGCCCCAGAAAAGTCTGAAGATGGTGAAGAAACAGGTGAAGAAGAAGAAGCCAAGAAACCAAGAAGAGCTCCAACTGCCATCCAACCACCAGTTGACCCAACCGAAACCATAATAGAAAAGATCTCTCAAACAGGAAGACTTTTCATCAGAAACATTTTATACGAATCCACAGAACAAGATTTCAGAGAATTATTCCAAACCTATGGTCCTCTTGAAGAAGTACATATTGCTATTGATACCAGAACCGGAAAATCCAAGGGTTTCGTGTATGTTCAATTCACCAAGACTGACGATGCCATTTCTGCCTTCAAGAGCTTAGATAAACAAATTTTCCAAGGTAGATTACTTCATATCTTACCAGGTGAAAAGAAGAAAGACCACAGAATGGATGAATTTGATTTAAAGAATTTACCACTTAAGAAACAACGTGAATTAAAGAAAAAAGACCAAGCTTCTAAGTCTCAATTCAGTTGGAATTCTCTTTATATGAACACCGATGCTGTTTTGGAATCTGTTGCTGCTAAAATGGGTATTGCCAAGTCCCAATTGATCGATGCTGAAAACTCCAATTCTGCTGTGAAGCAAGCTTTAGCTGAAGCCCACGTTATTAACGATGTCAGAAAGTTCTTTGAAGATAGAGGTGTTGATTTGACCACTTTTGATAAGAAGGAAAGAGATGATAAAGTTATCTTGGTGAAGAATTTCCCATTCGGTACCACCTCTGAAGAAATCGGAGAATTATTCACTCCATTTGGAGAACTTAAGAGAATTTTAATGCCTCCAGCAGGTACCATTGCCATTGTTGAGTTCCGTGATTCTCCAAGTGCCAGATCTGCATTCACCAAATTAGCATACAGAAGATTCAAGAAGGGTATTCTTTACCTTGAAAAGGGTCCAAAGGACTTGTTCACTAGAGAACCAGAATTAAGTGAAGTTCAACATACTCAACAAAAGGAACCAACTGCTGTTGAAGCCAAGGTTTCTGCTAATGATATCATGGGAGGAGCTGAAGCTCAAGAAGAAGAAGAAACCGGAGCTGTTGAAGGTCCAACTGTTTCTGTATTCGTTAAGAACTTGAATTTCACCACCACTTCATCTCAACTTACCTCTGCATTTAAAGATTTGGAAGGATTTGTGGTTGCTACCATCAAGACCAAACCAGATCCAAAGAACTCTGGCTCTACTTTAAGTATGGGTTTCGGTTTCATTGAATTTAGAACCAAGGAACAAGCCAATACTGCTATTTCTATTATGGATGGTCATGTTTTGGATGGTCACAAATTACAATTGAAATTATCTCACAGACAAGGTGGTTCTTCTAACGCTAGTAAGGTTGAAAAATCATCTAAATCTAACAAGATTATTGTTAAGAACTTGCCATTCGAAGCTACCAGAAAGGATATTTTGGAATTATTCGGTGCTTTTGGTCAATTAAAATCTGTCAGAGTTCCAAAGAAATTCGACAGATCTGCCAGAGGTTTTGCTTTCGTGGAATTCAATTTACTTAAGGAAGCAGAAAATGCTATGAACCAATTAGAAGGTGTTCACTTGCTTGGTAGAAGATTGGTAATGCAATACGCTGAAGAAGATTCTGAAAATGCCGAAGAAGAAATTGAAAAGATGACCAAGAAGGTCAAGAGACAAGTGGCTACTCAACAATTATCAGCTATCAGAATGGCTGGTAAGGGTAAGATTGAATTGGAAGAAAAGGAAGACGATTTTGCTGGATTGTAAGTGAGCAAATATAAATAAATAAAAAAATTTATTAAAAACACTGACAATTCAAGAAGTTGTTAAATCAACAAATTAGAGCTTCTTTCCAAGCCATATATAAGTTTAGGTTAGTTGTTCTTTTTGTCATTTCATAGATTAATGTATAATAGTGCGAACAAGAGTAGGTTGTTGGTCATTTGTAATAACTACGAATTAACAGAGCAGTAAATCTTTGATACCAAATAAAATCCTATAATTTCAAACAGCTACGTTTGCAATTTCACAGGGTTTCAGTGGTTAGTCTTTATCTCTGAATTGAGTACAGTATAGTCCATTAGTACCAAGAGACTCAGCGAGAGCTACCGAGAAAATCTAGCGAGAAAGAACATTTCGTACTAATTCAACAAGCATAAACCCTAACTATTATGGACCAGAAATTCACTTTATAACCAAAAAAAAAACCCTTCCATTGGTTCTAATATTTCCTCTATCTCGTCCCATTTCTCAAATTTTCTTTCTCTTCTTTCTTTCTTCCCTTTCCTCCCTTTCTCTTCATTCCTTCTCATTAGTAACTCTCGCTAATTTATTCGCTAGCCGCGCACACCGCTACAAACCTCATTTTGCCTTTTTGATTTTGGCCTTTTGCCATTTCTATCTATCACCACCTTCAACCCTTAACCCTGTGTACGATGTTTCGTCTTTTCAGACCCACCACGTTCGCATCCCATCACTTCTTCAGCAATGCCAGTCTCCTGTCGTTAAAGGGACAATCACTCTCCCAAAACACCCATTATCTCAAGTCCAATACTCAGATCTTACAATCTGGTTTTGGTCCATGTGGTTTCAAGAAGTCCTTAATGGGCGCCTTCCGTCAACAAAAGAGAACCATCAGAAGATCTCAAACTTGGAACGATTACAACAAGTATTACAAGAGAACCAGCTGGGATAGACTTAAAAAACCAGCTCTTTTTACCGCTGTTTTCTGTGTGGGTACTACTGTGATAACTCCATACTTATTTGATTATACTCCATTGAAATACTTCAAAAGAAACCCATACGCTTTGGTTTATGGTATCATTGCTATAAATGGTCTTGTTTTCTTACTGTGGAGAGCTCCTGCTTTGAATAGATATACTCAGAAATATGCCCTTTTAGTTAAGGACAACTTACAATCCAACTTCTCATTATTGGGATCTGCTTTCTCTCACCAAAGTTTCACCCATTTATTGGTGAATATGTTTGTGCTTCAAAGTTTCGGTACCACTTTATGTGCAATGGTTGGTGCTACCAACTTCGCTGTTATGTACCTTAACTCAGCTGTCGTTGCATCATTTGTATCTCTTGCCGTTCCTACTATAATGGGTACTACCGCCGGTATTTCTTCCTTGGGTGCTTCCGGTGCAGTTTTCTCTGTTTTTGGTGCTTTCTCTTATTTAATTCCAAAGGCTCCAATTGCTTTGTTCTTTATTCCTGTCCCTGGAGGTGCCTGGATGCTTTTCTTGGGTTCCGTGGCTTATAATATTGCTGGTGCTGCTCTTAGATGGGGTAAGTACGATTATGCTGCTCACATCGGTGGTTCCATTGCCGGTGTTGCCTACGGTTGGTGGTTTAACAATCAGAGAAAGGATGCAATCACCAGAAGAAGAAGAAGCAGAGAATTTGTCTTCTAAGTTTGAACAGAATTGAAAATTGAAAAGTGAAAATTGAAAAAATTAAACCTTTGCTCCTTGATGGACTAAATTGACCTGGCTGTTCTATCATGTTCTTTTAGAATTGTCAGTTATATGTTTCTGTTGGGTCTTGAGACTAATACTCCCTGTAAATAGACTGTAAATATACTAGGCTCGGGATTACATAACAGTTCACGAAAGTCTACTAGATTTCAATTTAAAAAAAAAAATTAATTAACGTTAACTATATTGTACTAATGAATCTATATGATTAGATAATACCCCTGGCAACATTATTGGAAGCTCTAGATGGAATTCTCTATAGTGGTACTTATTGTTGAGTATTTATACCATGAAAACAGTGTCATTCTCATGGCAAGATGAAGATATCTGTGATATTGATTCAGGAATCAGATACATCTGTGATTCGAGCGAAAAATTATGGTTTCTAGTTCAATATGCCGTTTTAATATCCTGAATATCTATGACCATGACTCTTGTGACTCTTGTTGTTCCTCAGTATCACTTCATTTCTTTGAGTATATGTTCATCACCAAGTCACTTATCACATTGGGAAAGTAAGATTGGATTAAGCAAAAGAAACACTCTTCTTCTTGGACTTAGGAGCTTCTTCTTCTTCTTCCTCGGCCTTTCTAGCCTTAGCATTCTTTCTTCTGTTGGATCTGGCAACGGAAGCTCTGTTCTTTAATTCAGACTTCTTACCTTCCAACTTATCAATCTTTTGTTGTTCCTTTCTCTCTATTTCTTGTCTCTTCAATTCTCTTAATTCTTCTAATCTTCTGGACTTTTCAAGTTTACTTTCATTCACTAAATCATGCTTATCATTAATAGACTTAACTAATCTATTCATGGTTAAAGTATCATTATCATCAACAAAAACCTTTCCCTTCTTTCCCTTCTTGGCCTTCACTCCAGGTATAATGGCCTTGTTCAAAGTAGGTATGTCAAGTTGATCTTCTCTATATTCTTTACCATTCTTAGCACCATAAAGTCTTATTTTAGCTTGTTGTTTCTTAACCTTAGCTTTAGTTGGTTGTTTGCTAATAGCTTTAGGAGTTAATTTTGGTTGTGATGCTAACTGGTTTCTGGCTTGAGAATCAGTGAATACCTCAGACTCCACGGTCCTGGTCTTATTCTGGGTCTTGTTCCGCTTGGCGGTCTTGGATTGTCTTGGTGCCATTGCTGGTTATGTATAGATGTAGATTTAAAAAATCGATGCCATCGCATTTTTTTTCGTGAGATGGCTGCAACGATTAGTGCAGTGAGACCAAGAGTTAGTGAGAGCTAGTGAGAGTTAGTGAGAGCTAACAAGAGATAATGAGGAATCGAAAGGAGTAACAAAGTACTTTTATAGTGTTGGATTAGTGTTGGTGTATTTTTAGTTAGCATGACCGTGGAACGACGTATGTTTCTGAAGTATATTGTCGGTGGTGGGCCATTTAGTGTGTAGGGTCTATGTTTTGTCTATGTTCTGTACAGTATAAATTGGTACACTATACAATCTTTCACATGTACAAATAATCAGAAATTTAAAGTCACTACCATAATAATAAGAGAATTACCCCAATAAAATGGGATTGTCAATTATTACTTACTTATGGGTGGTAAAAAATTGGTTTAGTTGGCAAAAAGGAAATTCCGATACCGGGAGTCGAACCCGGGTCTGCTCGGTGAAAGCGAACCGTGCTAGCCGTTACACTATATCGGATGATTTCTGAAAAATTATTTTCCCAGATTACTGGCTGGTGCTAAACCAATGAGACACTTCTTATCATATACCTATGAAATATTCATGTTTTAACCTTAATATAACGTGTATGACTTTATAAAGTGTTTTTAATAATAATTTCTCATTGATTTGCCATTAAAAAACCCGAATTTCTAATGGTTTTTTTGAATTTGTATTTGGCATTAAGTTCAGCTTTTTGTAAAAGTTGCAAATTTTAAAAGTATTAAAAAATATCTGAGAGGGCTGCAAATGTATCTATAAAATACAATTACATTCGGATGCAATAGGAAAGGACCCCTGTAATTGCCAAGAATACGTTTTTTTAATCTTTAGTCAGTCTGGGTGCAAACTTTAATAACCCTCACCAAATAAGGTCATTCTTCGGTTCCCCCACAATTATACGAGCAACCCTCCACCAACTGGCTCAAACACCCACACATGTACCCACAAACAATGTAAATTAGTTTTATTTAGTAATTATTTGCCCATAATACCACAATAAACAATTTAATTTGGTGGCTAATTAAATTCATGGTCTACTGATAAGAAATGCGATTGCGCTTCACTTAGCTGCAAGAGAACCAAATCAAAGCATCAAGATAGCTAGACATCACAATTGACACCATTAATCTAAGCCAACTTGCTTCTAACCCTATCAAAGACTATCTACAAAAGCGGATATAAGCAATTGACTCTGGCCATCCGTAATTACTCTTACTCCGCAACCTTACAAAGCCTCGCTAATTTCTCCGCAACCCAATTCTAGATAAGGTTTATAAATAAGACAATAATTGTATAATTCAAATATCCTTGATAAACGGGAAAAAATACCCTTCCAGAATTGACTCAATTGATCACTTTCTTTCGTGATGTCTAAACCAATTCGTTATGCTACTAAAATTGACTTGTCGCTCAGAGGAGATCAACAGCCCCATGTCCACAACCGTTGGCACCCTGACGTTCCATTTACTGAAACAATTAAACCAGGAGAGGTGGTGAAAATTGAATGTCTAGATTGGACAGGAAACCAAATTGGCAATAATGATTCCGCTGACGATATAAAGAATGTGGATTTGACTCGAATTCACTATTTATCAGGTCCATTCAATATTGAAGGTGCTGAACCTGGTGATTGTTTGGTAGTTGAAATTAAAGATGTACAGCCTTTAGATAGGCAACCTTGGGGCTACTGTGGAGTTTTCCACAAAGAAAACGGAGGTGGATTTCTTGACAGATTTTATCCTGAAGCCGCTAAAGCTATTTTTGATTTTGAAGGAATCCATGCTACTTCTCGTCACATTCCCCATACCAAGTTCACAGGGTTAATACACCCTGGTATAATTGGAACCGCACCATCCGCTGAAATTTTGAAGGAATGGAACAGTCGTGAGTCGAAACTCAAAGCCTCCATTCAGCATTCACACGATACCTCGGTTGCAAATTTACCTGAGCCTACCAATGCACACTCAGGAACAGCCACAGATGAGTTGAAATCAAGAATTGCAGCCGAAGGAGCCAGAACAATTCCTGGTAGACCAGAAAATGGTGGTAATTGTGATATCAAGAACTTATCTCGTGGTTCCAAATGCTATTTGCCAGTATATGTAAAGGGTGCAAAATTGTCAGTTGGAGACCTTCATTTCTCTCAAGGAGATGGTGAAATATCATTCTGTGGTGCCATTGAGATGGCAGGAGTGATAACTCTTAAAACAACAGTTATTAAAGGTGGTATGGAATCCCTCAAGTTGAATTCTCCTATGTTTATACCAGGAGACGTTCAGAACCATTATGGTCCTTCTAGATACCTTACTTTTGAAGGTTTTTCAGTGGATGAAAATGGAGAGCAGCAATTCCTCTGTGCTACAACTGCCTACAGACAAGCATGTGTTCGTGCCATTGAGTACTTGAGAAGGTTTGGTTACAATGACTACCAAATCTACCTTCTTCTTTCCAGTGCACCTATAGAAGGCCATATTGCTGGAATTGTGGATGTTCCAAATGCATGTACCACATTAGGAATCCCGATGGATATTTTTGACTTCGATATTCGTCCTGAAGCTGAGATTATCAAGCAGGATATGGGCAATTGTGCTCTTGTGAGTGAGACTTCCCATGCCATTAAATTTGAACATAAGAAGTTCATCAAGAGTCGAAACTCCGATTGATTCGTGCAGTTTGAAGTATATAGCTTGTGAAATATAATGTAATTGAAAACGTACTTCTAGTTAAACCTTCTTCTTGTTTGTGACGTTCTTTAGTCCAACATCTGTTCCAATTTGCAATCAGTATTATTATCTAACTAGTACATAATAATATATATTGGTGTACTGAAGACAAAAAAAAGAACCAGACACTTCAGTGCCCACCACACGAAACCTGATTCTAATGTTACATTGAACTCCCTATTAAACCCTCTGAAACCCTTTGTCACATTAATTACTTGCTAGTTACCCCACAACTCACCTCTTCTCGGTCTTATTGGTGGTTTACATAAGCATTCGCAGCCGATAACAATAGATCGTTATCTCGAATCTCCAGATCAATCAACGGGTACCACCGACTCTTTTTATCAGGCATGACTTTCGAGGACCTGGAACAAGCCAATGGCGTCAGATTCAACTGGAACCTTTTCCCAAGCACAAGACTCGAAGCCTCGGAACTAAGCACTCCTTTGGGCTGTCTCTACACGCCGCTTCACCAGCTTGATTCGATTCCCCAAGCAGATGGAATCCCTGCAAAATGCTCTACTTGCCACAACTATATAAATCCTTACATCAAGATCGACAGGACCAATGGCAAGTGGTGGTGTCCATTCTGTCAAAAGATGTCTTTGTTGCCTAGCACTTTGGTAATTCCAGAAAATGCACAGTCTCCAGAAGACTGGCCCATTGAATTGAGACAATCGTCCACCACCATTGAATATAGGCTCCCAAAGGACCTGACTGACTCCATGGATGCTGAAACACCTTTTGCTTTCACCTATATTGTGGATCTATACGAAACTGACGATGGTCACTTCCAATCGCTTATCTCACGGCTTGTACTGAGTATTGAGCAAATACCAATTGGTTCTTTGGTAGGACTCATAACATTCGATGAAGATGTCACTGTCCACCGTTTCGGAGGTGAGGCAACTTTTTATGCATCTAATGAATTTTCAGACGTTTATAAAACCATTTTTGGTCAGTATCCTAAAGTATTACAGAAGCTAGGTGCTGACCAAATCTTAGCCAGATCTTGGAAAGAAAGTGCTTTGGTTCAACAGAACATATTGTTCAAATTGACTCCAGAAAACAAACCTAAAATTATAGACCATTTTAATAATTTAAAGCCAAAGTTTACTGATACTAATAGGGCTTCCAGAGCGTCAGGATTGGCACTTTACATCTCCACCATTATTCTCACTACCTCCTATAGAAACTTTATTGGAAAGACATTATTCTTTACCTCTGGTCCCTGTACCCAGTTCCCTGGCTTGGTTCTAGAAGAGAACAAGCCTATGAGAACTCATAATGATATTATAAACTTCAATTCTCCCCATTTTATTCCATCCCTGAAATTCTACAAGTGTCTTGGATTCATTGCCAATGGACAAACTATCAATAATTCTTATACTATCAGTTTTACTTCTACTGGTAAGAGTCACAACTACCATATTCCGCAAGAGAATCCTCGCTGGAGTGTGGATATATTTGTGGGATCATTCGATCAAGTGGGAACTTATGAAATGAAATCTTTATCTAACTCTTCAATGGGTACAATTAATTCATATGAGACTTTCAATTCTTACAGATTCCATGATAGAGTAACCAAATTGTTCGAATATTTACCATCTGACTTGATCAACACATTAACCATCACAACTTCACATGATTTGAAGATTTCAAGAATGATTGGGGAACTAGGATATGCTTTACCTTCCAGTTATAACCAATCTGAAAAGTTTTACGAGCACTATCATGAGAAAATATCAGATTGTGTAACTATTTTTGATACAGCAGTATCTAAAAAATTATTTACCAATAGATGGTCATTTAATACTCTTAATGACAAGGTCACTCTTGGGTTTTTATTCGATATGAATACCAAGAAATCAGCATCTGAGCTCAATACAAAGGGAACGAAAGAAGTTTTTATTCAATTTCAATTAAATTATTGGGATTTTAAAGATAAATGCTGGAAACTAAGAGTTACCACCATAGAGAAACCGACCACTTTAAAATTTCTCAAACAATCTAAAATCATAAAAGAACATGAATTTCTTCAAAGCTTTGATCAAGAGTGTTGGATAGTGATTTTGACAAGATTATTAATTCATAAAATTGACACTGCAATGGGATTCGAAAAATATGATGATGTGAAATCAGTATTGGACGATTCCTTTGTTAAATTACTTTACCATTTCGGAGGACTTTCAGTAAATTTAAGAAATTCCAATTCAAGTAATCCATATCTTAGATTACAACAAATTTACTCCATTAATGAAAATTTCAAGTTGCTTCCTTCGATAGTTTATAACTTAAGAAAGAATCCTCAATTATTGAGTATTTTTAATTCGAGTCCTGATGAAATTGCACTTTATCACTCGTGGTTCATGAAATTGGATTGTAAAACTTCAATCAATGCAATTGAGCCAAGATTGTACCAAATAGGAGAGTCTGCTACCAAAATTCCTTTGGATTCTTCTTGTTTGGGACACAATGGTTATTTGGTAATGGACTCTGTTTTCCTGATTATTGTCTATAAATTAGATGCTGGCCTCAAGTTACATCTGTCAAATAATGATAAGAATTGGCTAGAATTGAAGAGCCAAATGCCTTTAGATTTCATTAATGGGCTTCTTGAAGATAGAAAAGAAATGACTCCAAATATGGTGATAACTCAGGAGAACCATTCACAGTCTCGTTTCTTAATATCGAGATTGAATCCAAAAGAAAAGGATGAACCCCAGGAAGAATCACAACAAAAGGAAAAAGGATTATTTGGAATGTTCAAAAAGATGACTATTTCTCCTACTTACAGTATTATGAAGACCGATGATATGAGCTTGAAGCAATATTATGAAGGTTTAATGAGAATGATTAAAGAGTACAGACATTAATAAAGCAGGTACAAAGTTAGCTCACTACATAGAAATAGTTTAAAGTTTATTATCAGATGATAGATGATATATAGAATTAATTTCCAGTAAATTTTATTTTGCCAGTAACGATTTCTTTATGTAGATCAAATAGTACCAAGGAACTTAACTACAGTGCTGATGAAGTCTTCTCTTGCACCCTTATCAGAATTATCATCAATGGCATGAGTAGCACCAACCAAAACCTTACTTAAAGGACTCCAAAGTTTTGCATCGGTATTCTCTTTCCAGGTATCCACCATTTTTTGTTTATCTACCGATTCAGGGACGAACTCATCTCTAGAACCGTACAACACCAATAATGGTTTCTGGACCTTTCCAAATGATTTGGCATAGTCTTCATTGGTCAAGTATGAAGAGAAATAATCATCGTCTTCACGAGGATGAGTCAATGAGTAAAATCTATAAGCAGTAATTGGAGTATTAAAGATCATTTTTCTATATTTGTCAGGTAAAATATGATCTTTCTTACCCTTCAAAAGATATTCTTGTTTAACTTCTTCGGCAGCAGCATCAACTTCAGGGCCTCCTACACCTTCATAATCAGAGACTGGTGCTTGAAGAATACCGGCTTCTACAGGAGCATCGAAACCTGATTCGTACGATTTTTTGGTCAAATATTCCATAGTATCTTGACATCCAGTCAGATGTCCTAACAATACAATATGAGATCTGTTACCTCCAGCATCGGATCTAAGGTATTTAACCAAACGACTAATCTCATTAGCATCTCTCTTTAATGAAGAAGTACCAAAACCCTTATAAGAAGACGATATAAGGATTTGCACGAGGGACCAGCCGTTCTTGGCCAATTCAGTTGCCAACTGTGGAGTGTAAGGGACATTCAATAATCCATCACCCAAACCAGCAATAAAGAGAACTACTTTGGGACTTGGCGTCGTACCATTAGAGAATTCAAAGGCGGTGAGATTGGCGCCGTAGTGATGAAGGATTCCTGGATAGGACATGTGTAGCAGCAATCAATTGATACAATTGAAACAAAATGGGGCAATTGGTTCAATTGGTGTAATTGATATTGCCATGATGATAAGGTGCCAAAATGGGGTTGTATGTCGCGGTTGCAATATGCAGATAAACCAAGGAACGACTCATTAGATCTGTTTGATTAAGTTAAACGAGTGAGAAGAACCCCAAATCTTTGGTGAGATTATCTCTTGTTGTACTGGTTATACTATTTAAAGGTGTTTAGATAAGATTGTATAATTATTAATTGGTGATTACTAATTTGCAACTTGCAACTGTATGGGAGGTACCTTCCTTCTTTGTGGTTACTAGGACCTTTCATGGAACAAGGTGACATAGTGCGTTAATTGGGGTAAGGGGACTGGATCGCTTGTTCCTTAATATATAGGTACACTACTACATTTTCCATATACATATGTAGGGTACCTGTTTCGTACCTACATTGGAGCCGTAGATTGGAATTGGATCCCCTCCAGCCCTTCTCCTTTGACCTTCCCCTTTGACCTTCCCCTTGCCCCTCTCAATGTAATGTACTTATTGTTCCATACGTTCTCTAGGTGCAAGAGAATGTCCCAATAAAGTCAAAATTAATTGTGGGTGAATAAATAGATCTTTTTAGTGGGATGCGGTATTTTGTAATAGGTTTGTCAATTTTAAAAGAATGTGACATTACAGTATTATAGTACTATTATAGTACTATTATGTCAATAATTATTCGCGTAGCAACTTACGAAAAAACAATGTGATTTGCGACGTAAGTGATGGTAAGATTAGCATTTAACACAAACTTTCAATTATTATTATTAATCTTTCTCAATTGTACAATTGTACGATTGTACAGTACCAAATCAACCCCACCACCGAAAATTAACCTATTGATCTCAACAGCAATGATGATTTAAATAATAATAACATATAGTTATTGAGCTAGTGATTAGTATAGTTTAAAACGGCGGTTCCGTTATAACCCAATTTTTTCTTTTTTTTTTCTTTTATAAGGTACGTAACTAATCACCATGTCAAAGTAGTGAGTGGGTGGTCGATTGCCGTAAATGGTCACCTGAAACCCAATGCGCATTATATTTTCGGGTTTCAACACATTCTAGACTGTTGTGAAACTAGATCAATAGAACATTCCCAAAACAGACACTACTTACCTATTTATCCTGTTTATTCTATTTGCTTTTGGGTGGTGCCGAATAAGTCTTAGGAGCCCCTGACCCGTAATTCATTCAATTTTATTCTATAGTATCCTTTGGGGTTTTTACCGCTATTTATAGATATAATCATCACGCATCACATCAGAAATCAAATCGCAGTTTATCATACAAAACCAACCAAAAGTCATTAAATCCACCACCACCAAAAAGTAACAAACAAGTATACGGTGGCCAAAGTACAACGAATCAACAAACCAACAAATCAACAATCAAGGAAATCAATCATATCCACAAATCATCTCGATACCCTTCCATCAACTCACTCTCAGACACACATTCATCTTCTTTATCTCAATCTTCTTAATCTACTCCACCAATGGCCGCTACTAATGAGTCGTTTTTACAATGGGATCCAGCTCAAGTATCAAGTTATGTAACTGGAATCTTACCTGAAGAACAAAAGCCCCTTGGCGGTTCCTTCTTACAGCACAACATCGAAGGTTCCTTGCTTCCATTCATAACCACAGAACATTTGAAAGAGTTAGGTATCCATCAACTCCACACTAGATTGGTCATCAAGAGAGCCATCACCGACTTGATCGCACAACACTATCAACAGAACCCACCCCAATCCATGAATGATCCAGAACACAAGTTGAACCATGTCAATATCAATACCAATTATGTCAGCATGGAATCCCTTACCTTGTCTTCGATCCTCATGCAAGATATGTTCAAGAAATTGGGACATTTAGTCCAACAACAAGTCCAATCCAATGAACCATCCCCTGTATCACCAAACCAAAACCTGTCTGATATCAAGAAATTGAATGAGAACTTCATAAAATTGAAAACCGATTTAATTCCAGTTATTAGATTAATTAAAGACTCCAAACCATTACCTACTCCCACATTAGATCCAGGTTCTAATCTTTCTAATATTGAATCTCCTACCTTTTCACTTCTGAGTAACCAATCGGAAACTCCAACTGGAACTTGGGCCGATACACATAATTCTAATTCTAATTCTGCTTCTGATTATGGTACTATTGGATCTCAATCTACTTATCGTCAAAATATATCAAGAAGTAATAGTATAAGCACCAATGGTGGAAATACTAGTAATAGAAGTTCCTATAATCTTCCAAGTCCTACTTATTCCAAACGTCTTTCATCAGGTTCTTTATTTTCAATGGGAACTGGTAAAATTGTTCAACAATCTATTCCTAAAATTCCAGAAACTAGAACTCAAGCTGATTTCACTCTTTCTAAAATAATTCCGGACAATTCTAATAAAGAAGGTGAATCATTGAGACCAAGATTAGTCGAAACTAAATCTTCTGGTTCTACTACTACTGTAAATACTGTCAGCAATGGTCCAGGTACTCCAACCACTCCAACTATGAATAAGTTTGGTTCTGCTAATAGTTCTAAACCATCATTAAAGCTGCAACCTTCGCACTTATCTACTCATTCTGCTAATACAGTAGCTGCACAACCAGGAAATGAACCATTAAAACAATTAAGAGCTTCTACTGAAGATTCATGTCTTAAGATCTTGCAACAAGCAATGAAACGTCATCATATTCCTCGAGATGATTGGTCAAAATATGTTTTGGTCATTTGCTACGGTGATAAAGAGAGAATATTAAAATTAATGGAAAAACCCGTTATTATATTTAAAGAATTACAAGAATTGGGTAAACATCCAGCTATCATGTTGCGTCAATTGGCCACCACTGCCACAACTAATGATGCAGCATCCGATGAATTATATGAAGATTCACGGATAGGTGATGATATACCTGGTGGTACTTTGTGAATAAACCCAAGACATTTAACTAGCCAACAAGAATTATTACGTTTGGTGAGGTCAATGGTCTAGGTTTAAAACAAAAAACAAAAAACTCTCTTTATTGTAACATTGCAAAACTAACAGAAAACGGCTTCTTATTAATTGAGTGAATGGCACCAATTTTTACTTCTTTGTGGGTAACTAATTAATTAATTGATAATAATAATACTAATAATATTTAACATGGACTTATATATAATAGATATGATAATGAACAATAGCTACAGCTAACGGAGTTGTGGGCATTAATCAACTAAAGAAAAAAAATAGTAGAACACAATATAATAGTGATAAATACTAGTATATAATATTCAAATACCATCTAAATACCCCCTAAAGGTATTATATGATAATATTACTAGGGACCTATTCATGGTGGCTATACTTCTAGGGCTTGTGCCCTAGCGACTGCTCTTTACACGTGCACATTTTCGCGGCTCAATTTTTTTCGTCCTGCACCTCTTCAGACTGAAGTTTGGATGTTTCTGATTGTGACACTCGCACTCTCACGATGGAGGATAGTGAAAAAAATCTTCTTTATAACTTGAATTTTACTTTCATTACCAGGTAGATAATTAATAGTTAATCAAGATGCCACCAAAATTCGATCCAAATGAGGTTAAGTTCCTTTACTTAAGAGCCGTCGGTGGTGAAGTTGGTGCTTCCTCTGCTTTAGCTCCTAAGATTGGTCCATTGGGTTTGTCCCCAAAGAAGGTCGGTGAAGATATCGCCAAGGCCACCAAGAACTTCAAGGGTATTAAGGTTACTGTTCAATTAAGAATTCAAAACAGACAAGCCACTGCCTCTGTTGTTCCATCTGCTTCTTCTTTAGTCATCACTGCCTTAAAGGAAGCTCCAAGAGACAGAAAGAAGGAAAAGAACGTTAAGCACAACGGTAACATTCCATTAGAAGAAATCTTCGAAATTGCCAGAACCATGAGAGAAAAGTCCTTCGGTAAGACCTTAGCTTCTGTTGCTAAGGAAATCTTAGGTACTGCTCAATCCGTCGGATGCCGTGTTGAAGGAAAGAACCCACATGACATTATTGAAGCCATCAACGATGGTGAAATTGATGTTCCAGAAAACTAAACTAATTATGTACAAAAGTGTTTTAATAGGGTTTAATTGATATTCTTACGTTTCATTCCATTATATGGATTGTTTGTAACTATCTCTCAAAAAATTTTTTTTATTTTTTTCTTTTTCATTTTATTTCAACCTGTTTGCCAACACTCTGGTGCCAGATCTTATCATTTTAATGATATGCCATATTTGGTTCCTATTTTGGTGCAAACTAGATTTAATAGCCGACTACTCACCGTTGTTCTCCTTACATGAGGATGACTGGTCCATTTCAGTGGCTGAAATCTATTGTAAATGTAGTAGCGATTGGCACCATATCGCATACTTTATTTTTTTCGACTATTTTTTCATTTTTTTTTCAACCACCATACTTAGTGCTTATACTACTAAGATAAAGCCTATACCCATCGCTATAAAATATAGCGAATTGGTGAACGGCTCTACTCTCCCATTTGATCTGTGTTTAACACAGAAACCAAGCTCATCGCCCCCATCTCCACAATATCTCTACTATGAAAATACCGCTCTAGTGGCCCTATCTTTGGTACTAGGACCACTCATTCTACTCTTCCCTATTGATTCTCTTAATTAGTATTGTACTGACTACTACAAACTACACTATAAAAATGTAAGGGTAATTACCTCACGTTTTCGCTCACTTTACGTCACTATGTTCCTGTATCTTGACTGAATCTCTGGCCTGGTAGAGGGAGATCTACTGGTTTTCCCACTAAACTCTCGCTAACACTAATACCACCACCACCACTAAAGACCCCACTAAAACCACACATCTCGCGTGTGTCCTCGGCATTTTTTGTTCTCACGTGCACTTGTTTCCCCTAGTTCGGTTTTGTATACAAAGCAACCCCAGGTTCTTTATTTCCCGTTCTATAACCCCCAAGTCATTCCTAATCTTAAGCATTACCATCACAGCTTTCCCACTTCACAGTCGATTAGAAAATGTCGGATTCTGTTGGTACGTTTTTGTTTTTTTTTGTCGTTGGATCTACTCCCAATTCCCACTTGATCGCCCTTCCCTGTTTATGATTCTCCTCCCCTCCAAGGTTACACATCACCATAAGTGAATGGAAACACCAGCGATCTCTAAGTTGATTTGAGTTGATTTGAGTTGATACGAGTTGATTTCATACGAGTTGATTTGAGTTGATTTCATACGACTTCATTTGAGTTGATTTGTTACATAACACATACTAACTATAATCTTTAGATCGTGTATTTGTAAAAGCAATTACTACCATAAGAGCATTATCATCACGTTCCAATTATGGCTCATTACCAAGACCTCCAGCAGAAAACCGGATCAGATTATATGGTTTATACAAACAAGCCACTGAAGGTGATGTGGAAGGTATAATGCCTAGACCAATTGGTTTCAGTGTAGAAGATGAAGGAGCCAAGAAGAAATGGGATGCTTGGAAACGTGAAGAAGGTATTTCTAAAACTGAAGCAAAGAGAAGATATATTTCTTACCTTATTGAAACCATGAAAGTATATGCCAGTGGAACTTTAGAAGCTAGAGAATTATTAAGTGAATTAGAATATTTATGGGATCAAATCAAAGATATACAATTCAATTCAGATGAAGAAAATGATCATCATATTCCTTTACCTCCATATTCTCCTCTGTTCAGTCAAGCTGATCAATCTGATAAATTTTCTACTGGTACTCCAAGTATTGTACCTAATCAACAATACCGTAATAACCTTCAGAAAATATATTCCCATTCTAGAAGAAGTACCATGTTATCTATAAATGATTATGTCAATCAACAACGTCAACAATCTAATGCACAAGGTTCTGGACAAGCAGCAGGAACTGCTTCGGTTTATTCTTTACCTTTGAATGAACCTACTCGTGCAAGATCTTTACCTCAAAAACCAACCCCACAAAATACCATTCCTCCAAATGCCTTGGGTGATTTTAGAACCTGGCAAGGGGAAATTAATACAGTTATTGGTCGTCTTTCTCGTGAATTCGATAGACGACGCGAACCTTATAATAATAGGAACAACTCTCCTGAAGATGATGAAGAAGATATGAATGTCATTTTAAAGCATAGAATCCTTCGTATTTTGAAAATCATTGGTAAGAACTCTCTTTATTTCTTGAAGAATTTTTCTATCAGTGTTTTGGCTATTTTATTCTTAACATGGTTAGCTAAGAAGAATGTGGTTGTGAAGAGAACTTTAGTTACTGTTCCACCATCAGGAGGTTCTTCTGATAAAAAGAAGAAAGAATTGGTGATTAATATGATCATCAATACTGATGAAAACAAATGGTTCATTAGACTCCTTTCTTTCCTTAATAGTTTTGTGGGATTTGTGTGACGAACCAACTTCCACAACCAACTGGCCCCTTTACATGCCAAGCCCTACTAGTGAATATAAATGGCATTAATTTTACGTTGGCTCGTTTAATCAACAGTGGTTTTTTTGTCGTCCTTTGATTACAAGTGTCAACAGTGAACAATTTTCTGAGGGTTTTATGAGTTATGTCTGTCCACAAGCTTCTTTAATTTAGAGAGATGCTGTGGAATACACTAATGTGTCATTAAGAGTAGAATACATGATTATGAACATCGAGCTAAATGTAGAAAATAACACTTTACAATAATCTGATTTGTAAGTGTGTACGTGTGTTAATGTAGTTTAGATGCACCCCATATATTTGCATCTCATTAACATCGGCCTAATTGGTGCAAAAAATGGGTATATGTGTAGCATTATTACCTATTATATGGGCTATATTGAGATTTAAAACTCAACATGAAACGTCAAATACACACTAATCAGGTTCAGGTAATCACACACATATACCATATGCCAAGCTACAAGCGGAAATACCACTTTAGGGGTCCTTTGCTCGTTTTGGTGGGGCTTTAAGTGTGGTTGGTTTACATTGTCATGGCTCAAATAGGTAGATTTTATTGCTGCGAAAATTGCACCCAAATTGCCTATTACATACTGGCAATACACATCAACAAAAAGATAAGGTGAGACTTGGGCCATTGGATATTATTCTTGTTTCAGTCAATGTATGAAAATGATAGTGATAATACACACTGGAGTTCAAAGGAGTCATAAATTTCCTAGGCTTGTTCACTCACCACATTAACCAAACACCTGTTTGACCAAACTCTAAAGGTATAAATACAGATACAATTACCATCATTTATATCCTCATCAAACAAACAACTTTAATTAACAATGGCCGCTCAACAAACTACTTCCAACTCCTCCAAGACTCAATCTGCTGACAAGGACAACTTCGGTGCTATCAGAACCAAGTACGGTTGGGTTAACCCATCTTGTACTATTGTTTAAGCAATATCTACATACTCTTTCTTAGGGCTTAGACTTTCGTATGTTGGTAACTTAATCACTTTGACCATTATCAAAAATTCTTAAAAAAAATCCTGAAACAGTTGTTAGCTGGTAAATGATATAGCTATATAGTGAATGCATAATTGTTTCAACAAAGTGTAGACAGAGAAGCTAAAGTCATAAATAATGTATAATCGAAATTATATTTGCAGCTTAAAACCAATAATTATATCTTCTTCAAGAATATTCTACATCATTCAACTTTCTTCTTGGAGATAAGGTTACTGTCATAATACAATCAAGTCTAATTACATTCTATAGTCGTTGATTAGAGAGACTCTATAAGAAATGTACTCACCAACCATGGGTGAGTCCAAATATATTCTATTCTCATGATTTTTGTTACCAACTCACGTTGTTCGTTGGGATCATTGGTCCTAAATTCTAAGCTTAGGAACATTAAATGCTGGGGTGTTTGGTAAACTGAATTGAGATCTTTCAACCACAATGATTTCATTTTCACCAAAGTTTTCTACTTTCATAACTGGTCTATATTTAGTGGTGATCCAGAATGATTTATCTTCTTCGTCATCTTCAGCATCATCACCTTCAATACCTCCATTTGGTTTATCTTCATCTCTATTTCTCTTTTTAGATTCTTGCTTGTGTAATATGTTCAAGGATAAATCAAAGTAAGATACCCAGTTGGAACCGAAAATCCATAATTTATTACCCTTAACAAATGCACCTTGAGGTCTTTCTAAAACCAAAAATTGGTTTGGTAATATTTCACTATTTTTCTTTGACCATGGAGTTAATAAGTTCTTTGAATCAGTTGATGTGAAAAATTCATAAAATTTATTTTCTTCATTCATCACCACTAATTTATCATCACCAGTGAATGCTAATAAATGTGGGTATGAAGTTAGTTTGGAAATAACATGTCCATTGGTTTGTTCACCTAATGAATAAATTTCAATAGATCCATTGAATCTTGATATAGCCATTTGTTCTTCATTTGGTGATATGATTAAATTATTAATGTTTGCAGAATAAGATAATTTAGATTTGGTAGTGGAAGATTCTAAAAGTTCAATTTCATCTTCTAAACTGATAGTTTTAGCTTCATTATCAATAGCAAATTTATAGATTTCTTCTTCTGAGGTAACCACAATTAATTTGTTGGTATCATATAATTTTACAATCTTTGAACCTTGAATTAAACTATCGAAATTTTCATCTCTGAATTTTTGAATTTTGATCTTACCATTTTCATTATCTTGAATTAATTCAAATACTTTAACAGAAGAAATCTTGGCAACTGCTAATAAAGTACCTTCTTTATTAATACTAACACTGGTAATGTTTTCATCTTCACTCAAATTTAATTTAGATAATAATTTGTATTTTCCATCAGTGACATTCCAAATCTTGATGGTTTGATCTTGCCATAATATAACCATTGATTTTAATTCATTGACTAAAACGTTGGATTTTTGTTGATTTATGCTTAATTTTTTGTATTTTCCATCATAGAAGTTTTGAACAGTTTGAATAACCAAACATCTTTCGACACCTCCACTGACTAACCAGTTATGAGATTTACTTTCAAATATAGACATGGTTCTTATATCGTTAGAATGGAGTAATCTGTTGAAACTGTGGACCCATTTGCTGGAAGACTTGGTTTGAATCAAGTTATATTGATGAATTTTTCTATCAACACCAGAAGAGAAAATCTTTTCTTCTTGTAAATCACAAGCCAAGGCTAAAACATCGGCTTCGTGTTTGTTGAAACTTTGTAATAAAGTAAATTGTTCAAGATCCCAGAATTTAACGGAACCAGTAGAATCACCACTGACAATTTGTTTCTTCTTTGGTAATACTATTATAGACCAAACCAATGTACTTTCAATCTTAGACTTATCGACTCTCATGGTGGATAAAATTCTACCTTTAGATTCTCCAGAGGCAGCCCAGGATCTGATTCTACCATCAGAACAACCTCCAATTAACATATCATTTTCATACCATTTAACAGTTAAAACTCTGGCATCTTGTCTTTGACAAACCATATCATGTTCTAAGGATCCGAATCCTCCACTAATATCAATTATAACCACACTACCGTCATCACATCCTACTGATAACTTCTTTTGATCCTTACTGATATCTATAGACCAAATAGTACCAGCATTACAGTCATAGTTAATAACTGGTCTAAGGGCACTTAAATCCCATTCGGTAATGTAGGTGGATCCTCCAATAGAGAATAATCTTGGGGATTCATCGTCGGTAGTACACCATACGAGACCTTCGACAGATCTACCACTGGATCCTGGTAAAGTCAATTCATGGATCCAGTTATTCTTTGGGTTCCAAATTTCAATATCACCGTTGCTTCTACCCACTGCCAACCTCAAATCTGAAGGGGTGTTTTTGTTGGCCACAGAGGCGTGTGAGAACGCAGTGGAGGTGATGGTATGAGGAGTATAGTCCACAAATCTACACCTGTGAATATCCATGTTGTGTTGTAGTAATTATGAAAAATTGTCATCTCATCTCGAAAAATACCTTATGCGTCACGTGATAAATTGCTCCACTAGATTAGTGAGATGGATAGATGGGAAGATGAGAAGATGAGAAGAGGAGGAGGTGGAGGTACATCTAAAGGAAGCGAGATAGTGAATTAGATGCTTGTAATGTTGTGGTTCTGTAAGTGGTCAATTGTTGAGAGGAATAGAATTTTTTGGGATTTTTTTTACCTTAGTTTTTATTCTATTGCAGCCATAGTTAACAAAGTGTACCCATATATATAACTGAGTTGTTTCACTTCTACTTGTGATTGCATTACGGATTGATGTAAGAACATTTAACCAAGAATTTCGGTAATTATAAACTGTCGTTTGTTTGGTGAGTCATATTCATGAGACTACGTCTGACTTAGACCATATCACAAGACTACAAGTATAAAATTAATAGAGGAGAGAATTGTATTCAAAAAGACTTTTATAACCTCTAAAGGTGCTACTATGAATCAATAATTGGTTTTTACTGTGAATAATACACTTGTGTGGTTCCTGGTGTATATTTCCATTGGATCCTATTGACTAATCATCACAGGCAAGTAGGATCAAAAAACACTTATCTCATTCAAAGCCTGGTTAGCTCAATCGGTAGAGCGTTTGACTCTTAAACTCGAGGTATC